>OY720023.1:1579298-1886809 GCA_963082485.1 Eudonia mercurella | reverse complement strand
TTGGTAAGTCACTTGTATCTTCCTTTATCTGTTGAAAATTTGGTACCTATTTGAAATTAAATCTCTTATACTTCTCGAATAGTTATCATCATATTCATTCATCTATACTAATATTATAAAGCTGAAGAGTTTGTTTGTTTGGTTGAACGCGCTAATCTTAGGAACTACTGGTTCGAATTGAAAAATTATTTTTGTGTTGAATAGTTCATTTATTGAGAAAGGTTATAGGCTATGTTACATCATGCTATGACTAATAGAAGTGGAGCAGCAATGAAAAATGTAGCGAAATCGGGAAAATATTTTAACATTTTTAAAATACTTCGGTACATTTAATAACATGTCACCTACTGAAAAGTGATAAAAACGATTTAAATTACGCGAACAATAACATTTTTTGTACGAATGTTTGCAATTTGTGACACAATTTAACATTACATCATTCATGCTGCTTGATTTTTGGCGTCAGAGTCGTTTTGTATAATTATTTTAATGATTTCAACAATCTCCATTATTTTTTAAATAACCTATAACTCCCACTTCTGGGCAAAGGGCCTCCATCATTGACATCAAAGCCATCGCTACAATTAATGGGTATTAGCTTAATCACCACCACCACAAACCCGGGCTATGCATCGAAAAATCCGAAACACACTTTGCCCGACCTGGGAATCAAACCCGGAACCTATCGGGTTTCGGGCCGAGCGTTTTGCCACTCGGCCACCGAGGCCCTTGTTTCATAATCAACCTATAAATAAACTTCCCTCATAAACAACAAAGTACATTTTAAAATCGTAGTACCCGCTCACCCAGACCGGCATGCGGCATACTTAGCTAGAATGGTAAACTAAAAATAGAATTATTTGTTTACTGTAATCTCTTTTAAAGTATTTCTATTTTATCTACTCTAATGCCTTTAAACGAGCAATTCTTGTATTTACATATATAAGGTCACATTTTATCAACTGCAAATATTTTGACAAAACATGTAATTATATCAGAGAAATAAGGCCCTAGCATTTAAAGAAAAATCAGGCTAGTGTTTTTTTTTACTTTTCCTGACACAAAAATTGTAATATTTTTTTAAAAGACAGCCTAATCTGGTACACCGACGGATCAAAAATGAAGTCGGGTACAGGGGCAGGCGTCTATAACAACGACTTCAAGCATAGTCAAAGCATGGGGAGATTTGCCACAGTTTACCAAGCCGAAACTTTTGCAATTCTCCTATGCGCAAAGCAGAATATAGAGCTAGCTATGAAGAAGCGCAATATATTCATCCTGAGTGACAGCCAAGCAGCGCTCAAGTCACTCATTTCGCCCCGAATCGACTCTGGCCTTGTCCTAGAAACCACCAAAGCTCTTAACAAGCTAGGTGGACATAACAAGGTGCGATTGATCTGGGTCCCAGGCCACATGGGAATCCACGGCAACGAGATGGCGGATGCACTTGCCAGGGAGGGCTCAGAGACCCAGCTTATTGGTCCTGAGCCGTTCGTGGCACTTGCACCAAGTACCATCAACAAGGCCTTAAAAGATTACATCAAAAACAGGCACGGCATAGAATGGAAGGAGCAGCCGGGTATGAAACACTCCAAATCCTTCCTAGGCGAAAACGCCTTAGGACGGAGTAAGTTCATATGCGGAGGCAATAGAAGGCAGGCCCGACTAATCATCGGTGCCTTGACAGGGCACTATGCCACAAAACAAATGCTCCACAGAATGCATCTATCAACAAATAGCTTGTGTAGAGCATGTGGAGAGGAAACGGAGTCAATGCAACACCTACTGTGTGACTGTGACTCTCTGGCTAGGAAAAGAATGGGACTCCTGGGGTCGGCCTATCCGAAACCGGAGGACTTCAGGCTCTTCGCCCTTAAGGACGTGGCCAAACTTATGGCATCTATCTTTACAGAGGAAGAAGAGTGAAAGGACGGGGTTGCACAAAAGATCCCGATGGGTCGAAGTGTTACTGCAAGAGGGAAATCTCAGCAGGCCCCACTAAGATAAGATAAGATAATATTTTTAAGAGCGGCCTCTCTGTCCGAAAACCCCTGTTCGGAGGCGATAAATCGATCTAGCTAAGTTTTATTTTTAGAAAACATTATAAAAAAACGAGCAAAGCTCGGTCATCCAGGTACTTACAATTAAGCAAAGTGTAAGACCGACGATCTGGTGAAGGTCGCGGGTAGCGGCTGGATGCGAGGTCGTTATGGAGATCCTTGGGGGAGGCCTTTGTCCAGGCGTGGACGTCTTTTGGCTGAGCTGATAATGGTGAAGTTAAGTGCAAGAGAAGGTGATTCTAATGAATTGTTGTTCGCAGGTGGTTACATGTCGAACAGTCTCGCGATAGCGACGGACGCGGCGCATCTCCTCACAGACTTCGCCAGCTTCATGATATCTTTGTTCTCTTTGTGGGTTGCCAGCAGGCCGGCTACCAGGCGGTAAGTGCATACTCAGAATAAATTTATTAAAATTTAAGAACAAAAAATCATCAAATTTTTAGCGTTTAATAATTTAATGTTTATCACAATAAATTTTGTAATGGAATGCCTTTCTTTTCTTTTTCTTAGTGAATAACTTGGGCTACATTATTTTATGCTATTGTGTAACACCTATAATTAAAATTGCATTTAGATAGGGATGTCATTATGTAAATTATAATTGAGCGTATTGATATAAATGTTGGTGTTAATAATAAATAAATAAATCATTTATTCAGTGTAGGCTACAAAATAGCTTTAGCTAAGCAATATTATTGCAAATAAATTTATGATTACATATATTATTATTATGATTAAGTAGTAAGTAGCTAGCTAAGTTTTAAGTATATACAAGGTGGGCTGTACTGAGAAGAACTGGCAAGAACTCGGCAAGAATAGAATACAATACAACACTTTATTGTACACAAAAAAAACAAAAATACAAATAAAATTAACAGCTTAAGGAGTCGTACAAAGGGCGACCTTGTCACTAAAACGAAAGCATTTATGTTCTCCCTTTCTTTTCAAAATAGCGAATTCATTAAAATAAACTTATTCGCTAAGTAGTTTGAAATCGTAAAAACATATTTTTTACCTACTTATCATATTACGTCACTCAGCAAGTGTTTTAGCTATGGAGAAGAGCGCAAGAAACTATATAACTTTTTATAGAATTAAGAAAAAAGGTTGGGAAAGAAGTTTTCAAGTTCAGTGTCTTTTTGTAGAGCGACGTTTTGCAATATAATAAGATTAAGTAACCTTGTAAATTCTTGTAATTGGACATTGGTAATTTTTTACACTTAAAAACGTTATTACAACTTACTAGACTTTATTATTCAGAAACGTTTGGCGGGTGCCTGAATTCCATAATATATTTTTATATGACATGTATTTGTTTGTCCATGAATAATACGTTTTTAAAAGAATGCTTAACTTAGACTAATTAACAAAGAGTACAAGCAAAAAAACGTTTTAAGAAACTTAATACACTTATAACTTTCGCGTTCCATTTTAATAACGGTGATAACGCAAACTACTTTGTATAGGTATCATAAGCATGACATGACATGACCATATAAAGGTATATCTATGGTATCTATCTAATGTAATAAAGCTGAAGAGTTTGTTTTTATTTGTTTGAACACGGTTTTTGTGGAAGGCTTATATGCTATTTAACACCACGCTATGTTAAAAAGCTAAAAAGTCAGAAAAAACGCTAAGCGAATAAGAAGCACAAGTGCATTCGGGCGACGCACACTGGTCGGCAAGCGGAAATAATTCGAAGATTGGAAGGTTCTAATTCATTAAAATTACCATAGTTGTTTTATTTTAGTATAGTCAAGGAACCAAAATCACAAAAAAATCGATCAATTTAACGTTGTTTTATTGGAAAAAAGCCTCATAAGTTGGTAAAACACGAAATACATTATTTAAGCGTAGTTTTTATGGTCGGATGGATACGAATGTATTTCTTAAGATATTAATGTTATTTACCAAATTTTTGTTTCTTTTGGTTTTATGAAGCATTGTTTACGTATATCCACTGAATATATTTCAAATTACTGCTTTCGTCATACCCTTCTTAACGTATATTGATATTGATTACAATTGGCTCAAAATCAGCAAAAAACATTTAGATCTAAACCAAAAAGTCTTTGAACTGATAAAAGAGTGAAATTATTTTTTTTTTTATTTTCGTTAAATAAATATACACATTAAACTAATACAACATTTTTTTTATTATTTAAAAGCAATGTTATGCAGTGAAAGATGTAATTATTTCCGCACTTCCTATATAAAGCTGACCACTGTGCGACGCGGTGGGTCGGGGAATTATAAACCTTGATTAAAACTAACTTCTGTTATAATAATATGTTCCTATGTGTGTTTCCAGGATGTCGTTTGGCTGGTACCGGGCTGAGGTGATCGGCGCGCTGACGTCAGTACTGCTCATCTGGGTGGTGACCGGCGTGCTGGTGTACATGGCGGTCCAGCGCGTCATCTACAAGGCGTTCGAGATCGACGCCACCGTCATGCTGATCACCTCCGCGGTGGGGGTGGCCGTCAACCTCGTGTGAGTAAAAAAATAATTAAAACATTTATTCAGTTCAACTCACTAAGTAGCTCTTTAGCTCTTATGGATGTCACTATGACATACACAGACGTCACCCACATCATCAGCCCAGGACACCTAGATTGATAATCCCTTTTACACTAGTTTTATTTGTGCATTTTTGATCCTAAACAGTTGTAAAACCCTTAATAGTAATGTCAATCCAATTTTGACAATGATTTGTTTCGTGATAGACGGTTATGGAGGACGGAGAAGCTCGATGGCGCAGTGGTGAACGCGCCCGGTCTGCGAGTGCTGAGGTTAAGCAACTTTCGCAAAGGATGGGTGACCAAAAATGTATCATCTCGAGCTCCTCCGTGCTTCGGAAGGCACGTAAAGCAGTTGGTCCCGGCTGCATTAGCAGTCGTTAACAACCACCAACCCGCACTGGGCCCGCGTGGTGGTGGCTCGTGCCCCAGCAGTGGGGACATAAATGATCTGATGATGAGACGGTTATGTTGTTCTTTGATTACCACTACTTTGTTACATACATTTGGTGTATAGATAGACAACCTTTCAAAATTAGTGAAATGTAAATTTTGTTTATACAGATACTCACTTCCGTTGGGTTTTACTAAAAAGCGCTTAACGCTAGATTAAAACCGAACAATTCTTCAACTGTTGTCGTTTCAAGAAAACAGGCATTTGTTCCAAGTTTAAACAGTGATCTTGTTCCAAAATTGATAATGTAGTTGTCCCACAGCATGGGCCTGACGCTGCACCAGCACGGCCACAGCCACGGCGGCGGCGGCCACGGCCACTCGCACGGCGCCTCCAACCCCGTGCTCAACAATAAGGTATTGCTTACCACCACTGCCACACTACAGAGCCAAACCGAAGGCGCGAGTGAGCGGCGTGCGTGTAACACGAGTACGCGCTACACTCACCGATTCAATCCGTATCCTACGTAAAATCTAGTAGGGATTCATTCCTATGAATGGTATCATGTTCCCACTCAATTCAGTTGTATTTTAAAACGTCCAAAATAAGCTAAAACTAACTTTATTTCTAATATACGTAAGGTATATGTTATGTTGAAGTATTTTTTTGTTTTTTTATAAGCCTATACACGCTTTCAAAATTCAACCAGGTTACATGACACGTTACTCAATTGGGGATGTCCCAACCTCAGACTGAATAGCGTTTTATTGAGTTTTATACAAAAAATAAGAATATCTGATTGCTGAGCAGTAAGAGCAATTAAGTAAACAACCAGAGGCCGAGGGCGCGGCTGCGATCTGATGTGGTAATCAGTATAATATAAAGTATTTTAAATAAGTACGGGCACGCCGCGATCTACGGGCAGGCGCCTGCGACCGCTCGCCCCGCCCACTTTATCGCCGCCCACGTCTAAAATGTCGGGAAAGTTTATTTGACTCTTACGAACACGTACGAAAACGCACGATACATCTTCGACTACTATCATACCTTGCACACTAATAAATATGCGAACTAGTCGAGCGTGTACGTGCGTATAGTTCCGACGTGCGAAATCAATCCCAACTCGTTTAGATTTTCCATGTACCTAAAATGCTCACATGGCCACCACGTGACTTTGTCACTGGCATTTTGACTAAATACGCAACCAATGTGAGCGTTCAATTCGTACGTTCAATATGGTTCAAATTCGTACGAAAACGCACCCAAAATGTGGCTGGCCTGAAGGTGTCGCAGGCGTCCGTGAGCAGCGGTGATCGATTTTCATCAAACGGGCCTCAGTGTCATACAATGATCAACACCCTTTCCCCAGAAGGAGCGAGCGGACTCTGACGCGGAGAGCTCCGGCTCCCACCAACACACCCACCACGCGCAGAACATCAACGTGCGCGCCGCCTTCATCCACGTGCTGGGAGACTTCCTGCAGAGCTTCGGCGTGCTCATCGCCGCCATAGTCATCTACTACAAGGTCAGCACTCTCTGCACTATACGCTTTTAAACTTTCGTATTCCATAGTTAACAAAGAATTTAAAGTAACTCGGTCGATACGTCTGGCATAAAGAAGGTATGAAACCTTTTACTGATTAGTTTGCGCTAATTGACTAACTGTCTGAGTGGCCTAACTGTGTGAGAGCCACGCTGCGTCGCAGCACGAAATGGGCCGGCTCGCCTGGCGTAATACCACCCTCTCACAGAATATCGGCGTGTTGTGTTTCGTCCGGTGAGTAAAAGTACCGGAGGCCCATCTCTCACCCCTCCCAATTCCTACTCTCTCCTCAAGATCCAACTCCTTCTGCAATGCATCTGCGATTACTTTGGTTTTGCGAGGTGACCCGCCTGTTCGTTTGCCTCTTTTTAACATAAAAAAATAAAAAATAATAATCCCCATTTAAAACTTTGTTAACTCCCTGCACTAGCCAAGAGCTACATCATCATCATCATCATCAGCTCATTTTATGTCCCCACTGCTGGGGCACTTCCCTATCCTAGATGGATAGGGAGAACGGACATAAAACCAACACGCAGGCCCAGTGCGGATTGGTGGTTGTTAACGACTGCTAATGCAGCCGGGACCGACGGCTTTACGTGCTTTCGAAGCACGGAGGAGCTCGAGATGATAAATTTTTGGTCACCCGATGACCGGCCTTTTGGAAAGTTTCTTAACCGTAGCAATCGCTGACCGGACGCAATAACCAATGCGCCATCGAGCTCCCCCAAGCTCCATACAAACAGTTCATCGTCAGTTAAATGCGCCCGCGCGCTAACATGAACGTGCGCGCCCGCCTTCATAACGTTCTCCAACGTGCAACCTTATTCTCGACATGGTGAAACAATTTGGAGTTTCATACTTCGAGAATCAGTTCCCTTCTTTTTTGCTCAGACAGGAGATGAACTGAGTCTTATTCTTTTCAAGTACTATATTCAGTTTACATATCGATGGGTCCTATGTGTTGGGTCCTTACCTATGAAATTGACGTTTTTTCTCATTCATTAATAAGTGTATTACTTCTAAAACTCAATACCGGTTTTTAATATATTATATTATACACATTTTATTAAGATAACTTTTTTTGTTAGAGGAATTGACCTTTGTTTCATTGTAGCTCTGAGGGACTTGTTTTTCTTTTCTTTTTAAAGGCCATATTTAGCTAGTGAAACAAACACACTGCCCCGCAATTTTTATAGTGTTAACATAAATAGATGCTAAGACAATTGAAAATACGTTAGTATGAAAAATATATTTTATAACAAATCTTCATACGAAACGGCAATTTCAAAAGTAAGGTGTCTAATATAAGGGTCAAAGTCCTAAATCATAACTTTTAAAGAAAGGCTGACAAAGTGCTTGTGCTCTTACACAACAACAATTATATTATGACAATTTCAATATTATAAATGATAAAAATTACCAAGTTGAAATTTTACGATACCCATCGATATTAATATTATGGTTTTTGATGTGTGATTTCGTGAAATGGGACGGAAGTATGTGTAACAGTGTAACAGGAAGTCGAAGAAGCGCGCAAACGCGCGTCATTTTGTAAATTTAAAATCGATATTATGAACATGACATATTATTATTATTTGGGACATATTGTGTCATTTGACTATCAAATATCATTTTGATATGTCAAATGTCTTCCAATGAGTATTTACTGCTTTTTATTTTATAGTTATAAAACTATGTACATAATACCGTAAAATATGTAATAATAATGTTAAATTGTTTATTACTAAGGTGAGATGTCAAATGTTACACATCATATGCGACTATTGTAAGGCTCGCTCGTTTTTTTTAACCTTTTATATTAAAGCTTGCTTATTGTCGCCTGTACTTGTACTGAGTAACTGTAACGGTGGTGTTCCCGTCCAACAGCCCGAGTGGAACCTGGTGGACCCGATCTGCACGTTCCTGTTCTCGGTGCTGGTGCTCATCACCACCTTTAACATCATCAAGGACACGCTGCTCGTGCTCATGGAGGGATCGCCGCGCGGACTCGACTTCCAGGTAAGCTGGACCAATCGGACGTTAGAGAATCTTCATAACGTTGTTTAAAAAGTATTAAAAAAACTTCCACCACCGGGATTTCCACTGGCACCTTTTAACATAGCCACAATACATTATTAATTTATTGGAAGTGCACTGGACCTGCCCCCCAACCGCCTAACTCTGTCGCTTTCGATCGCTTTGAAGGCGAGGCCCTCGCCTCGCCTTTTAATATAATATCGAAATATAATATCGAATAATATCGAAAGCTATAGCCTATAGGTTTCGATATTGCTTTCATATTCCTTTCGAAATGACAAGATGACGCTTTCTCCTAGCCTCGCCTTCAAAGCAATCGAAAGCGAGAGAGTTAGGCGGTCGGCCCCCGGGTATGTCAAATTGTTTTATAGCATTTTCCAAATTTTAATTTGTTCTCAATAAAATTTGCATATACGTTTTTGTGTTTGTGTACCTCTCAACTTTACATTAAATATAAATAAATAAATGTTAAGTCGAGAAAGTTCGCGGTCGGCAATTTCTAACAGCAGTCACGGGCACGCTATTTTATCGCTCCAAATTAAGTCATATTGACCCCTATTCACAAACACTCCACTTCATCGTTCTTTATAACTTGGATTGCGAGCGTTGGATTTCCAAACATTATAAAATCCATCTTTAATTTGGAGTGACGCGAATGGAGTGCCCTTGAATGAGGGTGAGACTATACGCTCGATTTATATTATGTATGCATGACTCGCATGCGGTTGGCGGCGCGGTGCGTGATTTCTATGTTCATTGCGTTCTTTCCATTGCCGTTGATTTAGGCTGCCTTAGTATGACACGTAATGAACTAGAAACTTGCTAGCCACGTCGCTCGTGTTCGTGGCCGAGGCCTTCCCGAGAATATTTAAGGCGGTGACAACTATGAAATGCGTTTTACTTGTGCACAGTTTATATGTAAAGTATACAAAATACAACGCCAAGAAAAATATATGTTCTAATGGACTATATTTGCAACAATATCTTATTTCCAAAATGATGATCTTTTGCATTCACCTTAATAAAATTAAGTTTACGTCATAGTCACACTTATTAGAAAAACGCTATTGTTTTATTATTTTTTATTAAACATCTAAAATTTAAATGAATTTAATTTTTCGAGTTTACTGACTCGAATCTAGTGTGGATCTTTACACTTTCGCTTGTATGCAGATCAACGGTGAGCGCTTGAGCACCGTTTCATAGTCGTCAGCGCCTTATATATGCACGAGCGTCGATTAGCGCCATTAAATAATAAAAAAAAAATAGTGTCTGTATTCACGGCAGACGACGGATTAGAGTAATTTTTTTTTCAAATTGTAATTTGTTCGCAACAATATTTGCGTAAAATTGTGTGTAAATCAAAAATATAGTTTGCCTAATTCTTAAGGCGAAGGGTAAGACACACTAGCGCCACCAATTTGATAATTACTAGCGGAGCGGATCTTTTTTTAAACATTGCGTACCGTCCGATAACAGGAAAGCATCCATAGTATTTATTTAATAATTGTGCACTACTTTTTGTTGCGTGGTTTATTCACAAAACGGGCTATCGCATTTATTCACAAACAATGGCCAGTTTTGGTGTTAGCGAATGAATACAAAAACAAACCTAAAAGTAGTGCACAATTATTAAATAATAGATGTTTGCCTAGTGTCGGAAGTTCCGCAATGTTTGAAAAAAAATCCAGTTTAGCAGTTATCAAATTAAATCCATTAGCGGCGCTAGTGTGCCTCACCCTTCGCCTTAACGCATCTTTTAATATTTGTAAAAATATTAAGATCGGATGTCGATGACGTAGTTGTCGACATCGAATAGGGCTCCTTTGGCTTATAAAGTAAAAATAGAAAGTGTTGATTAATTTCGGCGAGATGGATCGAGCCACGATAGTATAATCGACAGTGCATCTGACCCGGCATGTCATGGGGTACGGGTTTGAGGTCCGCTCGTGGATTTTTTCAACATTTTGTTTTTTTTAAATAGTAGTTGTGTGTGTCTCACTGACCCCCCTCCCCCCCAGGAGGTGGCCAACACGTTCCTGTCGCTGCCGGGCGTGCTGCGCGTGCACAACCTGCGCATGTGGGCGCTGTCGCTCGACAAGACCGCGCTCTCCGCGCACCTCGCCATACGTCAGTGCTAATATATTACTTTATACACCACCAGCTCAGTTTATATCCCCGCTGCTGGGGCACGAGCCTTCCTTATGGATGGATAAGGAGAACGGGCCATAAACCACCACGCGGGCCCAGTGCGGATCGGTAGATGTTAACGACTGTTAATTCAGCCGGGACCGAAGGCTTTACGTGTCTTCTGAACCACGAAGGAGCCTCGAGACGATACATTTTTGGTCACCCATCCGATGACAGGCCTTTTCGAACGTTGCCTAACCTCAGCGATCGCAGACGGCTTAACCGCTGCGACATCGAGCTCCTCCGATATCCTATTGCTCTTTTTTTATAATATGCACGACAAATAACTCCAGTCCACCTTACGTAAGTGAAAATGGAGTCCAAACGCAACGGCGACTAGTGCAGCGTGAAAACGACGCAGCATCACTTTGTCAGCTCACAAGGTGCCTCTTCACGCCTCGTTTTAAGGACACCAGGGCATAAGTAAAGTAATTATTACTTTGCAAGAGTGGAAGGAGAGAGAGGCTGCAGTAATATAAAATGGACGTAATAATAATAACAATAGTTTTATTATCTAGCCAGAAAAGTTTATCGTCGTAATCGATTTCCCGCTATCTATACTATCACCATAGTGGTTAATGCTTATCTATGGAGTAATGAAATAAGTCTGCTGGAAATTAGCCTCTCAAATAAAACAAAAAAGAAAATAAAAATAAACAGACAACCCAATTTACGTCTTTTGTTAATAATGCATTCTTTAAACATTTCTTCGTTCTTTCGTCATTCGTTCTCTCTTCATTCAATCATTAGCTTTTTTGGGGTTACTTATTTATTCTTTCATTAATTCGTTCTTTACTTCGTTCAGGCGCCGGCGTGCAGCCACAGAAGGTGCTAGAAGAGGCGACCCGGATGGTGCACGACAAGTACAACTTCTTCGAGATGACGCTTCAGATCGAGGAGTTCAGCGACGGCATGGAGGCCTGCAGTCAGTGCAAGATGCCCCAGTCCTAACCACTCCCGCCCGCTGCTTGTAGAGATATGAGGTTGTAGACTGTTTGAGTAATGTTTCATATCCGTATTCATTCGATTACGTTTACGAAAACGCTTTTTTTTTTAATTCTGCTTTTATATCCCCAAGGGGCGCTGCTTCAATGCCATACTAATTTTCGTATTTTTTTGTTTTTGAACTTATTTATCCTTAAATGATTATACAGTTTTATTTCGCCAAACTGATCAACAGTTTATTGGTGAAAAATTTTCTGGCGATATTATTAATTATTATGGCGAAATTGCGTAAACTGAATCGAATGAATATGGATTGTAAAAAAACTCACATTAGGCATCCTGAAGACTTTATTGTACTGTTTGTACGTTAGGTAAACTCGTTCAGTGGCTTTGCATGAACAACTATTGTATTTATTTCTATTGCTATTGTATGGAAATTGATACAGCGCCGCTACGTTCGTAAATGGAACTAACAGTTGACAGAAGACGTCAAGTTGCGTTCAAAGATTTTTTGACATTAGCACGCAAATTATCTCAAACTGTACGTTACGGTTTCGTTAGTAGTTCGTGCTAGGCCTAATTTTTAAATATGTGCCTAGAGGGTGTCCGGACAAGAGTGAGCGGTATTTAAGTGACCTCTTGTTCGACAAACTTTTTAGTAAAAAAAACCATTTTTTTTTCTATGATAATGTTGATATTTCGTTTGGTTAGTTTACGCCTGAATTCACTATATTGTTCGTTGCAAGTGGCCTTGTCTTTAAAATTGATATTTTTCTAGCATTCTCAAATAGTTTGGTAAGAAACCAATTTGAAGACTACCTTCCTAATGGACGATATTATGTAGGCATACTATAATTAATGTGACTACGCACAAACAAATTGTAACGGCAAATCATTTAAAGTTCAATAACTATCCAATCAATTCCTATAGCTTTTTAACGTTCTCCTTGCTAAGGAGTTTCATCATCATATTCATCAGCCATACCACGGTGGCCCAATGCGATTTAGTAGATTTTAACGACTGCTTTCTTACAACAAACGAGACCAACGGCTTAACGCTCCTTCCGCATCACGGTAGAGCTCGAGTTTTTTAATTGATCACCCATCCGGTAACCGGCCATTGTTAGAGTTGCTTCACATGCAAGATTGCGACCCGCGCCGCTCGAGCTACTCCTATCGGTATTCAATTGAATGCTTATTTGGTGTGTAATTTTCAAAGACTGATATTATTTTTGTGGGATAATGTATTTCTCATTGTATTACATTCATTTAAGAGCGTAGTCCTATTGTAAGCTATTAATTAGTAGCTAAGAGCTATTTTGTAGTTCAAGAAGCTGCACTTCAATTTGATGTACAAGGTTAAACAGAAGTGGCAATATACGGGGTTATTTGAAAAAACATCAACAACCTCGCACGACTAGATAGCTAACATCATAGACAACAACATTTGTTCTACGAGTTTTATCATAACTCAATACATTAATTAAAAATGATTTTCCAAGATTTTATTGTACTGTCGTGACATTTGTAAGTCTATGTTCCATTCACATGCGAAAAGGCGACGCGCGTGTCGCTCGCGATGCGATGCGCACAGAGATAAGAACATTTAGACGTAAAATTAAATTGATATTTATTTTTGTATGAAAGTAAAATGTGTCAAATTATCAAAAGTCGTAGAACAAATGTTGTTTTGTTGATGTTTTACAAATAACCCTGTATAGCTGAGCTGGAATTTTAGTAGCTAATAATGTGACCTGAGACTTCTTGGCGGGAAAGTGAAGAGTCATGTCTGCGGTTTTGTTTTATTTTCTAAAATTTGTGTTATGTCGAATATTAATGTGAAATAATGGTGGATTATTAACCGTTAAGTGTTCGTGAGTGTGCATGAGTGTTGCAAATGAAACAAAACAGTGCAACGTCACTTTTCAAATTCTCTCAAGAAGTCCACCCGAGGACTTAATAAAGCCCCACATCTTTACTGAGATACTCGAGGGGTTGGGGGGTATATCATTTCTCACTTCTCATTTCTGTTCATTCATCATCATCATCATACATGAAAGAAATTATTATTGTTTAAGTATTGTAAGACTTTTTCATTGGCTAAATGCTTGTGCAAAGCCATTATTAAAAAAAAAAAAAATGTGACCTGAAAACTGATACACTTTTATATTTTAGCTCTTCTTTAGTAGTTAAAAAAGTAGTAGTTATAAAAATAGCTTCTGGTTAATAGCTTTTAATGGAAAGGCGCCGTTACAGTTTTATTCAGAAAAAGCACTAGACCGCGGGATTTTTTCAACGTGTTCAACAATTTTGCGTATTATATTATATTTATGATAGAGTGTTTATAAATAAGTTGTTAGACACAATTCATATCTCTACAATCAGCTAGCTTTAGTTAAATATTTGTACTGAGTTCCATGCCCCGTCGATTGGGTTACTATAGACAGTGTATTAGCAAGTATTCGTGTATTTATTTATAACAGTAATATTCTGTTGTGCACAATAGTTTTAAATTTAATTGTAATTACAGCTTACACTAATTAATTTGTAAATTGTAATAAGTTATTTCCTAAAAGTGAATTTAATTTTTCATTGATCATTCACGATAAGTATTAAAAACAAATGTTTAAATTACACAAACTTATCGAATTTGGGCTTCTTTAAATAATTTATTTGATTAAAGATTTGAAAAGCCTTTTTAAATTAATTGCGTAATTAAAAAAAAATACAAATGCAAATTATTTGTGAAATAAATGCATGCTTCGTAGACTTATAATTTAGTTTTTACCACTTTGTGCTGTGCTCTAAAGCAGGTTTAGATATTCACAAACAATAATTAATATTAATTAATTCATTATGGATTGTGGCCGTTAGGTAACCAGCTCGGGCCCCTAAATGAAACAACATGAAAGAGAGAAAGAGAGATGTTGATAACACTAATGATAGATAGTTTTAAGTCAACAAGATAAACCAAATTCGTGAAAAATTACTTCATTAATTGATGTGGTCATATAAACAGATCAGCTGTAGATACTGTAGCTATTATAGATTCTGTCTTGTATACATGGACATCACAGTCATTGTCCTAATGTACACACGCCTGCAGATCAAGGATACCACAAACTGTCAAATTACCTCAATAGATTTTGAACTTTAAATGGATGGAATATGGTTGATTATTTATTGAAGAAGTTTTTGGAAAAATTTTGGTTAGGTTGATGCGCAGGTGTCTGTACAGTAGTTGTAAGAAAAACTATTGTTCTTCTTCTTAATTTTATTGAACTGTATCAAATATTCAAATACACTTTTTAAAAGTAAAAAAATACAAAATTATCAAAAAGGTAAAAAAGGTCTGTTGGTGCCAACAGTGGACATGATTTTTTTCAAAGCAACTTATATTTTGCATTTTCAACTCTTATTCCGTGAGTTCAAAATCAGAATTAGAAGGTTTGGTAGTTATATTGTTTCACAGTGTTTCGTTTTACATATTCCCCCATTTAGACTGTCAATAATGTACAATTCTCAAAATTTGTCTATTTGGAAGATTTTCTAAAATGCTAGTATGTTTGGCTACAAGTAGCTCGATTTGATGTTATCTGTACATGCATACATGCATGGCGTTGTCAGCTCATATCATCAATGCATTCTACTGATCCGTCGAATAAAGTCAGTGCCTAACCTTTGTGCCTATACATCCGCCATGCTGTGCAGCATTAGGGAAATCTGATTTGAAGGAGTTAAGACTTCGATCAATAAAATAGTACTAGCTTCCAAAATTACGTATGTTGCATATATTAAATGATTGCTTTTACTTTGACTCCGATGTCAGTAATATAAAGTACAAATATGCAAATATGCAAGATGCAATGCAATCTTAATTAAACTGTATGTTCAAGGTTTAAGGTTCATAATAAACTAAAGTTGTTGATGCTATACGAAATAATAAATATATCGGTATGAGCGAATGAGGCGATTTTCAAGATTTTTGTTCCGGATTCTCTTGTACTATTATTATTGATCGAAGGATTAAGACAATTCAGACAGATCACTCATAATTATGCGGCATAGCCTGCTTCCCATTAGGCGGTGATTCGCTTATATTGAACTCTTAATAGCAGTTGTACTTAATTAAGATGTTATAATAATTGGGCACAAAATTTGAACGTCCCTGCAACTGAATTGACCTCCCGCTGTGGGAATTTTGTGAAATATCTATATATTATATATTAATTCGTGAAACGATGATTTCGTGCCCCTTTTTAAGCACATTGCGTGCACGGAAGAGAGTGAGATGTTAGAGAGATAGTCAAAATTTATACAAGAAAAGTGTGGTCAAAATGTTTATTCATTAATTCATTCATTCATTCTTTCAAATGAAAAAATCCACAGTGTATCCGATCTAGATCTTGTATGCACAGTTACTAGGGCATGATTATTAACCTTTAATTTGTTATGAAATTTTCAATGAAATATTTCTATTGTGACGTCATTCACATCAAAATAAACAAGTTTTAGCCCTAGTGGTAAACCACTAACCACTAAGAGGTTACTAAAGTAACCTCTGTTTAAACATTTATGATCACTGCTGCCTGCTTACCTGCCTGACGCGCATAACATCATTAATATAAATATTTCATTAACCATTGCATGACAAATTAAAGTTAATAATTATGTCTTAATAACAACACATACAAGTTCTAGATGGGATACACTTTCGATCATTTCATTTTGACCGCACCTTTTTGTTACACGTTGTATAAAGAAGGAGTCCTGAAAGATAAAATTTAACAAGCCTACACATCGGACTTTGGACTTTGAACTTTATATGTATATGGCATATGGTTGTTGAACATTTTTTGAAGAAAGGACATTTTTCATTTCCGGCTAGGACTTTGTACACTATTCGTACTATTAGTTAAAAATATAGTAAAGTCATATAAAATATTAAAATTCTCAGTATCATTCTGGATAAATGGTACAAAAATAAACTTTAAAATAAAAATACTTTGCCATGGTCACACTACGGTCACAGTGGCAGCCATATTTATACCACGTTCGGAAACATTGATTAAAAAAAAGAAATATACACTTAAGTTAGAAACAGTGACATTTTTTTAAATGTAAGTGTGACGTTTTACCGCCGTATTGAATCGGGGTTGCATAATGATTACCAGAAATTGCTTTTGTACCATCAAACGCGTTAGCTTATTGCGATATACTTAGTTTTTAGTTATTATTTTTATCTTTTGCTTGCCTATGGTGTAGTGTACAAAGTCCTAGCCGAAGCTCCATACAAAACTGAAAAATATCCTTTGACAGTTGCAGTTGCGCAGGCGTCTGTACAATTTGTAAATTACGGTCAAGTTTCGACTACTGGGCGACAAATATTATACATAATTAGTTATTAAGTGCCTTACGAAGTTGTTAATGATGTAACTATCTTTGTATATGCGCCAATTGTTATCTTACATGAATATACACTGTTATTGTTATTAAACCGAATTTCATTGATGCCTAGAATGTTGATAAATCGTCTGTGAATAGTAAGCAATTACATAGCATTGTAGGCATAAAAACTAATTCAATATTGTATTAAAACCAAAGTATGCTCGATTATAATAATTTGTTTTGTATAAAAATAAAAAATGTTTCAAACTATTTGAATTAATAATGAGTATATTTATTTTTCAAGCATGCCAATTTATATGGTTTTGTAAAATATTGTAGCAATTCTACTTCTATTATTATATTAAAACATTGAATGCATGAATATCCATAATTTCAACGCTACAAGTTAGTATTGTACTGTTGTAATTTATTAAATTTCTGTACCTTAAATAGGTAAATCTGGGAACAAAGTACCTAAATAATTGTTCTTGTTATTAATCAATTAATGTGAAAGTTAATAATAAGCGTCCTGGTGTTATAAGTCTTCCAAATATGCATAGATTTAAGTGAGATGTTCGCATGAGTGTATTTGAAATGTGAAATATATTTTGTGAGAAATTATGTCAGCCTTTTATTTTCATTTAATTGCATGCATGCATTTAATTGCATTGCATTAATGCATCATTTTAAACATGAAATAAATTTACCACCTTATAATTGAATGTTGTTTTTATATCATAAAATAACAAGGTCTATTTTTGCTTGCAAAACCAAGTGACAGATGATACGTTAATCATTGACAATGAGCCTTAGCGAAATTTTATTGTAATATAAGGTTTTGTCAAAAGTAATTTTAAGTAAGTAAACAGCAATTTCGTCAATTATATTTAATTAAACACGCATATTGCAATTCGTATTGTACCAAATACAGATATTTTCCATTTCTATTTCTATTTGGAATCCGGTTTGATGGCGACCACAATATTATCCATAGTCTATTCCTTTACCCTTAAATGCATAGCGTATCAAAAATGAAACGGTATCTTTATGCCTTTTTAAAATTTTCATTATATTTTATATACTATTATATTTATATTAAAATAAATATTTAGAATATACTTTGTAATTAAAACACGTTTTAAAAAAAATAAATTATAATATTAAATTTTTCTTAAATTTAACATCATAGACAAGGAAGTTTTGACGGAAACCTCTTTGGATACGAGAATGCAACCTTTTTTGAAAATTAAATAAAAATACTTCTTTAAGTTCTATTTTAATGATGTAAATTAAAATACATTCGTAATTATTAAAACTATTATAAAGTGAAAAACTAATATGAAATAAACAAAATGTTAATAAATTATTAAGGAGAACATTTTTTAGAAATTTTTCGTATTTTTATTATTAAAAAAAAGTGCAGTGCCAACAATTTATTTTTTATTTTTGTGTGGGATCACATAGTATCCATTAACCCTAGAAAGATAACGTTATTTTTTGCTACTGAAAAGATAAAGACGCGCCTTAGAGGCGCTCTATTTTCAATATCATTTTTTTAAACCAATTTAAATAATAATTTTATTTTTTATAACTTTGTGAAATGCTACGTTATTAATAAGTTAAAAAAACACAAATTTAAGTTTTTGTTTTTTAATTATAATAAAAACCTTGGCATTATAAAAATCACTTTCGAAAATCAACAAAAATAAAGCGTCTTTTGTATGAAGGTACATTGTTTTTCAAATATATAACATTTATAGTTTTTTATCTTACTAACTAATGAGTTATGAAATATTCAGTCTCAAAAACATAAAAATACTAAAAAAATAAAATTTTATATACAGTTGTTGCAAACATCTTTTTTATGTTCACCACACACAGTCTTTTTACATTTGGTACACGTCATCTTGGACATTCTTTTTTTTTTGATGTGCATAGGCTGCAGTAGCGCCGAATTTTAGCTGGAGGTTCCTCATCAGCTTCTACAGGTACCTCTTCAGTGGTTTGTGGCAGAATGTTTTCAATATTCTCTCTCAAACGTCTTGACAAATTAGGGATTACCAATCTAGACTTCATCCACGGTATAGACAGTTCAGTACTTAGCTTTTTCATATACTCTCTTCGATTTAACGGTTTATCTCCGTTTATTATAACATTATGAGCATATATTATATAGGAGTTGACAAAAGCAATGTTCAACATGCCATAAAACATAGCCATTGGCCATCTGTTAGTTTTCCTCGAACAAGACATCAAAGAACACATCTGGTCAAACGTGTCGACCCCTCCTTTGGTCTGATTATAAAACATAATCATTTCAGGTTTACCAGTTCGAGAATTTATAGCGGCACCTTCATCGCACGAAGACAACATGTACACCATTTTCGATGGCTTCGGCTTGTATGAGGCTAGGGTTAAATGTCCATCAAATCCGAACATAGACGTACCCACCTGTCGAGATCTGGCGTTTTTCATTTCTTCAGGAATTTCTCGTTTATTTGATCTTATCGTGCCCACAATTGTCAATTTGTATGGTTCAAGAAGCAATGACTTTGCAGCAGGAACGGAAGTGAACCAATTATCACACGTTATATTGCGGTTGGTGCCATGAATTGGTCGCGATAGCTCCTTCAAGTAATATTCTCCTTGCGGCAAACCATTTGTGTTTGTAGCTTTTCCGATGTATGGCATAGCATTTATCATATAGTTGGTTCCACTATCGCATATCATTGGGATTTTTATACCGTATTTATTCGGTTTATTAGGTATGTACATCCGGAAGGGGCATCTACCTCGGAACCCTAATAATTGTTCATCAACAGTGACATTGTTTCCCGGGGAGTAGTTCATTTTACATTGAGATATAAACATATCCCAAACCTTTCGAACCGGAATAAACGGATCTTGTTGACGGCGATCAGGACGTAAAGTCTTGTCGTCCATTCTTAGACATCGCACAATAAAATCAAATCTGTCTCTGCTCATAACTGCCACATATCTCGTACCCGTAAATGAACTGTCAAATAACTCCACAGTTGATAAATGATTGTCTTTCATTGCAGCACTGAGGGTAAGTATTCCTATGAATGACTTTAGTTCAGTTGGATTTGTGTCTCTAAATGTTGAACAAGTCATACTGTCAGAACGTTTTCTAGACATCTCTACATTTGTCCACTGAACGAGCTCTTGAATGATTTCATCTGTGATGAATAGTTCAAAGCACAAAAGTGGTTCAAAAATGTTTCGACACATGCGACTAGGACCTCTAGTAGAGCGAACTATATTTATGGCAGATGTTCTTCCACTATTTTGCCCTTTAGATGTAGCCCAAACGTGCCTATTCTTACCTCTGATTATTCTATGAGGCGGTATAACTATGCGATGGTCATGTCCAGGATCTTCAGGAGGTGGCTGGGGGTAGTCAGACAGGTCTTGATTGACCACTTCGTCTACATATTCGTCATCAGTGTCACTCTGTACTTCATCTTCGCTTATATGGTCCTCTATCTCGCTGTCACTGCCATCCTGCGCACTTTCGTCATCTTCTTCATGCAATAATGACAAAATTTTAGCCTCTTCCAACGCTCTCCTATTTGCCATGATGTTGAAACTATCCTAAAACCAATAAAAAATATTAATAAATGTATAACCTACTTTTATATTTACCGTACATAAGTAGAAATAAGTAAAAAACAACAAAAACCAAATCACAAAGAAATGTTTGAAAGTTGCACAAAAGATAAAGTGGCGCCTTTCGAGCGCAACGTGTCGCCATAGCAACGAAACTATGGTACTTACCGAACAGGAGCGGTCGCCTCTCGGGAGTGTTGACCGACAACTGAGTTGGCGCCGAAACACAAGCTTGTACGCGCGTAAACTAGAAAAAGACAGCAATATATTTGTTTTGCGGGCGCCTCTGAAGCGCACATTATCTTTCTAGGGTTAAAAAAGCTTATTATGATAAACAAAAAATCATGCGACGGACTTTTGTCCGCTTGCTTTGTTACTGATCTATTTTGACGAGCACGAAAGTCCTTCGTCTGCGCAATCCCTAATTGGTACCTAATTTAGTTGGCATAAGGACTTATGCTTCAGGGTTAGAAATAGGTGTATGATTGATAAGTATTCTAAGCGTCCATGTGATCTTGTCTATGTTTTTTTTATCGCACGCAAAAAGTACTAAAACAAGTTTGTCAGTCCCAAATAAAAACACCGATTCATTTTATCAATTTTATTTGCGCTTAGCTTACTTCTTACGTTTTAAACACGGAAAGCTTATCAGGCAGACATTTGCTAGTAACGACCTTGTTGTAGTATGCGGCGGATAGTCTTGCAGTGCGCGTGCGGTTCGGCGACGTGTAATCCACCTCGTACAGGCCGAATCGCTCACTGTAAACAAATAAAATAATTTATTTAAATTAAAAATAATTTATTTCGAACATGATTCATATTGTATGTAATGTGACTAATAAATGATAACGCAATGCGATAACGTCGTTAAAGCAAAATTACAGAGGATACTATATGTAAGGAGACTTCTGATTTAGGAGACTTTATTTAGGAGTCTTTGTATTGGGATACTTTTTACGTTGGAACGTTTAAATAAAATTGTTAAAAATATTTGGTTATTGTTTTTTAAGAACTGTTAGGTACGTGGTTCCATTTATTTATACGTTGAATGTTCTGGAATTAATTATTGTTGTTGTCAAAATTTGCGTAAAAAGGGATCTTTTTACTCAAATTTTGTCGCGAATAATAGTTGTATACTTACGAGTAACCTCTCGTCCACTCAAAGTTGTCAATTAGGCTCCAGTACGTATAACCGTACACTCTGCACTTATCTACTGTGATTGCTGCGTGTAGCGATCTCAGGTACCTGCGAAAGAACAACCTTTTTGTGTTGATTGAAGTACTTAAACAATTATCTAAGAAAGACACTTAGTCTTAAACCTATGGGGAATCCTAAGATCTGAGTAACTCAAATTATTTACTTAGTTGCTACGGGTATAATTTCTGAGCACCATTTTTGTGACTTGTGTAAAATAGTGCCGGAATGAAAACGTTGGTTTGTTTTTCAGATGTTTATTGTATGGGATATGTAAACCCAAAAAGAGACCGCGGGCTGTCGCCCGCCCCTTCTATATGCATAACCCCAGCGCCCTCTGGCCACATAGTTGAAAACCAGTATTATTAAAATATATTTAGGCGCGTGAGAGCGTATCTGTTTCAATTGCAAGCCGTTTAGCCGCGTTTCGGCTAGATGGCGCTCTTTTACAACTTGACATACAGAAAAGTAGGTATGCATAATTTTTGGTATAAATAGTTTAGTTACTGTACAGCCTTTTAATTTAGATGTATTACAAATCCAGACAGACTTACAAATCTAGATTCTGTATTTTTAATAGGGCTATAAATGAGGAGTTCGATTGGGCAGTGGTTGACGCACTCAGGTCTGTGATTGCTAAGATCAACCAACTTTCGCAAAGGCCGGTCATGGGATGGATGCCCAAAAATTTATCACCTCGAGCTTCTCCGTTCTTCTTACGTAGGTACCTAAAGCCGTTTGTCCAGGCTGCATTAACAGTCGTTAACAGTTACAAAACCGTACCGGGTCGGCGTGGTTGTTTATGACCCGTTCTCCCTATCCATCAATGGAAAGGCTCGTGCCCCAGCAGTGGGGACATAAAATGAGCTGGTGATGATGTGATGATAAATATATTAACCCGTCAATGTAGTTGATTCGGCGTTTATCGTTTAAGCCAGGATCAAGGGAGATGCCGTTCTCAGTTATCAACACTGGGGGGTTGTTGTATGCGTTCTTGATCCAGTTAAGTGCCTTCCTAAGGCCCCAAGGGACCACCTGCAAAATAAAGGTTACGACAATTACTGTTACCTATAAAAAAAAGTCGACATGATTCACTGAAATGATCACTTTAATTTTCTAAGATTCTAAAGAGTAGTTACAAAGTGTATTTTGAAAAAATCTAACGTTCTTGCAATACTGATAACTTTTAGTAGTGGTCCCGTCTTTAATCTCTTGAATAAAGTAGGTAGCCGGTGTTGGTGACCCTCCCTCTGACTTGCGAAGGGCAAGCGTGGTGGATATGGCCCAAAGCCTGAAAGGTCTGTCTCAAGCTGAAGATTTAACTATATGTATAAGCTAAAGGTAAAATCATCACTATGCTATAAATATGTAGTATGGTAATGATTTTACATACCTTCCCTGCAAATACTCAAAGACAAAGACTTTTTGTAGTTTTTACGGCAAATTACTCCACACCACCTGATGATAAGTGGACATGAAGTTCAAACACAAAGACAACTGGTGCAGCTTGATAACGATGCAGCATCTGTCACTCTCACCCTGCCGGCCCACAATGTGCCTCTGCATGCCTCGTTTGAAGGACCCCATGTTATAAAAAGGATCCGTGACTTTAGCATAAACGTGCTTAAGCACTTAATGAGGTTCGATGGCGCCCAGTCTGCTTAGTTTAAGCAACTTTTACAAAGGCCGGTTATCGGATAGGTCACCAAAAATGTGTGTTTCGGAAGACACGTTAAGCCGTTGGTCCCGGCTGCGTTAGCAGTCGTTAACAACCACCAATCCGCACTGGGCCTGCATGGTGGTTAATGGCCCGTTCTCCCTATCCATCCATAGGGAAGGCTCATGCCCCAGCAGTGGCGACATAAAATTAGCTGGTGATGTAGCTCTTGGCTAGTGCAGGGAGTTAACAAAGTTTGAAATGATGAAAAATAATGACATGTCAGTCCAAAAACCTACCCTCAACCACGAGCTTTTAGACTTCGGCCATTCTGGCTTCTGTGATAACAACACTCCCATATCATCATCGTAAGAAGGATATGGAGATAAAGGCACTATTTTTTTCTCAGCCAAGTATGTGGTGTAGTGGTTCAGTCCCAGGAAGTCGTAGGAGCCTCTGAGTTTCTCCACTTCTTCCCCGGTGAAATGCGGTAGACGAGATCGGGAGAAGTTTTGGCGTATAGACATTTCGTCTATGAGTTTTCGCATGATTGGTGGGTAATCTCCTTCTTTTGTTAATATGGGATGTGCGAACCAGCCGAACTAAAACAAATCGAATAAATAATTAAGTTAAATATTCCTTTCCGAACATCTTGCGTACATAATGTATAATGGATGACGATAAACATCTTAGGTTACAATTGGTTACGTTAAGCTAATTACTTACGATGAACTGTCTTGTGACCTCTGCTGCCTCCTGATCCTCGATTGCTGTGGAGGCTGGTTCAATCCATGCAAAGTCTAGTGTGATGCCCATGAAACCTGAAACACGTTCGTGTGTGTAAACTGTTAATATAATTCATAATTATAAGTAAATATACCTAATGCCACTAACTTCTCTCGCCCGATTCTTAAAATGCCACTACACGACATAATACCTACACTAACATGCACACTCGCATAGGCCCAAGCCACCATACTCGTAGAACAAGAGTACGAAGACCCGGTTCACACGCGCTCCATACCAGGTACAGAAATATACCTGGGCGCTTCTCCCACTCCCACTACCTAATCAACCCGAGCCGCGGTACTAGCCTTTAGAGGCATCCTCGGGTTGTTCCGCGCCCAATACGATCTGAACCCCCCTGGAGAATCTGATAAAGAAACGGGACACGTTTATGTGATGCCATTCCCTCTTTAACAACACTGACGGTGTTTCAATTTTAAATTAAAACCCATTTAGGTTTCTCGCCACCCCCAAAAAAGGCCGTTGACGTGACGCCTCATCATCATCATCATCAGCCTACACTAGTCCACTGCTGGATATAGGCCTCTCCAAGTGCACGCCACTGAGCACAATCCGCGGCTACTCTCATCCAGCTCTTACCAGCCACGCTGCTAAGTTTGTCACTCGCGCGTTTTATCAAATTATGAACGTAAGTACCTTGTACAGTCAAAAAACTGGAATAAAGAACGGGGGAGTCAGGAATAACCCTGAAGGCCATTAACAAATTCTCTTAAAAAAACTAAAAGTTACTTCTATAGTTTGGTTGGTATTCTTTCTGGAACATGCGGTAGACCGCGGCGTGGGCTTGCAGCGCCGTGTGAGCGCACAGGTAGTCCTCCATCCCGCTCGCTCGTCCTCCAGGAGCGTCACTTCCACCATACCCGTCGTGGCAAAACGTGAAAGGCTCATTCAACGTTATCCAGAACCTCACGCGGGTACCAAAGTTGTCAAGTAATACCTGAAAAATTGGTAAATCGGGTATCGCAGTGGTACCTGATTAGGGTAGTGGCAGTGTTCGACATTTTGTAGGGGCCAGCAACTGATTTTAGTCTTTAGCACAATTAAGGGTGCGCCGTCCGTAGGTAAGTTATAAGTGTCATATATTTTATTAGCGACTGTTCCACACCTATTAGTCATAGCGTGATGTAATATAGCCTATAGCCTTCCTCAATAAATGGACTATTCAACACAAAAAGAATTTTTCAATTCGAACCAGTAGTTCCTGAGATTAGCGCGTTCAAACAAACAAACAAACAAACAAACTCTTCAGCTTTATAATATTATAAGTATAGATTTGACATCTCTTTTTATTTGACATCTCTTCGTCCATATTTATTTGATGCCGCGCGGCTATACTAATTATGAGCTCGAGCGCGCGAATACCAGACACAATAGACCTTTAATTGTTATCGGCCACCTGGTGAACGATCGACGCTCAAGGGGTTAAGTAATTTGTAAAATTATAATTTTAAAAACCGCTCGATAAATCGAAAATGTGAAACGGATGATTTGTAGTTAAGACATTGGTGATTGTTTAGACATAATTAGAGGTATAATAATATAGATAAACTATAAGATATCAACTAAACACCGCCACTCGTTTTCATGATTTTTGCCCAACTTAAAATGATATTGTAGAAAAATCTATAGTGTGTTATGAATTTATGGGTCGGACTAATTATAAACACGTTCCCTTTGATACTAAATATATTTTTTTTATGTAATACGATAGTTTTTCATCATATATCAACTTAACCGTGACTACACTTTTGGCTTTTTTTGGTCGGCGCGCCCTTAAATGCAGATGATGGTGGTCTGCACGGGGTGATAGCTAGATAGCAGGTGCACTGAAGTGGCATCAGTGTTCGAAAAGAACACGAAAAAAGAAAACATGTCGACCACAGCGACATGTATGCGACTTTTTTTATAGTTATATTAGATAGGCTTGCATTTGACTACTATCTCACCTGATGGTAAGTGATGATGTATGTCATCTGCGTACCCAAGTACACCGGGTTTTAACAGGTCGTAGATGTGCAGCAAAAAAAAGTGTCCCAGAGAGTACCTACTGACCTCTGTAGGACCCCAGCGTTAACGCAAATTGATCGGATGTGCAGCCATCAATGAAAAACCCCAGACCAAATAAAAAGTTCTGAGTGAAAAACTAAACTGCAAAGTCATGTCTGCAGTTTTGTTTTATTTTCTAAAATTTGTGTTACCTATGTCGAATTTTAACGTGAAAAAATGGTGGATTATTAACCGTTATGTGTTCTTGAGTGTGCATGAGTGTTGGCAAATGAAACAAAACAGTGCAACGTCACTATTCAAATTATCTCAAGAAGTCCGCCAGAGGAGTTAGTCTTTACTGAGATACTCGAGGGGTATACCCCCCTAGGGTAGGTATATCATTTCTCACTTCTCATTTCTATTATCATTCATCATCATCATACAGGAAGGAAATATTGTTTAAGAAAAATTACTTTGACACTGGCTAAATGTGCTAATCGCACGAAGCCATCAACTAAAGGAAAAAAACAATGTTATTTTTTGGCAACGAAAGCTATACATAGGTACCTACGACGTCTGCACATCACATACCCAAAACTGTCAAATTTCTTCAATAGGTAGGTATATGTTGAACCATATTCCATATACATAAAGTTTAAAGTCTATTAAGAAAATTGGACAAGCTTAGGCGGGGTCCTGATTGATAATACCTATTGTCTTGTGTTATGTTTATTATGTTTTTATTTGTGTTTGTGTGTCAATAAATGTTTCTCTCTATCTTAAGCCAAACTCACCCTTGCGTAATCTACGAAGTAATCAGCAATGATGGGATTGGTCCAGCCGCCCAGGTCCTGAAGGGCCTGTGGCAGGTCCCAGTGGTACATCGTCACCAGCGGCTCGATGCCGTTGTAGTGCAGCTCATCGATCAAGTCTTTGTAGTATTTTAGACCGTCTGCGTTCACTTCACTGTATAAAATAATATTAGTTTTAATTACTATTAAGCTGTTATGGGTCTCTTTTCCACAGAAAAATAAACATTTTATGTTAAATGTTATGTGTGGCAAACTCGTCGCCGATTGAAGGTGTTTTCGCAATTGTAAAAGTGAAACTTTAATTATCTACCTATAATATTCTATGAATAGAGTAAGAACATGCATCGTCTATCTAGATATTTGGTCTGTGGATGGACGCAATGACGTTTTATAATAGGTTACACTTTGCTATCTGACTGTACTTTTGATAAAAATATTCAACTAATAACTTTATCGCACTAAAACGAAATCGGGTGCCTCCACCACGCCACGGGGCCGAGCGTCACACACCGGGGGCCTAACCCATGAGCCCGAAAAATTCAATAGAATAATAATAACTGTACCGTAGGTACCTACCTACTCACAAAAAATTGTACTTCCGACATGGATAAACTGTTGATACTATTATTTCATATTTAAGAACTATATTGTACACAGTTAAACAATAAAGAATTTCTATTTCTTTTCGTTTTTAGTAAAGAATTTGCTATTGGCCGCGACGGATATTTATAGGTAGGTACTAGGTAGGTTATACTTCTATTTAATATGTTATTTCTAATTAACATTAAACCTTAACGGATATCTCATACATATACTTACTTATAGTCGTAAGTAAATGTTTGAGATATCCGTTAGGAAGATAAAAGATGAGATCATCAGAACCCTGTACGTGTCGTTCGCAGCTGGGTAGCTGTGTGTGTGTGTGTGTGGGTGGGTACCCACAGTCTCCTTCAACAAAAATCTCCCGTGTAAAAAGTCTCCAATGGCATTTCGCTTTACTTACTTTGGAAGTCCATTGGGCAGTATGCGAGGCCAGGAAATAGAGAACCGGTAGAAGCCTACGTTCAGCTCCTTCAGCAGCCTGATGTCTTCCTGGTAGAGGTGGTACGAATCGTCAGCCACGTTGCCGGTGGTGCGGTCGAAGATCCTCTCGGGGTGCTCGTGGGTATACCGATCCCAGATACTCTCACCTTTTCCTGAAAAAAAATTGGTTAAATAAAGCCACAGATAGAGAGAATTAATAAAATTAATAAAAATAATAAATCATCATCATCATCAGCTCATTTATGTCCCCACTGCTGGGGCATGAGCCTTCTAAAGCAGCCGGTACCAACAATAATAAATCCTACTTAAAAGTTAAGCGTGTTATTTTTTTTAGAATAATTTATGTATTGTAATTTGTACATTCAATGGATAAACAAAAGGTTATAATAACAATGTCTTGTCTTAAGTATTAATCGATGGATAATTCGAAGTGGATAGTCGATAAAAAGTATAAAAAGGTCGAAATAAAAGGTCCTTAAATCTAAACGGAACATTGCTACGTCAAACAGACAGACTTATAAAACAGGATATTTTTAGCAAAGAACAGTTTAGTACAAAATTATTTAGTAAGTAAAAGTAAAGTTAAGTAAATAGCCTATAGGTATACTGTCCCACTGCTGGGGCACGAGCTTTCCAGAACCACCACGCAGGCCCAGTGTTGATTGGTGATTGTTGACGACTACGGGCTAAGACATTTAACTACTTATATTAAATCTCTTTGACTACAGGTAAAGGCACCAGTGTTCGACACTTTAAGCCCAGTCTTCGACACAACACTTTCGTCATCAAAAAATAACATAGAATATCATTATCATCGATAAAATTTTCCGGGAAGGAGGTGGTCTGTTATGAATTGATGCTAAAGGCTAAACTATCTGGCTATCAGTGGCTGACCCCTATTTTTAAAAAGGTAAATAATGTCGATTACTGGTTCCGGTCGGACACCACTACCCTATTTCATAAAGAAGTCCAGGGTGCCTAGTGCGAGTTTTGTTTACTATCGTGTAAAATTAGTATGGCATTTAAGCAGCGACTCCTGGCGATATACAAGAGTTAAAATTTTGCCATACAAATTCTCGTTTTCGTTAAGGGGGTGCCGCGTGGAATTTCGAAAATTTACGTGTTTTTAAGTCACTGGTGCTAGGCGCTGAATAGGTCATATACATTAAAAGGACTAGTGTAGGTTAGCTTGATCCTTTCACAAGGTCATGGTCATCTTGGAATTTGAAACAAATACCCAGAAACTGCATAAACAATACGTAAAGTATCTAAAAACTTATTTCTTCAAAAACTTTGTAAATATAGCACAAATGAAACAATGATCCGACATCAAAATGTTTGTATTGATATTCTGCAGGACTGAAACTATGAATATGAAAATATTAAGACTTTTCTTATTTTTTACTCAAACGGCTATGATTTTATGAAAGTAAACATTGCTGTAATTAAATCACCAGCCTACTCTGTACAGATATTAGTGTGCGTGCGTATTCGTAGTCGTGCGCCGTTGTCACACCACTGCCACGCGCCGCTCGCTCGCTATCATAAAGAAACTTGAAACTCGCAGTTTTGCGTCCGCGCGGCACCCCCTTAACGTGATCGAATGGCGAATGAAACTTGCACTAGGCACTCTGAATACCTGACGCATTCCACGCCCCCTCGATCTGGTACGCTGCGGTGGCGACTCCAAAAGTGAACTCCTCTGGGAAACATAGCTTGGAAGTTGTGCCTGTGGTACTGTCAGCCCTGTGAAAACAACCAAAGGAAAATATACTTTAATGGCGTTGTTTAATAGTTCAATATTGTTCTGCAAAGTCTACTGCACATACAGTTTTTTTTAAATAAAATAAAAAGTAATTTTATTGTTGCTTTTAATATGGGGAGGATGCAAGTCAAAACTCTGAATTAGTCTATCTTGAGGCTTTATAAGTATTAAAAATTAAAATTAAAAGAAAAAAAATTACCAAATCAAACAGTAAAAAAAACAATGTTTTGAATAGGTCTATAACTCAGCGGCTGCAAGGAAAGAACTTGAACTTAAACCTATTACCTAATCTGTGCTAAAACTTCTATCAAAATTAACAGCATTACCGGTATTCAAGTAAGACATAAAAAAGTGATGTAACTAATAATTTAAGTGAGTTAAGTTCAAGATCAAAGTGTCCTATCAGTAATATTTAATCACTTATGAAAATGTCGACGAAATAATTATTACCCATTTAATTTATCGAATCGAAATTTTAGAATTGAACGATATGATATTTATGAAAACAGTTATCCAGGAAGAAATAAAAATGATAGATAATACACCACCCGGCTGAGTAATTGAGTAAGTGATTAATAATACCTACTAAGATAAACGTTACGTAGGTAAGTAGCCCTCATACTGCCCAATGCTGGGCTAAGACCTCCAAACCCTTCATCATTGAAATCAAGTTATCGCTACAATTGGGTATTGGCTTAATCACCACACTCGCTTGGTAAATGCGGCTTGGTGATCGATCACAAACCCGGGCTATGCGTTGAATAAATCCTAAACACACTGCCCGATCTGGGAATGGAACCCAATACCTCCGGTTATCGGACCGTCACCGAAGTGATAATATTAAATGTTACTTAGATAAACTTGATTTTATAAGAAACTGTGGCCCGTTCGCGACTTCGTCCGCTTGACAACACTCGTATTCGTATCCCATGATGGACCACTATTGCAGCGCCTCCTATCGGGTTCAATTGTGTTTTCAAACCATCCAGGAACCCATTGAAATATATACACAAAATTTCATCTAAATCGGTCCAGCCAGTTAAGAGGAGTTATGTGACAAACACAGGTACAGAAGAATTATACACTATGTAACAAAAACCCTGTCCGATCTGTAAAGGTGTTATTAGGTATTGAGATTCAGTTCTATTTACGTAATTATTTTAAAGTAATAAGTGAAAAAAAATTTCCCCGATAAAAATTTGTTAAATGACAAAACTTACATGGCAATACTTTTGTCGGCACTTCGGCAGGCTAGGTGCACTCCGCGCTTTAGGTATGAAGCTACAAGTAGCCGGCGGGGGTCCGTCCGGACGAACCAATTTCAGAGGGCTGCCACGTGCCGGCCGAGTCGCACGTTAGCAACATTAGTTCGATTTCTCACTTAGTTCTTAGGTTAAAGTATATACTTATGCAGACACTGAGAAATTTAAAAAAAATGTAATCTACTTCATACTAACTACGCACGACAGCTCGGTAAGCTAAACAGTTGAACTACCTACGAAAACAGCTAAAGACGGCCTCAAAGTCAACATGTATAAGTCAACAGGTAGGTAGTCTGATGTGGCGTTGACTGTACTTACATACCTAGCCTAGATTTATTTGAAACGAAATTTGTTCACATTTAAGTACACATTATAAACACAATAACTTGTAATACTCGTAAATTAAGTATTCACATTAATTATTATTTAAAAGAAGACAACCCTGAAGTCGTTAGAAGAAATAAGAGCTACGCGATAGAAAGAGAGGTAATTAGACAAATTAATATGAGGCTTGTACTATTATCACAGAATACATGCTAATATGTGTTCTGTGACTTCGGTAGGTAGGACCTTTGGCGCCGCCGCCATTGATGGAAAGTGTGGTCACCTTTATAAAATTAGCTTAATTTTGGGGTAATTTGAGCAATTTCGGTACCCTTTACGTATCTGACAAGGCTTTTGTTACACACAGTATAACATAAAATAAAGATATAGGTAGGCACACGAAGAAAATAGTAGAAAAATATTAATTACGTCAGATAGCATAAAATCTATCCGACGTAATTAATAAGTGTCTTTCTTTAACTGCCTCTGTGGTCTAGTGGCTAAGATCACCGGTTTAGACCTAGAGGTCCGGGTTCGATTCCCAGCGGGGGTACATGTTTGTGTCGGTTTGGTTGGTGGTAGGGCTGGTTTATATAGCTACCACCATCTTATCTAAATATGTCGCCATAATATCAAGGTTTGTAGTATTGTTGTGTTCCGGCAGCTAGAGATAAGATAGCCAGTGCCTTACTAGTTGAAGTTCCCTGCACTTCCATCATTGGCCTTATCATCACGTGAGATCAAGGCACTGTACTTACCCGTAAAATATATATTTAAAAAAAAATTTATTGTTAGTAAAAAATTAACTTAAAAATATGTTAGGAAAATTCCTATAATAAATTACTTAGAAAACTTAGAAAGACTTACTTAGAAAAGTAATTAGTTACGTATACAGCTCCTCCTTTTACTGGAGACGGTTTCAAATAGAAATGTATATTTTCCTTTATTCGTATGTTTTAAATGCAAACTCATTGACAATGGTTGTATAATAATTTGCTACTCACTAAACAATAACAAAAACCCCTTGTCTTAAGACAATAACTATCAACAAAACCACTAGTGCTGTTTAACGTGTTTAATAATCGATGTGTTGAATCAATAATTTTATCGAAGTATTGGTAATATTCTATTAATAAAAGTAAAGTTTGTGACTTTGTTTGTTTGTTTGAGAAGGGTAATCCCTGGAACGAGTGGTCCAATTCCAAAAATACCTTGTGGGTGTGGGTAACATAAGCTTAATTCAATTAAAAAAAAAGACTTTAATTTTAAAATTTTGAATTTTTTTTTTAAAAAGTTTTTTAAAGTTTTTAAATATTGAGAATATGTCTTACCGAATCCACAGTAACGCAAACACCAGTACAGCACAGTGCCTGCCCTCCATGGCGGTATTAGCTCGACCACAAGACCACACGACCGTCCGTCGCACAGCAGCCAGCAACACTCGCCGATATGCGCCGATAGCCCACTGACATTGCAGTACGTTATTATTTATTATTATAATCATCGTTTGTGTACAGGATGCTCTATAGCGAATCCAACTATTATGATTTAATAGAATTAAACTAGCAAACTTTTATCACGGAAAATAGATAGATACCTAGTAAGGAAACTAAACTTTCTCTAATACTACAATGAAGGCTTTCAGAGCGAGTGTTATTTAATTTTCAATTTCATTGGTGCGTTCGGATTTGTAGCCGTGATGTCATCGGCATTATACTGGTGGCGATCATACGAGTGAAGATTCGGAATAGGCTAGGCAAGCATAATTTGTTGCAGCACGAAATGGGCCGGCTCGCCCGGCGTAATACAGAATATATCGGCGTGAAACAATGGCACTCGTTGCTGTTGTGTTTCGTTTGGTGAGTGAAAGTACCGGAGGACCATATCTCACCCCTCCCCCCTCCCAATACCTACTTCCTCCTCAAAATCCAACTCCTTCCTCAAGGCCGGCAACGCATCTGCGATTACTTTGGTTTTGCGGGTGTCCATGGGCGGCGGTGATTACTTCCCATCAGGTGACCGACCCGCCTGCTCGTTTGCCACCTTTTAATATATAGGTATATAAAAAAGAGCGTATTGGCAACTTCGTCAACAACAAGCAACTGCCGTCGTGTCGTCTGTGTCGTCTGGTGACGCTGAAAATTCGGGTACTTCCCGTTTGGACAACTTCCCGTTTCGTAACCCATAATAAAATACCTAAACAAAACGTAGCGTTTCGTAAGAAATCTAACACATCAATCAAAGTATGGAATATTTTAAATAAAAGCTGTATTGGCATCAGGTCAGATTTTGCTACAAGATGCTGTTTGTCTGACTGAATTAAGCCAAAATTAATTAGATTACAAACGTTGTGTGACCAGAAATAAAATAAAAAATAACAATAGGTGATCGCCTTTAAACATTTGTAATAAAATCACACAGTTCGAGTGTTATCTTTCTTAATTAAAACATTAAGTTATCGTTAGTCATCAAATTACTGCTATTGTTTATACTAAGAACACGAGTTTTGTTGTTCTGAATTGAAACAACTTTTACGAATCTACTCGCGTTTAGTTTAAACATTGATTTGACTTAATTGTATTATGTATGTTTTTAATTAAAATAAAGTCTCAGTTGAACGTCACACACTGTACATAATCAACTATTAATATATTTTTTTAAATTACACCTAACCGGAAAACCTTAACAAGAAATGTTTTACGATCATTGTACATAGCTTCAATGATCAGATGCTAATCAGGTGCATAAGCTACGCTTTTATAACTAAATCACAGTTTACTGATATTGCTAATCAAAAAATACAGATTAAAAAAATCTTAAATAGTTATAAAAATATGATTTATGATGATATTTAATAAACTATAAGCTATACTGATCAAAACATTTTATAACAAAAACAGGAAGCGAACTTTATTGTTGCACTTATTCTCTATGTTAGCTAATATTAATAGGATTTCCTAAAGAAAATCATAACTTATTCCCCTACTATACCACATTTCACATACAAATCCTAACACGCTATAATGTATTCAATATTTATATTGATAATTGAAATTATCATTAACGTTATGAAATATCTTATTCACAGCTTGTGTGCTATGTTCGACGAAATGCTTGCGCATGCAATCATTTGCTGCATACCTAAAAATCTGTACGCTAATATATAAAGTTTCATAGCACTGTACTCATTTCGCTATTTAACTTTTTTTTAAATTTATATTTACTAACTTGTTTGGAGAAAATATAGCAAATTTATTCATGAAGTAGTTTTTTGTAACTTTTCAGTGTCGTAAAAGACCCTGAAATCGGACACGTCCCTTTTTATTCCAGAATCATAAAGCTTTAAAATTTAAATTTAAAACATTTTGAGTAAAACTCTCAGGTGTCTGCGACTTATAGGTTATGAGAAAATTTTTTTTGAAAATTGGGCCTTTTTTTAAGCCGGAAAAACTAAAAAAAATGCTCTTCTAAAACTAAGCTACATGTTTAAGTTTCACTCACCCTAACAAAAGCCCCCTTCAAATGTACTTAGATAAAACTGTAAAAGTTCATACAAATCAATTTTTTTTCTAATTTACGTTTTTATTTTTTTTTCTCCTAAAATATGCAGTACTAGGCGGAGATATTTATACTTTAGTTAGCTCATTAAGACTTCTACCCGATATAAAAAAATGGACGATTAATTCCATGGAGTCTATAAGTTACAGGAGCTTTTCAAATTAAGTTAGGGTTGTCACCACAGAACACAGAAAGGTGTTCTGTAGTTGTCACTAAAACTGAACAGAAAAAATCCGGATTTTTTAACGGTTTCATGATGCCTCACCCCCGTCCTTCCATATTATATGTAATGGCATGGGGTTTTGGCCGAAGCTTTTCCAGGGTGGACTCCTTCTCATGCCACCTATAATACTTCATCAGGAAACATAACCTTTTTTGAAAAGTAAACAAATCAACCACAGAAAAAGATACCTAGTCGAAGCAAGTTGGTAGTCAAAACTGTGCACTTTACCTACTGGGTGCGAATTTCATTCGCTATACGATCACGTTAACGAAAATGAGAATTTGTATGGCAAAATGATAACTGTTCTCGTATGCCGCCAGGAGGCGCTGCTTCAATGCCATACTAATTTTCGTTTTCGTAATCGAATGAATACGGATAGTAAACAAAACTCACACTAGGCACCCTGATCGAGGGTAGTGGACTGTAGTTTTTTGCGACAAAGGTTATGCGATAGAATTCACGAATGGTTGTACCGTACCTTCCTTTAACATGTAAGAGATTTAAAGTGAAATAAAAATAGCTTTTTACATTTAAATTTTATTATCAATTCAAAATATACATTATCTGGAAAATGAGCTCGTCTCCTAAATTATTATTATTGTGTAATTATATAATGTTTTATAATTTATTTTAACAACAGTTAAAGAATATTTTCGATATCTTAAAAAATGACGAAGTTATCAGCTTCCCTTTTATAATTACCTATTACTCGTGCTCTCTTAGCTCGTGACGTCATCCGACACAAACGTTCCGAGCTGTGAACGCGCAGTGTACCACTGCTGCTTGTTTGCATCGCATTGTTTACGTTTTGTCTTTGTTTGTATATACAAGGTGTTGCAAAATTACCCGTTATACGTAAAGGTTGTTAAAGTACATCCTATCAAGAGTCCTCTGTAAATTTCTTAAAACCTTTGCATTAAGATTTAGTTTTCAGTAAAAAGAGTTATTTTAATGATTAATAAAAATATCGACTATGTTAAGGCACATGACTTTTTCAGGTTCATGACGTTATGTTACCTACCAGGAGTAACGACTCCTGTCTACTCTGTACCTCCCACAGAGTAGCCTATACCTAATCTTCAGACACTGTATTCTGTGCTCCTAGTACATACACACTGGATATTAATATCCCAGATTTGGTGAACGTTGCATCGTCCGTCCAAATGACCCGGTTCACATAGCTGCGGTCAGCTTCTAGCTGCCGCAGATACCACTCGCAGAAGTTTCTTCGGAGAGCGAAATCACCTGGTGTTAACTCCTGTGTACGCCGGTAGTGGTAAGGGTGTTGACCGTCAGCTCGAAAAATCCGCCAAACTGTGACATGGTTCATCCCAAACCTCGCCGCGGCACGCCTCGTCCTGATGGTTGGTTCGTCTTCGAAGATTTCCAGCACCTCTTCTTCTCGCCTTGCATCTAACGTATTCAGACATCCACTGCCACGTGAACGATGAAAGGATCCCGTGGAATGCAAACGTGTTGTCATTTCACGAAAACATTGGTAAGATGGTAACCGTCGCTGGTCAGCAGGTGCTCTGCCTTCAATGAAACGTTCATGGTACAAGTCACGAGCGCGAGCTAAGTTTCCATCAGCTCGTCCCACGCACAACATCATCTCGTAGTAATCGGAATTGGAGAACATAGCCATTTTCGCAATTAAAGAAACACACGAAAAACACACATATGGACGACTGAATGAAATAAAAAGAAACTCAAAAATTATGACACCGGCCGGCCTGTCAAAATTCAGGTACTTTAGAAAAAACCATGGTACGCTTTGTTTTACACGGATAATATTTCGTCTGAGATGAGAGTTTTATTCTGAGGTTTTAATGCTAGATGTCAAAATTACGGTATTTTTGCGTATTATAATCTTCTTAGAGCATTAAACCAACATAATGGTACATGGTACGAAGGCCTGTTGAAAAGTTTCATATGAAATTAAAATCTTACAATTAAATAATAATAACAATAATAAAATTATGTGTTCAATCATCATTAACAAGGTTTTTACGTCTATTATAGACGATTCATGGCGTAGTAGTACATTACATAAAATTACAATTTACTTCATTGACAATCAAATTTTATTAATAACTAATTCACAACATCAGATAGTAATTTTTTATCGGATGTGTATTTATTTATCATTTTTAGTGTAAAACATAAAAAATACACATACACATTGATTTATGCGCGAATACCACTATGCAATTTCCTTCTGCCCGTCGCTCGGCGCGGCGGCAGGGGCGGCTAGGCGACAGCTCTCGAAAGAAGTGTCTATGCTTCTGACTAGTTCTGACCGCCTAGTAGTACGAGGTGGTCAACATTTTGTACGGATTTAATAATCTAATTTGGGTTTTTAATCTTAAAGGACACCGGCCTAATTAATCATAAAAGACTGATTACTATTTTGATATTGTTTAATTTTGATTATTGTTAGTTGTTTGTTTAGTGTAGGTAATCTACTTGTGTAAAAATAAAACATAATGTTTATTTCTGAGTTGGGCTTAAAATAAGTAAAATAGCAAACGAAAGATAAATCGGTGTGGTGTTTTGTATTATTTGTAATATTTCTAACCTGTAGTATTACACGGCTCAGCTTCAGCAGCTTGATCAAATTGATTTGTACAAAATAAAAAGCAAACTGCTTTCAAAGCACGTGTTAGAAAAATGTTGTCAATCTATGCGGTAAAAATCTAAGTTTTCTGAATTTGGAGTTCCGTAAAAACATTGAAAAGCCAAAATCTGCAGTCACTGCTTTCCTAGTACTACTGCTGTGTAGTTTCTGTTTTTTGGGAAACCACTCCGCATTAAAATTAGGATACGATTTACATTTCCAGAATTAACTGTTTATGTGTTGTACGAGTAATAACTTGTTTTACATCCTAAACCTTAGTGTAAGTTTGTAAAAGTGCAAACGTTACTATCGCGTTTGCTTTAACAGATTAAATTCTCGATCTTATTTACATACCATTACGATCTATCTGTTAAAACTTAACTTAAACGCGATAGTAACGTTTGCACATTTTTACAAACTTACATCCTAATGTAATGATTGATAGAACCCCTAGGTTCTGACGTCTGTTGAAGGCGGCACAATACGACACGTGATCGGTAGCCGATTATTGAAATGAAACCTTTTGCATGGATCTACTCGCGTTTATTGTTACTTGGTTTACAAAAAATATTTCATTTCAATGTGTAGTGTTCGCGTAAACTTTAGAAAACAATGTCAGGTAATCAAAAGAAAGGAACAAACAAGTGCGAAAAGGCAACTCCTCTCTCTTGCATCTTGGGATGATCCTACTGTTAGCATGGTAAGTGAAAACTCACCCACATATCCCATCTATCAACCGATATGTTGCGACGCTATAAAAGACTGTGTAATAATAAATAGCTATCCATCTTTTGTTCCGTTAGAGTAAAATGATTTAATTTCAATTATTATTATGCGGAACCCACTAAATAAATATTACCAAAAGTACCAGGTCAACATGATTTCTAAAAAAAGGAGGTGGGAAAATTCAATTTCAAAGATCAAACTACAGAAAGGTTTTGCGCATAAGTTATGTAAGTACCTACTTAGCTAACAGCTACGATTCTTGTTCCCGTACCTACCTATTAAACTCTCTTTTACTTCTTAGGTCGGCTTGCACCAAAACTCACTAAATACGTTTAGCGCTAAACATGTTTAGAGTATCATTCTGTCTCTTTCAACTTCCAACAGACGTCAGAAATGGAATGATATTTTAAACGTGTTTAGCGCTAAATGTATTTAGGGTAGATTTTACCAAAATCCAATTTATACGAGAATATCTACTATACGAGAGCTATCCCAGTATAACTTTACTCTTATGATTTAATCTATGGATAAGTTACTCTCGCTTAGTTACTCTGTGCTGTGACGGAAACGGAAACGAACGAAAATATTAAATTAACCACCAAGCATAAAAGCACATTCATACCATGCGTGAGCAATGGCGCTGCGTATTTTTAATTAACCAGGGTAATATGTCTGCTTGACGTTTTGAATAACTTCAATCAAATATTCTCATATTAAATATTGTGTTGATTGTTTGTTGACAGATAATATTGTAAAAATAAGAAGTCATGAATAGCGTAATTCTTTAATACATACAAGCTCGTAAATACAACGAGCGCATACAACTCACCTACCTATTTGTTGCATACTCCAGACGATGCTCAATTTTTGTCAGCAAATTATACACAGATGCTTTTGACAAACGGAATCTTATATGGCGAAGTCGTAGACGTCGTTATCTTCAAAGTAAGTACTATGTCCTTTCTTTAAACCATGTAGGGCGAGAGCAAAATATTCTTCATCGTCATTAGTCAATAAATTGATTCAAACGTAACGACATTTTGTTAGGTTATCTATAAAATTTGTAACAGACAGCTGTTATTGTGAATTATAAAGCAAATCTGAATAAGTATAAATTTAACTATCAAGTATTTAATTTGGAAAATCTTTTAAAAGGGACTTTAACTAGATTAAAGGTCCCTGTACTGTTACACACACAATGCACAAATACCGATAGATGACTAGTCTGAAAAAAATAATAATCTTTGATTTAGAAGCTAATGACTTCAACAGCTGATCAGTAGTGTTGGGGATCTCTTAAAAATCTTAGCGATGTTTTTGCTGAACTTCGATATTGTTTTTTTCGGAAACTACTGTGCCTACAACTTAAAGAACAGCACCCACCACTTCAGTTTTATGTATAGCTACTGACATTTCAGGCCTAACGGGTTTTTTTGAAACAAGTTGTATATTGTATGTAATAGCGAAGGATTTTGAACATTATGAAACGCATTACGAAACGCTACATTTGTTTGGGTATTTTATTAGGGTTACGAAACGGGAAGTTGTCCAGACGGGAATTACCCAAAAATTCGGCCTGAGGCAATCAGCAACCACTCTCCAAAAAAGGGAACACCTACCTATAGAAATATTCAATTACGTCAATGAAAAGGAGATTTTGTAAAGCATTGAGCTTCCAGAAGCAGCTTCCTAGTCACACTCACAACAGAGGCGAGTTAAAATTTTTGCCATGTATATTTCTTGTTTTTGTTAGCGTAAATTTTTACTTTTTATTTTAAGTGTTAATTGCTACACTTAAGCTGAATTAAGTATTTATTATTTTTTATTTATTTTTTATTATTACATTTTTACTTTTTATTTTTTGTGGTATTCATCTGTAAAGATGAATCTGCATGTCCATCGGTTGCAATCACCTTTGGATAGATGGCACTAATGTCGCTCTAAAGCATTTCAAAAATCAAAAAAGCAGTGGAAAAATTTAGCGCTTACGTCAGCCTTCCCGGTAGCATAACGGTTACTGCAGCTGCCCGGATTGCGGAAGACCCAGATTCGATTCCTGGCTGGGTCGGGTGGGCGTTTAATTTTTTCACTGTAATTTATTTATATAAAATATTTGTTATTGTTTTATTTTATTTTTATTTTATTTTATTAGGTACACAAAACAGAATTACAACAAAAACATGATAAACGATTATACAGTAAAATTGAAACATTGGTAAGTCATAATTCCACAAAGATGTGCACACAGCATGTTCATCAACAAATAAAACTATGCTAACTTAATTTAAGAGAATTAAAGATACATTATATAATAATAATAATAATAATAATAATAATAATAATAATAAATTGTAATAATCATATGATACATAATTAATAATTAAATATAATATAAATAAATATAAAATGCTATATAATTTACGTTAAACTAAAAATTTTAAATAAGTGGGATTTGAAGCTCATGAGTGAGATGTCAGGTACCCCGTCCGCGCCGCTTAATGTATTCAAGTCGCGGCACATTCTGAGCACAGGGTTATGAAATGATACGTTATTGGTACAGAAAGTATTGTAGTTAAAAAAAATATAAAATCAAAGTGCTAGATACAGAGTGCGAGATTTTTTACTGTTCGATATAAATAAAAATCTACTATTTGTATCTGTACTAAAAATCTACTTGCCACTGCTAAGGTGCCATATCTACCCACTTCGATGAATTTATCAAATGTGCCATACGAATTCTCGTTTACTCTAACAATGTCGAATGGTGATCGTTCAACGCGCTTAAAAAGCGATTTTTGAGTGCAAAGTTTCTCCAAGAAGGATTTGAAACATCAGAATATAATTAAATAAATTTATTAAGTGAAAGCGCTTATATCAATGTGTATTGTTCGCGTAAACTGTACAAAACTAAATATTGAACACGCTATTTATTTGGAATTCAAAACAAGCTGTCCACTGATAACAATTATAATTAGTAAATTACATAATTCTTAATTATGTTTATATTTGACAAGGACGAAAGTACCGCATGGCCCGTCCGAGTGATGTGTTTGTTTACGAAATAGTAAACACACTGTATAACGTGATAACAATAACAATAACAAGTTTAATATATAAGTAGATCTTATTGGAAAGCTAGGACAAGTCATTGACTCCACCGAAGCATACTGACCGAGGCATTATCATTTGTTGTTGAATCACATCATAATCATCATCATCATCATCAGCTCATTTTATGTCGCCACTGCTGGGGCATGAGCCTTCCCTATGGATGGATAGGGAGGACGGGCGGGTCTAGTTGCTTAGGCTGCGTTTCCACCAGAGATGTGCGAGGTAGCTAAGAGGTGTGCGAAGTAAAAATCCACCAATAGGATCCCTTCATTGTCCTTGCAGAATAAAATGGAATTCTCCTATTGGTGGATATTTACCTCGCGCATCTCTGGTGCAAAACGCAGCCTCCTGAGCAGTCGCAAAGACCGGGCGAGTTAACCACTGGGCTATCGAGCGCCTCTTGTTGTTTAATAGTTTGTTTTTATTTTGAAGAATCTTCGTTAGCCAATGGACGTCATCTTATTATTAGTTTTTTCAAGGGCAACGAATCATGGACTGTAGCTGCAGGGGCAACCCATTTCTATGTGGGTTGTATTTAATCGATCACCAAAGTAACCTAACGTAACCCACAAAAATACTAAGTTAGCACCTAAACTACTATTTAGATGCTAACTTATCATTTTAGGTGCTAGCCTACTATTTTTTTGTGGACCAATTTATTATTTCTCTTTCTCTATATTAGTTTGTTTGTGATTCTAAGTGCCTAGTCACAATATAAGGAGACTGACTGATAGATCCTAACACGGACACGGAAGCAGGAATCAATCAATGTGAACAGTCCGAGCGCGGCCATAAAGAAAACCACAGAAAGTAAGCTTTTTAAAACTAACAACCCCTAACAGTGGGCTTGTCTTAAGAAGCTTGTGGTAGGTAGGCTACCACCACAGACCATATAGCCGGTCTGCGGCTACCACCAACCAAACCGAGCAGACACATCGTACAATATGTGCCTCCCGCTAGAAATCAAACCCGGTACCTCTACCTCTGGGTGCCGGTGACAAAGATGGTATAGGGTAGCATAACGCGAAGTTTAGTACCTAGTTTTTTAGCATTATGTAATTACCTATATATTTTTATAATCATCACTATCACTACTACTTAGTATAAAACAAAGTCGCTTCCCGCTGTCTGTCTGTCCCTATGTATGTATGCTTAGATCTTTAAAACTACGCAACGGATTTTGATGTGGTTTTTTTAATAGATAGAGTGATTCAAGAGGAAGGTTTATACCTATGTATAATACATGTATAGAATTGGACCCGGTACTCTAACGGACGAGTCGCGAGCGGGCCGCTAAGTAGTACATTATATTTTGATAAAATATTAATATTTTATAAAAAATAATATTTATTTATTTAAAGATTGCCATGAAAATTTTAATTATTATTTATTTATTACATACAGATTACTTATAAACTATACAATTTTTCAATGAGTAGTCTCACAAAGCGATTTTACTTATTCATTTTGACCGTCGAAAGATCAACAGTTTTCAGCAGTCTCGATGTTATTCTATATAACTTATCTATCTTATTTATCATAATCAACTTATAAAATTTTCATTATTTTATAGTAGACCAGCTGACCCGGCGGACTTCGTACCGCTTTGACAGTTTCCATCAGTGAGTTAAATATATAACAATGGTTCCCATGACAACAAAACAAACAAATCATTTGTATTGGAAAATGAAGTTGTCGTTTTTAGTATTTTATTTAATATATTTGTTTAATATAGCCTATGTTACTCAGCGCTAATGTAGCATTTTAATGGTGGAAATTTTTTTTAAATCGATCCAGTAGTGTTCGAGTTTATTCGTAACAAAAATCGCGCACCACAGCGCCCTCTACAAATGAAATAAAGAATAGGTAGGTCTATTAACTAATCTGTGACCTAGGCAGTTTAATTGTTTTCGTTATTTCATGGCACGCTGAGACGGCATGTGTGTAATTGTATCATCCGATGGCACCAAGTCGTAATGGCAAAATAGGGTTTATGTATTATAATACCTAGCTAAAATTTACTTTGGTTTTCCATCGAATTTAAATTATTAAAATTAAATAAACATTTAATAGTATTTCTACTCTACGCTAGATGGCACTCAAAGTAGAATGTGCGTTCATGTTAGTTTTTCTACTTAACACTAGATGGCGCTACTCACAGTTGCATAGCCTACAATGTACTGTAATATTCCAGTGAATTCTAGAAAGCACGACAGCATGTTCTCGAAACTATTCATAGGGGGCGCCGTCAGGCGCCAGCTATATATAAACGGTTGAAAGAGCGGCTGCGTCAGTTCAACATTGATAATATTGGAGACAAATTCGAAAAAGAAAACGATAAACCAAGAATCAAAATGTCGATAGTACCCCGTTTCTTCAATATGGAGCCGAGCCGTATGGTGGAGCGCGAATTTTCCCGGTTTGGCGACTTCTTCGAACCTTCGCCGTACCAAGTGGCGAATCGAGGATTTTTCGAGCCGTTACAAAGCTTCAGGCCAATGATTAGTATGTTGCGGTCCTTGGAGAATATGATGAGGCCGATGGAGCAGCTGTCCACTGCAATGAACCAGCTGGGTTTGAAGGACGTGGCTTCGAATATAACGTCGGACGACGAGAAGTTTCAAGTGATCGTTGATGTCCAGCACTTCGCGCCTGAAGAGATCGACGTGAAGGTGGTCAACGGCCAGGTGATCGTGCGGGGCAACCACGAGGAGCGGAGAGACGAACACGGTTACGTTTCACGGCAGTTCGTGAGGAGGTACGCACTGCCTCAAGGATGCTTACCCGACACGGTAGAATCCAAACTGTCTTCGGATGGCATTCTAACGGTCACCGCACCTAAAGTTCTCGCGATGCCCTCGACTGGTGAAAAAATCGTTCCTATTAAACACACTGGACCCGTCCAGAAGCAGATTGGCTCGCCCACCTTTGCGCCTACAAGTGAATTGTAAAATGTAAATAGATAAGTGTAAATGTATTTTTTTCTCAAGACTGATTTTTGTGCTATTTTGTCATTTCATTTAAGTTTTAAAATCGATCATAAATAAATGTCATTTTAAGAACTTCTAAACGTGTTTCTATTCTTCATTAAGTTTAGACTACTCCTTTTTTATTTTATAACAATTGTCTTGATATTATTCAGAGAGGGTAGGTCTCTGAATAATATCAAGACAAATGTTACAAAACTGTGGATCCCATTATCTATGGACATCTTCGATCGATATTATTATTATTTGGGAACTAATTTTTTATACTGTTATATAAACATTCGAGAGGTTATTATGATCAGTTGAAAAAAAGAATGGACAGTTATTCTATTTATCGGCTGTTGGTAAATTAGTGCGACAGTAGGTACATAGACTAATAAAAAAACAATTGGTCGGTTATTTCATCCTACAATATCAGTACTAAAAAATCGTAAGGAGTCTTATAAATAAATCGCCAGTAAAAATGATGGAATTGGCAGTTAGATAAATAGTTCGTCAGTTCACAGGGAGCGGAGACACCAGAACTCCGAACCGATTGAGAGGAGAGGTCAATTTTATTAGAGTTAGAAGGGGGCGTTATTTTGCGTTACAGTAATAACTTTTTTATATTTATTTATTATTATTTCAAACTGAATACAGAAATCCTTACTGTTGTTTAGGGCGTGTTGCGCTGGAGCCCGGCCACAGAAGATTTCGTAATATGTAGACGTATCAATGAAACGTTCTTTTATTGTTATTGCTGTACCCGTGAGTAGATTAAATGTACCACATACATATCTGCCTAAAAAAGCTCTTTTTTGTACCGTGTACGCTGCAGCCCGGCCACGTCGATATTTACTGAAGGGGCGCTTAGAATTTTTTGAAATATAAACCAAATAAATGTTCCTTTTGTGTTCTTTATTTATTCTATGAAATAAATTTAAAGAATCGTATGAAAAAAAAACAGAAAATGATTTCAAATCAAAATTTACATAAAGTGCTAATGAATAAAAGTATGTGAGGGTAGGAAACAAATTGTAGATTGTTGCTACAACCATAGTAGAATGAAATTCTACTATGCTACAACGCAATAAATATTCAAACGTTCTTATATTTTAATCTTACAAATAAATTTTATGTAGGTACACTTAACATCTTAACAATAGCTTTGTTTATAATACGTTACGAATATTATCGTTAAAGAGGAAAATACACACTTATGTAACATACATAATTTTATTTTGTAACATTCATAGTTATATTTACTACAACTAGAGAATTCTCCTACAGAAATACGATAGCAATTATTACAACGCTAAACAAGCAGCTTTGCTATTTTTATTACACAGGCGCAAACAAATAGTTTTTTATGTTAAATATGTTTAAACGTCCTTTTTTTCCTATGTTTTCATATTAAAAGATAAAGAACACAAAAGTAACATTTGTTTGGTTTATATTTCAAAAAATTCTAAGCGCCCCTTTAGTAAATATCGACGTGGCCGGGCTGCAGCGTAGGTACACGGTACACAGCCCGGCCACAAAAAAGTGCTTTTTTAAGCAGATATGTATGTGGTATCTAGTCACGGGTACAGCAAGAACAATAAAAGAACGTTTCATTGATAAGTCTACATATTATGAAATCTTCTGTGGCCGGGCTCCAGCGCAACACGCTTGTTTAGGTTAAGTAAAATTTTTTTTGCCAGTCACGGAGCGGCATAAGATTGTGGTGAGTGGTGCTCAAAAACCTAATATGTATACGAGGAATACATTTTACCACCTCATTGTTTATAGAACTGCTTACAATGAGATTTCTTACCGACTAATTCCGATTTATTAACTACCCACACGTAACTGCCCATTTAGTTATTTCACTGCTCAATATTTATTCAATGATCCATTTCATTATTTTTTATGACTCATTTTTGTTTATTTTACTACTAAGTTTTAACTGCCGAACTTGTTAATAAATATGCATTTTCTAATTTTAAACTTACCAACACTACTATATAATACAACTGCTGCTTTAAATCAGTGCCTATTATTATTATCTATAGTACTGGCGGGTGATTTTTGGATCTCATTGGTGATTTCGAAATTAAGAGACATGAAATACCATATCGATACCTTTAGGTAGAAAGGTCGTATAAACCATTTTGGCCAAATTGAGTTATATATACCATTTTTCTCAGATTTTTTTTCTCTATCGATCTGTATATACGAAATACAGAAATTCGCAAAAAACATGTTTATACGACCCAGAACATTTCGGTCATAACGTCTTAAAAAAGGTAAATTGTTAACGTAAAAGCCGAATGTATTTTTTTTGTAGTTTTGTTATGATGTAATGACCATAATTTATATTAACTCAGGGCGTAAAAATCGTCTTTAATTGTAAATGGTATATACGCCCTAGCGAGTTAAATACATTACTTACAATTAGTTTAAATTCGACGTCGTAAAATGACCATAATTTATGTGATAATAAGCTTACCAAAAATGGATATACGACCTATGCAGTTTTTTTTAGGTACATTTTCATGGGGTGTATTAACCATAAATTGGTTTTTTCTTAGACGTAAATCCAAGCTAACTTTGAAACAAAAGAAGATAGATGTGTTTTGATGATTTAGCCTTTTTCATTCTCAAATTGTAAGAATCTTTTTCATTGGTAATTTTTTTATAACTTAAAAAACAAAAAAGTTATGAATTTTTATTTAAAATAAAAAAACGTTTTTCTGCTCTCCTGAAAAGTCGGGTTTTGGTTTATACGACCTTTCTACCCAAAGGTATCGATATGAAACATAATAATTTTATCATTATTTACAATTTAATTATTAAGACAAATTATTATTATTATTATAAAACATACCGTTTGAGAGTATTCTGTGTTAAAAATAAGGTACCAGTGACCTTTGAATAAGATAAAAAGGAGCACACATAATAATTGATATCACTGCGTGAGAATTAGTCACCGGTTCAAAAATCACCCCCCTGCCATTCCATCATTTCCCCATTCCATCCAGAAGGTACAATTGAAAAGAAAAGTATAACTTTTTAATCTTTACCGGACAGTCTTTTAGGAGTGTAAATAAATAAAGTCTGTTTGCAATGTTGAATCAGTCTTGTATTCATTCAAAATATTTATTACAAATAATCAATAATTGGAATAAAAAATATTAATTACAATGTAAACTTATTAATCTATACTAATATTATAAAGCTGAAGAGTTTGTTTGTTTGTTTGTTTGTTTGTTTGTTTGAACGCGCTAATCTCAGGAACTACTGGTTCGAATTGAAAAATTCTTTTTGTGTTGAATAGTACATTTATTGAGGAAGGCTATAGGCTATATTACATCACGCTATGACTAATAGGAGTGGAACAGTCGCTAATTAACGCGGGTGAAACCGCAGGGCACAGCTAGTTACCAACTCAGACCAAATAAAAAGTTAAGACGGAACTCTGTGAACAGCAAAGTGAGGCCGGTTTTTTAAATGTGTGTGTTTAAACGGGTGTTGCCATGATAATTCAATTACCCCAAAGTACAAAAATAACGTTAAAAATTAGCAACATTATTTTTAACGTTATTAGTTAATAACGTTATCATATGATATAAATAAAAGTGATCCATTCCGACGTAAGCTGTTGGTAAAAAGTGGTGGCGGTAGGAGAAAAGAAATGGAAAAAGTGTTTCAGGAATAACTTGTTATTATTTATTCAAATTATTTAATTAAAAACCTTTATGTTTAATTAATTTCTTGTATGCTTCCTTTTACTTTCTTTAATCGCTTTGCATCTTTGACTTCATGTCAGGTCCATTTTTTCAATTTGCTATTATACCGAACCAATTTTGATAACATAATTAAGGGATGAGGGAGAAGGATGGGTACCCTTAAGATATTTATTTATTAATTTATTTTATAAAAGAAGGAGGCAAATGAGCAGGCGGGTCACCTGATGGAGAGTAATCACTGCCGCCCATGGACACCCGCAAAACCAGAGGAATCGCCGACGCGCTGCCGGCGTTTATTTAACGAAAAAAAAAACATATAGTTAATCAGTTCACTAACAGCGAAGATATCGCGTCGCGTATTCATAAACATTAATAAAATACAGTCGAATTGAGTACTTACCTCCTCGTTTTTTAAAGTCGGTAAAAAATTACTGATAAGCATTACAAGAAACAAGTAACGTTACGTTGCGTGTCATAGACGTCACAATACCCAATAATAGGGTAAACAAAAACAATTCATAATGGCAACACTTGTGTTTCAAGCAATGACGTCTAAATTTTATTTTGATTCATTGAAAAATATTGGTTTCCAAGTTACTTACGTGTGAAATATGATTCCATCCCGCTTTTTATCTTTTGAAGATTGATTCTTAAACTCTTTCACAACACAATTCGGCATTTTCACAGATAAAATATGATTTTTCAAAACGACTTGCTCCTACGAGCCGCGGACCTACACTGACGAGTTAAGGCGTAGTTTCGTTGTACGTGTGTGCGTGTAATTGTGTATGTACACGGCGAGGCGTAGTTTGACCCGGCTTCACTTCGCTGTTCGCAGAGTTCTGTCTTAACTTTTTATTTGGTCTGAGGTTACCAATATAAATAATCAACAACTGGAAAAAAAATATTAATTACAAAATCAACAACCGAGAAAAAGTATTAAGAATTGCAAATTAAAACTACGAAATAAAACCAAACATTAAACCTATTTTTTTTAAAGTTCGGAATGATAAGTTAATTTTGATATGTCTGTATAATATTGTTTTTAATGTTTTGTAGTCAGAAACATTTCCTGTAAGGCCTTTGTCTTTTATGCTTCGCATATGTTTTTCAAAAATCTTCTGTACCGATGTGTAATTTGAACTAACTTCTTTTTTGCACTCACTTATGGTTATTTGAACTTCATTGTCTTCAAAATTTGGCACGCGTTGATGACTGTTTATTTTTTAAAAATATTATATGATTTATATTGTCAAGAGTTACATATCCACTGCATTTAATATTATTTCTTCTATTAACACAACCTGACCAACCGGTTTTTTCGGGAAAACAATAGGAACAAGCCCTTCCTCAAATTCTTATCTAGTCCTTTTCTTTTGTTTTTATGTAAATAGAGAGAGGCAGTATGATTGCCGTTTTAGTGTCCGAATTACAGTTGCAACTTTGCGATAACATTAATTAGAAGAGTTATGATTAAATATTGATAACTTCAGGTCACAGATTATATAGTTATGTGCAGGTTATCAAAATTTTCTGCTTTTAATGAGTATGTGAGTATTTTATGAAAATATACACGTATTTTCGTAAAACATCGTAAGACTTTTCTTTTCGTCAGTCCCAGAAACTGAAGGGTACCAAAGCGGGACTTTTTGGTAGGCATTTTGTGATGATGCCATAGCGGAACCATACCATAGCGGAACTAACCCGAAAAAAGTACCTACCAAGAGTTGAGGAATTTATCAAGTCACGTGTGAGCGTTTGAATTTTAAAAATCGGCTCAAAACTTTTTTTGGAATTTTGAAAATTGTAACAAAAATCGGGTTTTATTGGGGGTGTTTGTATACTAAATTGTAAATATTAAAAAAAAAACCGACTTAAGAATAAATGAGAAAAAGGGTCCTAGGGTATTAGTTTAGCTACATAATGGCGAAACATTTTTGAAAATCGGTTAATAATTGTGACCTGTAGGTGGTCCCTTTAGATTTGGTATTGTAGAAAAACGGGTATTTCCGTATATAAAAAGTGATGTAGCTTCTTTGATTATTGACCGATCGTCATGGTAATGGTGTTAAAAGATGCGGATGCAGGCGAGAAGTGCATTCAAGTTGGAATTGTGTTATTTAAAATAAAATGTTTTTTTTTCGTAAATTGTTGTATTCATTTTCAATGCTCCGATTCTTGCGGGGACTGCGAAATCTGTGAATTTTTGATCATAGGTATAATGTTGGATTCCAAAAATGTGTGAAAAATTCTAATAATCCTACAAATAAACTAACATCTTGTTGGCAGGAAGGAGTAACAATTAAAATGCAATAAGTAGATTTTATTGTTTATTAAGACATTTAGAGCAAAAGTACAAACTCAAGACATAGAGCAGTATAGAAATAATTATGCAATATAGCAGAAGTTTTAAGCGTTGGACAGAAGTAGCTCGGCGGGGCGCTTGCTGCATTGTGGTGCTTTGGCATTTATTAGCCAATCTCCACAGTTTCCGTCTCAGCAGGTTCGGCGTCACCAGCCTCCGTGGACGGCTCAAGCCGGATCCTCACCGGTCCAGTCTGAAGAATCGGCACCACGCGTTCATTGGCAGCCGCGCGCGTCAAGGGCGCGGTCACCACCAACACTCCATCCGAAGACAGGCGGGACTCCAAAGCGTCAATATTGCATCCTTCCGGCAGCTGGTACCGCCGTTTGAACTGGCGGCTGATGAAGCCGTGCGTATCCTGTTTCTCCTCGTGCCGACCTTCGATGATCAGGAACCCGTCGGAGGTCTTCACCAACAGGTCTTCGGCCGCGAAGTGATGCACGTCCAAGTTGATTTGGAACTTGTTCTTGTCCGATTGGATGGAGAATTCGCCCCCAGTAGGGGCAAAGTTAAAGCACTTACTGGTCTTTACCGCGAACTTCCGGTAACAGTGCCTCGGCGAGCGCTGCTCCAAGAACTTCGCCAAATCCGGGGCTATTGATAATAACTGTTGTTCAAAGAGACTTTTCGGCGGACTCCCCACCTCCACTGCACAGTAAGGTAGGTATGACATTTTTCGGCACTAGTTTCGTGAATGTCGAGATCGCTTTCTCTGCCCTGTGATTGCCCGTCAGCGTTGGTTTGCACTGCGCATGACTGGTGCATTCTTTATACTTCTGGGGGCCGCTGTCTGTCTGGCCAGTTATCGTCAACTGTTGCACATTACATATCCATCAAATATTAATGTTATCGAAAGAGGTTTTATAAAGCTGTCGGAAGATGTTTATTTGATTTTTATTCATATGCCATTTTAACGGCAAAAATAAAACAATCGTGTGGCGTTTTATTACTGTAATTAGCTTTACCTATTGCTCTGAGACTGTAATGAATGATCTAACAGAAGTTCAATATTTCTTGGCAAAGACAACACTATACTACGGCTTACCATTCGAATAATAAAACGGGTTATTTTACGATAAGCAGTTGCTATCAAAGCACAGACGACAGATCTTGAAATCACGACACGCGATGTGAATTAAAAAAGAAAACCATTCACAGAGAAATGCAAATCTTTGATGGAAATGAAACAATAGATCTAAAAAATGGGGTTAGGTGGTTTTTGAAGCAGATCCATGACAGAATATTTATAAGTAAGTCACCTTTAATACATTCTACTCTCGTAGGTGCTCAAGGCAAATAACAATAAAAAATAAAGAAAAATATGCATTCCTCAAGCACTAAACTAAGCTAATACCTCTAGCTAGTAGTACTATTCAATGGATATCTAGTTTGAGTTATGAATAGGAAATAATCGTCGAACAAACAGCCGCCTGTTACTGCTTTAACCGCCACTGAGGTCTAGTAAGTAGCTAACTAATCCAACGGTCACTCAAACCCATTTAAGTACTATTATTTCTTATATGCCCAGAGGTCCCTGGTTCGATTCTCAGCGGGCTTACTTACATAATTGTAATCTGTATTAGTAGGACTCGCAATAACCATGTTCACCTGACTAGCTACACCGTTTTACCGTTGTCAATAAAATAGATTTGGATGAGACTTACTTTTTCCTCCCCTTTGCTGTGGAGACGATGGGCCCATGGGGACCTAATGCAAAAATGTTTTTAAAGGACTTAACTGCTCGCCTGTACGAGGCAACGGGTGACCGGAGATCAGGTAATTTTTTCGCACAGCGCATTAGCTTAGCCATTCAAAGGGGCAATGCCGCCAGCATTTTGGCACCTTGCCTCGGACAGGCGAGTTAGTTGAAGTTTTTTACTTATGAATTTGTAATTATTATTATTATTATTATTATTATTTTTTTATAAATAAAATAAAGCATAAAAATTGATAAAATTGTCATTGTTAGGAAAATATTTTTAAGAGAGCTTTCGTTATATTGTTATAAGCACAAAGAAGAATATGATATTGGCAGATGATAATTTAGCTGATTTTGATATTAAGCTTACCCCTATTTTATTGCACACCTTTAATAAAGCCATAAACGGTTTTCATCCCCTGCTACTTCGCAAGGGAGATGGCGGCAATCAATACCTAGGCACATCTAGGTAACCTCAGCGCGAACCTGACGAGGGATGTCACATTCACAGCAGTTGCGATTCTATCACAAGATACTAAGGTAGGAAATAGTGGAGCAATGTTATGGCTTATGTGTTGTCTAGTTTGTGTGTGAAGCAACACACCCTAGCTCTCAGTGCACTGTTGGGGCTAACCGTACTTCGCGAATTGAAACAGATACGAAGCAAAGAATGGTTTCTTATTCATTGCTGCACGTGTTGGTTGTAACGTTACATCGTGTAGTGCGTAGAAAGGCATGTATAACGTTCAAAGCGAGTATTCACTGCTTTCGGTTAGAATTATTAATGTTTATTGGTGTAGGTAGTAAATCCGGGCAACGATGTAGTTTGTCATTGAATTTTGATGTATATCGCTATTTATTTAGAGTGGGGAACGTGTTGTAGTTAGTGCCTCTTATTTAGTAGTACTGGTCATCCAATAGGGATGCAACAGCTTATTGATTTTATCGTAACACAGGAAAGGTCAAAGGTCCCATGTTTCATTGATCGTCGGTCGTTTCCGTGAACAAGTGAAAAAAGAAATAAAACATTGTATATTATCTTAGCCCGCATGTTGCTATATAAGGTCACTTTTTATCAACTGCAAATATTTTGATAAAACATCTAATTATATCAGAGAAATAAGGCCCTAGCATTTTAAAAAAATCAGGATAGTTTTTTTTTTCACTTTTCCTAACATAAAAATTGTAATATTTTTAAGAGCGGCCTCTCTGTCGGTTTTTTTGATTGAAACTAGGGGCACGTGTAAGCGGTGAAGGCATTGCGGCCTCTCTGTTTCGGCTCCTTTGAATTGAAACTACCGAAAGTGCTATATTTTTCTTTTTAATCAAAAAAATTCTTTTTTCATAAAAATAGTTTATATATGTTGTTGAATTTATCCTTAAAATATTTGCAGTTGATAAAATGTGACCTTATATAGCTTGCCCTACCCATCCATTGGGAAGGTTCGTGTCCTAGCAGTGAAGGCATAACATGAGCTGGTGATGACGATGGTGATGATTAATGAAAAATTCTAATAAAACACACGCACGTACATTGTATTCCATAAGGGTACTCCTAACAGAAAAACAATGAACACAACAGTATAGTATTAGGGAAACTCGCGTGTAGCCACGGACCCTGCAAAGGGTTCAAAACGTCAGGATAAACATTAAAGCCACTAAAATAACATGAACCCAGTGGGAATATAAGAACAATAGAGTCTTACCTACTTCTTATGGAACTTACTGGATTTGCATTTTTTTTTATATGAGTAAGCCTCGACACAATGAAAGTCAAATCAATCAACCTATGTTTTATATTTTGTGTATTATTTTGTGGACCTTTGGGAACAAGCCAATAAAAGTAATGTTTAAAATAAACGCGAGTAGATCCGTAAAAGTTATTTCATTTCAATGTGTAGTGTTCGCGTAAACTTTAGAAAACAACAGTATATTTAACAATATAGGTAAGTACCTGGTTACTTATGAAAAAGGAAGATTCTTTCCTCGGTTCTACTAATTTAAATCATCCACATTCGATTCTCAGCGGCCTCATTTCGACAGAATATTATGGATTACGGAAAAAATTACAGAATCTGGGATGCGATTTTTGAACCGGTGACGGTGGCTAATTCTTAAAATTAAATGAAAATAACATAACACCGGTGAATGGTAGTATCTCAGAATAATAACTGATAGCTTTAGTTAATAGTATATACTAATAATATATACTGAGGGTTGTATGTACCTATAACAATAATCAAATCAAATTGTAAATAACGCAAAAAATATTATGTTTCAAAGTGTATTTCAAATCTTGGATCATAAAATCAAAGATTAAAAAGTCACACCCATAGTTGCCCAGACCAAATAACCTGAGGCAACACATTTAGACAGAGGGATTTGAACCCGCACCCTCAGACAATCCGGGTCAGGAGCGCTACGAATCCCGCTTGTGAAAATGTTTTCTACACTTTTTTAAAATATCTTACGGTTAAGCATCTCACCTGATGTTCAAGTGATGATAAATGTGAAATAACGGTGGATGTTCGTGAACTTGCACGATATAAGATGTTGTTAGGTTAGCTAATTACGTAATAACTTAAGACAGAAGGTCCCTTAAGTAGGGACTGAATAAATAAACCGACTCAGTATTACATAGATCTCACAACTTTTTACGGTAGAAGAACTGAGTTGCGAGACTTTGTAATCCTGTATATTTATATGGGATTACAAAGTTATTTATGCAGTTGGTGTATCTAGAAAACTGGACCGAATTTGCAAAATATTTTAGTTTTTCCTTGATATATATACTAAACACTAATTGTATTCTAAATTTGAAGCTTCTATGTCTTCTAGAAGCGCCTTAGAGTTTTGATGATCGGTCAGCAAGTAAAGTAGTTAAATGTCTTTGTCGGTCAGTCAGTTAGTGACAAAATTAAGAAACTTAGACTAGTTATAACTTTTAAACTACTGATTCAAATTGAATGAAGTTTAAAATATACCGTGTTTATTAATGTATATTATTCCGGCTTCTAGTTTTATCCACAACGAAGTTATAAGGGGTCGAAAATGGCCTGAACTGTTTCGAGAAAAGAATGGTACGGCCGTGCCGTTTTTTTGCTCGACTTGGCGGGGACACTGCTGTGCCCCCAGATAACCTACAGCTTCATGGTAGCAACCTACCTATTTAAAAAAATGTCAATCTAGGTGCCTATAGTTTTTTTTAAATCTAGGCAGGTACCTAGGTATAGTTGAAACTAGTAAAATATACATAAAATCTGTGTTTTTTTGTATTTTAAACTACTTCAATACAAAAATAGGAAATTATAAATAAAACTTATCAAATATGACCTCCTTTATTGGATTTGTAGAAATTTCTAGATAATTGCAAAATAGACTTAGTGGCTCCATCTAGTGGCGAGTAGCAAAATGTTTATGACAGGGGTTACAAACCTTTTGATTGACATTTGTGGATATTACGAATTAAACATTATGAATAAAGAAATTACTTTCATGTACCAAAAACAATTTTAATCAAAACCTGTAATTCAAATCAAACTAGCCTATTTAGGTACCTTAGTTAGGTCTAAATATACCTAACTAAGGTACATAAATAAGCTTATGGGTACCTTACTAAGCTAGTGAGGTAAAAAATCTACGTTACTAATATGTCAGTAAAACTGACAAAATGCTTTTTTAGATAAAACCAAAATATATTTTTTAATTTGTCACTGTGATTGCCTAGGTACCTATTTTATTATTTTAAAATCATTGAAGTTTCTTTTTTATATTTTATTCCAAAATGAGAATTAAACAGAAATTGAAAAAGAAACACAAATAAAGCTAATAAAAGTTTGAATAAAAGATGGATCTTTTATTGCCATTAGTAAAAGTAAGCTATCGTATAAAAATAATACGTCTGAAGTTCAACAAAACTGTTTACAACATCTGCGCTGCTATCAAGAACAATCTCGAACGCGTCATCACGGCAACCGTCGAGCATGCGCGAAGGGGCGCGATAGTTCCACAGAATTCGCGTCGTTTCCAGATGGCGCTTTCGATATAAAGTCGGCTACTGTCACAGGGAACGTCATTCGTAAACAAAGCGAAGTGAAGTGAAGCTTTGAGAAAACTAACGCTATCGCCACCGGATTTTAAAAGCGATTTCCAAGTGAAATTACTTGCAAATATATTACACAGTTATTATTCTAGTGATATTGAACCAGTGAAGATGTCATTGTACCCACTTTTCCTTGGAGGTAGCGAGCGTCCACTCCAGCGGCGGTTACTCGACCAGCATTTCGGCTTGGGATTGACGCCAGACGATTATTTGACTGTTATCGCCGTTCCCCAACCCCAAGCCAACCGGGACTACTACAGAAACTGGAGGAATCTCCAAGCGGCATCCAGAGACGCCGGCTCAACAATCCAGGAGAACAAAGACAAATTCCAGGTGAACTTGGATGTACAACATTTTGCACCTGACGAGATATCTGTGAAGACCGCGGATGGATTTATTGTGGTTGAAGCTAAGCATGAGGAGCGGCAAGACGACCACGGCTACGTATCGAGGAGTTTCACGAGGAAGTACGCGCTCCCTGAAGGAATTGAAGCTGATAATGTTACCTCGAAACTTTCTTCGGACGGTGTGCTGTCGATCACGGCACCATTGAAGGCACCACCGAAAGTGGCCAATGAAAGAGTTGTTCCCATTGTACAGACTGGTCCAGTGAAGAAACAAGTCGAGGGGAAAGAGGAGTGAGCTTAGTTCTTCTTAGTTAAAGACTATTTATGTCGATCTCTTTATTTTGCATTTAATACTATTTTGTTCGAATTAGTTTTAATAAAAAAATAATGATGTTTTAATCATTTATTTATGTCTTTCATTTAATTTTACAAACCTGAAATGGGACTTATTAAATGGGTTTTAGTAAAAAATACAAAGGGGCAGCGCAGCTGCGCTGAATAAAAGGAGGGGATTGTCCTTTATTGTTCTCTGAGGGATCATCGCTCGTCAGTGTACCTTTGTACTTCGAATAGGTAGATCACCGTTTGAATGGTTCGAGCACACGCAAAACAGGTCATGAACATAGTAGAATGAAACCTACTATGTCATGAATGAGTCTTCATTTTTGTACCTTTTTTGGGCTTAAAAAATACTTATCATTGTTATTGTTTGTGGCTAGTTGTCTACCTACTTAAAATCTAATCTACTTACTTGATTTAGTTGCGCGTTACGAATAATCATCGCCACTGCGTCTAAATCTGTGTCCCAGTCAGTATAAATTCAAATGGCTCCCAACTTTGCCATCATGGCGTCACAAAATAAGGAGGCCCATAGAAGTTAAGCTTCATTCAAACGCGCTCGACTAACGCAACAGAGACCCGTCACGGACAAGAATCTGGAACAGGTGTGCGAGTTTCATTCGCCATTCGATCACGGAATTTGTATGGCAAAAGTATTAACTCTTCTCGTATGTCGCCAGGAGGTGTTGCTTCAATGCCATAAGTTTTCGTTTTCGTAAACGTAATGGAATGAATACGGATAACTCAGTTCCGAGCTGTTCCGAGATTCGTGTCCGTGAGGTGGTCTCCTGGCGTTGCTAGAGTGCGGTACCTTCTGTGGATCTCCTTATTTTGTGATGATGACATGTAGTCTTTACATAGGTTTAGAGATGAACTTGGCCAGTACTTATTTTTATCTTTTAAGCTTGTTTCTAAAGAAAAGTAGATAATTTATAAATATTGTTTTTATTTGCTGTTTAAAGACTAAGTTTGAAAAATAATTGTTTGTAATAGCTTCGCTTTTAGGGTTCTTATTATCTTTTTTGCTCCACAACAGTGCTTTCATCACGAAAAAGTACAATTACTATCCGCTAGATGGCGCTGTAACTGACCAAACTCCATAGGAAACTTTTTTCAGTTTCGATCGTAGAGATGGCAGCACTTCCGCATCATAGCGACACCGTGCGGTGACGTAAGGTACTAACAGATACAATGACAACCGGCTAGGATTGTAAGCAAATAAAAAAATCCTTATGTGTAAGAACTTCGCCTTCTCATCTTCTCTTCTTCTCTATCTCATCTCTATTTGTCCAAATGCAACAATGTTATAGTATTAATAAAGTATTAATGTTATGGCGACCTTTTTAACTGGGAATTGAACCCAGGACTTAACCACTAGACACACAGGCATTTCGAAGTTAAATAACTTTATGCACTAATTACTTATATATTCGTACTTAATTTTGTAAATTTTTTTGAAGTGAAAACTTCTTTAGCCGCTTTGTGCACTTTTTTTGGAATGGGTAAAAAATGTTAAACTCGCATCAGGACACGTGACCTGATCGAAAATTCGTAAGACGGATGGAGAGTAGAGGAATGGGTAAAAATGTTAAGCTCGCGTCAGGACACGTGACCTGATCGAAAATTCGTAAGACGGATGGAGAGTAGACAGCTGGCGCGGCGTAATATAAATTTTTAATATAACTTAATATAACTTTTTGATGTAATATAAATTGTCATGTTTGTGTACGATAGCCCAATAAATAAATATTGTATTCTACCACATAAATGAGAGTACTTTTATACTGATAATTAAAGCAATTCGTGCAAAATTATTCCCTAACCATTCCAAAATATCAAAAATGCACAACCTTAATATTCAAGTTTTCACTTCTGCCGGCACTCCCAGAGTGCAACCCGTCTTTTTTTTTCATTATAGGTACTTACTTAAAAATATTATTTTCGTTTTCGTAAATGTACTTAATCGAATGAATACGGATAGTTAACGAAACTCACACCAGGCACCCTGGTGACAAACGAGGAGAGTTAAAATGTAGCTATAAAAATCTTATTTTCGCATATCTTTGTCAGATAAATAACCAATAACATTATCGTTTATATTTTCTTTCCTATAAGAATAAACAAAGAGTTCTCATCGAACAGACAACGCAGAGCGAGTTTTATATAATATACCATAACGTTGAAAATGGTTTGACACGGCTACGTAGGAGTTTTAGTTTGTTTTTTATGAGCAGCTGTTTATGTGGTCAACCACAAAATTATCTACTGTTTAAAGGTTTATTACCTATTTATTAAGATACAAACAACTACAAAAATATACCTACAAAATACAAAGTATTTATTGATTATTTAGCAATTTTTTTTACGGATATGTAGGCTTTCTAAACGTAACGTACGTATAACGTATTTTTAATAAATAATATTATTATTATTAAAAATATTTTAAAGTAAAATATATTTACCAAAACATTAGTTTATCATAATTATACAATAAAACTGTACTTCACACGAACATTAATGAGTACTTATTATCATTTTAGTTACGACATTCTTAAAAAAGAGCATTTCCTAAAAAACATAACCTGAAAAAATGCTGTATCAAAAGTAATTAAAAAATACCCCGGTCGGCAAATAAAAACTAATAAATGGTTTTAATTAAAGATCTTCCCAGCTGCAATATTCAATTAAAATCACTAAGGAACAAAAATATTTATAGTGATATGGAACATCATTATAAAAATACTGTTATTCTAATTATTTAACTTTCAGAACTATGTACATGACCTACATACCTTGTATAATATTTTACTTTATAAGTTTAATAAATAATAGTTAAAAAATAAAACCGACCAAGTGCGAGTCGGACTCGCGCACGAAGGGTTCCGTATCATTATCTATAAAAATATTTCCAGTTTCTACCTGTTATCGTTATTAAGACCTAGAAAAAAAATCACGTTTGTAGTATGGGAGCCCCCCTTAAATATTTATTTTATTTTATCTTAATTATATATTTTTAAAGTGAATTATACAACTCAATATTCTGTGAATATTTCAAGCATCTAAGTGTCTACCTGTTGTCGTTATCAATATCGAGCAAAAACGAGCAAAAAATCACGTTTGTTGTATAGGAGCCTCCTTAAATATTTATTTTATTCTGTTTTTTAGTATTTGTTGTTATAGTGCCAACAGAAATACATCATCTGTGAAAATTTGAACTGTCTAACTATCACGGTTCATGAGATACAGCCTGGTGACAGACAGACGGGCAGACAGACGGACAGGCAGACAGATAGATCTTAGTAATAGGGTCCCGTACCCAAAGGGAAAACCCTGGGTACGGAACCCTAAAATAGGCCTCGGTGGCTACCCACAGGTCCAGTGTTCAATTCCCAGGCCAGGTAAATTGTGTTTCGATTTTTCGATGCAAAACCCGGGTATGAGATTAGCAACCCGCATTTGTCAAGCGTGGTGATTAACTCAATACTTACCCATAAATTGTCGCGGAGACTTAATTTTAATAATAGGGACGTCTATAAGGGCTCCCCACACACAAACACGATACGACGTCGCGTCGCGTCGTACCACGATGCGATTTTTTCTAAAATCTAATGATGTTTTTTGTTTTGTATAAAAATCAGCCCTGAGACTCCATTTAGTATTTTTCACTCTTTTATTCATAGTTTCGGATTTTCGTATTCGAATAATTTGTAACGGTTGGCATTGTTACAGCTTAGAGCTAAGCTGTGATATAAAATATTATTCGTATGGATGCCCTCTAAACTCATAACAAAGTTTTGTTCGTGCGCAGAAATTAGGGTCTACTTGTCACGTAAACTTTAAAAAACATGATATTTCTACTAATGTTAACTCTTAAAGATAATATAATTAAGTAAACAAAGAAACTAAATGCACCTACTCGATTTGCGATTACTCAGACTGTACGCAAAATTAAATATCTTATATACGCAATAATTAAAAACTCACGAGACGGAGCAGTACCCACTTAATACTTAAATAACGCTGTGTGATCAAACGAAAATGAACTTTGAATACATAAACAAAAGTATCAGAAAAAGGTTAAGCTTGTCAGCAACTAGCATAGCTCCAAGAAACGAAAGATCGGTCCAAACACATTACCGAGCATACTCTAGAATTTACTGATAACAGCGATAGCCTGTAACCCTGTCGGGCGTATAAATGGAATAGGTCAGTCCCCTCGCGTCAGTAAGGAATTAGCTGTTCTCGAAAGATGATCAAATTATTAGTCCTCTGTTTCTTGGCTGCGGCCAGTGCGGCGCCCCACTTCCACCGCAGACATTCGCCCTTCGACGAGTTCAACGATTTCGATGTCCATCCCTCCTTCGGTGAAGATGTGTTCGACACGAGTAGCTTCTGGCAAGCTATGGAGTCGCAAATCCGGCAGATGGACCAGATGCTCTCCAACTTCCATAAGCACTTCCCGAATACGGTCTCCACAGCCGGCGTGGTTGGCAACGAGTACAAAGTCGTCATACCTCTAGCTGGCTTCAGTTCTAAGGACATAAATGTGAAGGCTCGCGAAGGTGTTTTGATGGTCCAAGCTGTTCGTAAAACGGGGGAGGTGGCCGAGATAAGTTATATCGACGTACGCACCCTCCCAGCTGACGTGGACGCGTCAGGAGTGTGGATGTATGAGAATGACGTGCTCACAGTAGTGTTCCCTATCAAGCGTGCAATTGCAACGGAAAATCCCGCTACTGAGGGATACGAGTTCGCAACTAGAGGACACGAAAGTCGTGAAGAAATGGAGAATACGAACGACAATAATGCTCAAGATGCGGATGTCGGCGTCAAGAAGGACGCCAGCAAGGAGAGCGCGATAGAAACCAATGAGATCAACAGAAAAGTTGAGGCGACCACGTATGCCGTAGACCTGAAAAATGACGCGGAGTTTATCCCGATGCCTTACAAGTAACGTTTAGATATTATAACTAGTTTAAAACATTAATAAAGTGATATTTATCAAATTAAGAAACTAAAGTTTTATTATTTCTCTTTCTCTACTCCTTTATAAATTAGTTTTCTAAAGTTAATTTAAATGAGATTAAATCACATAAAAAGTATTATAATGATTGTTATGTGTAGGTACCTAATATTATCCTCAAATATATATACATACAAGCACAACGAATATGATATTAACTAATATTTCTATCACCAAGGCATCTTTTTGTTTTTTTTTCATGCGAAATTTATAATTGTACATTAGATTTAATATTTTTCACATAAATGATATCGATAACCCTGATAATTCTTAATAATTAACTCTGAAAGTTACACAATAAATTGTAATTAATTTTCTCGCAACAAAATTTGGGTAGTATTTAGTATACAGCCTTGGTATAATATGTTATAACCATATTATATACATTTTATTCATTTCTCTGTGCATTACTTTCATTATCTTCAAAACTGTAGGACCCAATAACTCGCGGCTGCTGTAAAGAGCTCAAATTCCCCAGATAAAAAAATAAGTACTGAAATATGAATCTACTTACACTCAACATTCCATTACCAAATATTCTTGTAGTACATTATTTTCATGTTTATTCAATAACAAACAGCGCTTTGTCTTCCACTTGATGTACAAATCTCGAGATTTCATACTAAATGCTTATTTCTAACGCCTCGCTGGCCGAGTGGCAAAACGCTCGACCCTATACCCGAAGGTCTCGGGTTCAATTCCCAGGACTGGCAGTGTGTTTCGGATTTTTCGATGCATAACCCAGGTTTGCGATTACCAACCCGCATTTGGCAAGCGTGGTGATTAAGCCATTACCCATCAATTGAAATGATGACTATTCAATGATGGAGGCCTTTGCCCAGCAGTGGGACAGTTATAGGCTTTTTACTATCTATTCAGTCTATTGCCGTCCACTGCTGAACGTAAGCCTCCCCTAAAAAGTACCAACCATCCCGATCCTGCGCAGTCCGCATCCATCCACCACTCGCCATCTTTTTCAAGTCGTCGGTCCACCGCGCAGCAAGGCGTCCTACACTGCGTTTGCCTGAACGTGGTCTCCACTCTAGGACATCTCTGCTCCAACGATCATCGGTCTTTCTGCATACATGACCGGCCCACTTCCACTTCAAGGTGCCAATTCTGCAAGCTATGTCGGTGACCTTAGTTCTCTGCCGAATAACTTCGTTGCGGATTCTATCCGCCAGAGAAACCCTAAGCATCGCTCGCTCCATCGCACGCTGAGCGACTTTGAATTGGTGGCCCTATCGTGAGAGTCCACGTTTTTGCCCCGTAGGTCCTTACAGGCAGGACGCACTGATTGAAAAGTTTCGTTTTCAAGCATTGGGGAAACGGCGACTGAAAAATATTGCGTAGCTTCCCAAACGCCCGCCTAGCCCAGACGAATTCTCCTGTACGCCTCTTTATTGAAGTTGTGTCTACCCAGTTGTATAGTTTGGCCAAGATAGATGTAATCTTGCACAACCTCAAGAGTAGCGTCGCCTACGACTCTCGACGACTCGGGGATATGTGGCCATTAAACATGACCTTGGTTTTGTCCAGGTTCATCTTGAGGCCTACCTGTCGCGAAGATTCGTCAAGACTGTTGAATGCTGAACACAGCATTCCTTTCAGATCCTGCAGAAATTCCGCCATAATGACAATGTCATCTGCAAACCGCAGTTGTGAGATGTATTGGCCATTAATATTGATGCCCCGTCCATTCCAATCGAGTGTCTTGAAGACGTCCTCCAATGCGTTTGTAAACAGTTTCGGAGAGATTACATCTCCCTGTCTTACGCCTCGACGCAGTTGGATTAGCCTTGTGCTCTCTTCTTGTACTTGGACGGTCATCGTTGCGGCTTCGTAAAGACATCTCAACATCTCGATGTATCGACAGTCGATAAGACATCTCTGCATGGACATCAGGACAGCCCAGGTCTCGATGGTATGGCTTTTTACTACTATTAATTATTTCTTTCATAATAAAATTTTATTATTTTACTAGAGAGGAGTGTAATATTCGATCAGTAAAAGAATTATTAAAACATGATCAGTAGTAGGTATCTGACATTTTCATCTAGAAACAAATGAACTTCTGTAATAATAGCTATCGTCAATGTTAAAATAACTGCATTTAAATACCGATTTCTTAACACACATGAAATGAGATAAGAAGTCATAGAATAAATAATAGTAGGTACTAATGTTCGGTAAGTTCTGAGAATTCTTTGATAAGGCGAGGACACCGTTTTTCCGGACAACGATTCGCAGAAGTAATGTTTCTCGAAGTAATCATGACACAGGTAACTCAGCAGAATTCCTTGCGTCAACTCAATAACTCTGGCGCAGCTCACTACGCCGACTCATTGAGTTAACTCTTTGCGCAACAAAATGGAACGCACTAAATGAGCTGCGTAGTAGCGCGCGCCATCTATAAACGAGGCGCGCGGCCTGCCGGCGGTGCTGGGCGGCGCGGCTTTTGAAAGATTTATACTTGATCATTTAAAATTTTGCTAAACATTGCACAATTCCACCGGTAAAACGGTTTTCCACTCCACATCCATAGACTATCATCGTGTTAGATCTTTTACTTACAAAGATTAGTTCAATGTTCGATGCCGCTGTTAGGAGGTAGTTCCCAAAAAAAATGAGATTGGTCCAGGAACTACCGCGTGCAGTGCTGTTTCGAATGTGAATTGGTGGTTTAACGAATGCGTCTGAGACTTATGGCACACAATAAGCAGGGTCCTTGTTGGCCTCACACACTTCTTTTTTACGAGCTTTTATTTTCACATGTTTGTTTGTATGTGGCGTACAAGTCTTGCAAGCTTAATTTGACCCACTTCCCGGTGTTCAATTGAGCTGAAATTTGGTACATCTATGTAACTTGGTTATGGTACCATGGAGCTGGTCTGATGATGAAGTCGGAAGGTGGCCACAGGCCCTCGGTAGTTAAACGACACAACCCTATCGAGTTTGGACTTGTTTGATCCGTCTTGACAAGTACTTTCGTGCTAGATGGTAACCAGGGTCTGATGATGGAGCTGGAAGATAGCCATAGAAACTCGGTAATTAAACAACACAACCCCATCGAGTTCGGGCTCGTATGATTCGTCTTGACGAGTACTTTGGTGCTAGATGGTAACCAGGGTCTGATGATGGAGCTGGAAAATGGTCATAGGAACTCGGGAAAATAAGTTCGTTCGTTTGATCATTCCGTTTGTTATGAATGTGGATTCTGTCTTTGATTAGATGGATTAGATGGATGACCCAATGCCAAGGTGAGCACGCGCCGAGGGCTGAATGGTATGAGGGTGTCATCAAAAAATATTAAACAGTTAAAAATAAAATTAAAAGAAAAAATCCTTTTTAAAAACAAGCTTTTATTACTTGTTAATAAAAAAAGAACTAAAAAGTTTAAAATAATTTTATTTTAAAATCTTTGCGTTTTTATCACAAACCCAATTTTATTACAAATAAAAGCGTGTTCTTGAGGTTTTCTAGTGTAGTGTCAATAAATCTATTTATTTCTCCTTTCTTCAAAACTGCAGAAGATAAGCTTCATACAAAAGCTCTCGAGCAACACGCACATAGACAACCTCTCACGGACACTGAATCTCGGGGGCGGCGAGAAACTTAAAGGGTTCCTCAAGCCGTGTAAACGAAGCACCGTCAGAGGTGTGATCGAAGGGTCTATAATTCTGTATACGCGATGCCCGAGCGAAGCAGAGCTGAGGAGCTCGATGGCGCAGTGGTTAACGCGCCCGGTCTGCGAGTGCTGAGGTTAAGCAACTTTCGCAAAGGCCGGTCATTGGATGGGTGACCAAAAATGTATCATCTCAAGCTCGCAAGCCGTTGGTCCCGGCTGCATTAGCAGTCATCAACAACCACCAACCCGCACTGGGCCCGCTGGTGCTTTATGGCCCGTTCTCCCTATCCATCCATAAAGACGGCTCGTGCCCCAGCAGTGGGGACATACAATGAGCTGGTGATGATGATTATGATGTTGCCCGAGAGCGACATGAAGGTTCTATTCTACAGTCTCATTATTTTGTGCTTGTGATGTAACTAGACCACAAAGGCGGTTATCATTGTCACAGTTGTTTTCCCAACCATTAAGACCGTCTGTTGTGTTTAATTAATAGCTATACAGCATCAGGCATCACGTCCCCGCAGTGTGTGCACAGACGGGGGCAACTGTTCGGTGTGCCGATAAGGCCTTAATAGACACATTAGCTTGTTTGCATTGTGCGCTTGGTCGAACAGATAGCAGCGTCGACCCTTGGCGAAGGAGCTCCTATTGTTGTTTGCGCACCCCCTACCATTGGCTCTCAAACGGAGATGACGCGGGACAAAATAACTAAATGTCATTATTTTGTCGTCTCTGTTGTCTAGTGGTTAAGACCAACGGCCTCAGACCTTTAGATTATTTACACATCACGTAATCTATGGTTGCGCTATAATCACACTAATATTATAAATGCGAAAGTTTGTATGTATGTTTGTTGCTTCTTCACGCTGCAACGGATGGATGGATTTGGATGAAACTCGGCATACAGATAGTTTATAACCTGGATTAACACATAGGCTACTTTTTATCCCAATATTCCCACGGGAACGGGAACCACGCGGGTGAAACTGCGGGCGGCCGCTAGTACTTGAATAAAGATGATTTGATAATATAAGAAATCTTACTTAGTTTGATTTAAATACAGCCGAATCGCAATATCAATGTTTCAATCGCGTGTCTGTCGTCGTTAAATAACACAATCACGTTAGAAATTTTCTTTTAGCATTTTTAGTTTGTTAGCTTATTTTATAGCATAACTAGTAGCCCACTCGTGACTTCAGTGAACACCCGTATCCCGTCGCAAACTTTTTTTGATACAAACATTGTCCTGACAATTACGAACACAACAAAAAATAAATCAGCCAAATCGGTCGAGTCGTTCTCAAGTGATGCTCTGTCATACATGTGGCAATTTATTTTTATCATTCATCATCATCATCAGCTCATTTTATGTCCCCACTGCTGGGGCACGAGCCTTCCCTAGGATGGATAGGGAGAACGAGCCATAAACCACCACGCGGGCCCAGTGCGGATTGGTGATTGTTAACGACTACTAACGCAGCTGGGACCTACGGCTTTACGTGTCTTCCGAAGCACGGAGGAGCTCGAGATGATAAACTTTTGGTCACCCATCCGATAACCAGCCTTTGCGAAAGTTGCTTAACCCACTACGCCATCGAGCTACTCATTTTTTATTTAATATATATTTTTATCATTATAGATTGGTAATTTGTTTTTTAAAGAAGCAATTATTCTTGATAGAGGACTGCATTCCGAACCCGTGGTAGAATCACCACTATTTGTGAGTAAATACTTCTGAGAGTGTGTATTTAGCTTAATTAAATAATAATATATATTTTTTACTAATCACTACTGTTGTGTTGTGCACTGTCGTAAGAAGATATAAACTAACATCAAATTAGTGGTAAATTGTTACTTTACTTATTTTATACTAATGATTATTGTCAATCTCTGTGGGGTGAAACAGGTTAAACCCACTTCTCGCCACATACTAAGATATTTGATTTTTTTTTTCTTTGTACCTACTATATTTTTTGTAACTGTGAGGAAAAATAATTGTCATAAAGCTGTGTCAGAAGACCCTCATGAGTAAAAGTTCTTCTTTTTTATTTATTTACGGCATGTTGAAGGAGACGGAAATGGCGGCATGAGCTGATAGACTCCGGAGAGCAAAGTACGGAACCCAGGGTAACTTCTGAGCCAGGTTTATGAGTAAGACAGCATTTATGTGTTTGGTTGGTGGTAGGGCTTGTTTGTCCGCCTGGCTAGCTACCACCATCTTATCTAAACATGTCGCCATAACATCATCGTACATCGTAGCATTTTTGTGTTCCAGCAGCTAGAGATAAGATAGCCAGTGCCTCAGTAGTTGAGTATCCCGAGTCAAGTGCGCTTCCATCATTGGCCTTATCATCACTTAACATCAGGTGAGATCAAGGCACTGAGCTTACCCGTAAAATATAAAAAAAACATATAACTAGGATAAAAAAAGATAGCGTATGTCTTCGGATTGTGATTGATAGTAGGCGTGAAGAGTGAATAGGTCTCCCTGGCTGTACAGTTGGCGAGAATACGCCACGTAGGGCCAACAGTCACAAAATAAGGAGACCAACAGAAGGCAAGCCATACATACGAGGGGCGGCTGATATATAATCTTCTTTGTTAAATAAAGTTACAAAAATGGTACGTGGCAAGTACCATTTTTATGTATTTTTAATACTTATAGATTCCTTATTTGAAAATAACAGCATTCATTTGTTTTTATTGTTTTCGTTATGAATAGGACATTAACATAGTAAACATGTCGGAAGAAAATAATAAAATGCTTAAAATTGAGCTTAAGATTGCCGTGATTGAATTCCTGACTAAAGAGGGAAATACTCCGTCGAAAATCAAACAACGGATGTCCAATGTGTTTGGTGATTCATGTCTTTCAGATTTTGTAATAAAGTTTTGGTCTGAACAATTTAAACACGGCCGTGTGAGCTTGGAAGACGATCTCCGTAGCGGACGGCGGTTTCTGCAGCCACAGAAGACACAGTAGACCTAGTGAAAAAAATAATACTCGCAGATCGGAGAGTCAAGCAGTGGGAGATCGCTAGGGATGTCGGAATTAGTAAGAACGTGTTCACGTAATTATTCACGAACATTTGGGGATGTCGAAGGTGAGCGCCCGGTGGGTGCCCAGAATGCTGACGCTCTTCGATAAACAACGACGCGTCGAATGTTGTGAGGCATTTTTGGACCTGGTAAAATAATGTCTTTTTTTTTATATGTTAGGTAGCAGCAAAATAAAACTACTTTTATGGATCTATTATTCGACTGTAACTTTTATTAATAGATGTTTACTATTTCGGCTGAAGTGTTTGTAGGTAACAATGGCCATGACAATTGAAAAAAAATACGTGTTTGACATTGACAGATAAAATTATCCGCATTTTTTTTTCTTTTTGTTGATGGCTTCGTGCGATTAGCACATTTAGCCAGTGTCAAAATAATTTTTCTAACAAGTAATACATAATTAAACAATATTTCTTTTCTGTATGATGATGATAAATGATAATAGAAATGAGAAGTGAGAAATGATATACCCCCCAACCCCTCCAGTATCTCAGTAAAGATGTGGGGCTTTACTAAGTCCACGGGCGGACTTCTTGAGAGAATTTGAAACTGTTTGCACTGTTTTGTTTCATTTGCCAACACTCATGCACATTCACGAACACTTAACGTTTAATAATCCACTATTATTGCACATTAATATTCGATATAACACAAATTTTCGAAAATAAAACAAAACCGCAGATATTACTCTTCACTTTCCCGCCAAGAACTCTCATCATCCGCATTTTTAAATATCTTTTGAAGTTTTTTTTAACACATATTGTACAAACATTTTATCTTTCTGCACTCCGTCTCCTTGTGAACTTTAACTATGCTAAGTTTTACAGTCCTCTGTGCGCGCCATGTGCTTAAAAATTTATCACTTAGATAAATAAATTTAAACATAAATTCCTTTAAGACAATCTCTACTCTAGGCGACTGTTTGACCACGGGCCAATATGGAGTCGCTTCACGCCAAAAGAACATGGCCGTCAAAATTATTGTATTTCAGGTTTGCACATCAACTTTCTTTTGAACCAAACATGGTGTTTTTTTGCTCGCTCGAATTGTAAATAGAATGTATATTGTTTTCTAAAGTTTACGCGAACACTACACATTCAAATAAAACAACTTTTACGGATCTACTCGCGTTTATTTTATACATTACTTTTAATTAACGTTTATCCTGACGTTTCGAACTCTTTGCAGGGTCCGTGGTCACAGGGAGACTGAGGTGTTGGTCGTCTCATAATTACTTAGTAGCGTGTACACCTACCCACATTTAATTTATTCACATGCGTTCCGTTTTACGCAGAAAGAGCTTATGAATCGTTGTTATTTAGCGAGTATTTGAGGTTTATCGAATTTTCATTCGTAGGATGATACGCGAGGCTATTGAAATTAAATAACATCCAAATTTCAATAGAGAAGATGGTTGAAACTTACCACCAGCCTGGGACCCCATCATACAAAATATTAAATCCCAGCCCCAACACCATACAGCCGGACCAAAAGATACTGTAAGTTATTTCTTAACTCGTTATTAAATTTAAATAAGGGTATACAAACTACTAACTAATTATGACACGACCAACACCTCAGTCTCCCTGTGACCACGAACCTTGCAAAGGGTTCGAAACGTCAGGATAAATATTAATTAAAAGTAATGTATAAAATAAACGCGAGTAGATCCGTAAAAGTTGTTTCATTTCAAATAGAATGTATTCATAATTGGCACATACGTAAACCTTAAAAATGATACCCATATAGACTTTTGAAAAACAAAACACGTCCGCCATTTTGAGTCTCGAAACAGATGACATATTCGTCATCGGCACCCACGAAAACTTTAAAATTATACCCATATTGACTTTTGAAAAATAAATCACAGCCGCCATCTTGGATCTCGAGTTGTCATATTCTTAATTTGTAGAGTCGACTTCTCATATTCTTAATTGGCTCCCACGAAAGCTATAAAAACGATATTCATATTGATATTAAAAAATCAATATGAATATCGTTTATTTATATTCATATTAAAAAAGATAACGTCTGCCATCTTGGATCTTGAAATGGATGTCGTATTCATAATTGACACCTACGAAAACCTTAAAAACGATACCCATATAAGGTTTTTTAAAAATAGCTCACGTTCGCCATCCTGGTTCTCGAAATAGATGTCATATTCATAATTGGCACCCACGAAAACTATAAAATCGATACCAATATTTACTTAAAAAAAAACATGTCCACCATCTTAAATTTCGAAACAGATGTCATTTTTATAATCAGCACCCACAAAAAAGCGATACCCATATTGATTTTTTTAAAGTTTTCATAGACGAATAGAGCCTCAGATTAAAAACTAAAGCTATATTGTTCCGAGGATAGAGCTAATAAAAAAATTTAAGTCCCCGCCTTCTTGGACCTCCAAATATTCATAAGCAGTCATAATTATTCATAAGCAGCACCTCCGATCTCAATATTCCCTATTACTTCGTTTCCTCCGATTTTATTTTTGAAACAATATTTTATTAAGGCTGCAGGAACTGCATCCTACTGTGTCAAACACTGGACCCACTACCATGCCACTACCCTAGGTATGTAAAATAAAACGCAAGTAAAATCATAAAATGTGTTTCATTTCATCAATGTGTAGTGTTTGCGTAAACTTTACAAAAAATTAATCACAATATTTAATTTAGAATAAAACGCACACCATAGAGGTATTTTTATTAATTTAAATACGATGCTTTGCATATGTATTTATTAAAACTAATCATTTCTGTAAAATCCTAATTACTGCACAAACATTTAACTTGGATGATTGTTAACATTTAATTAATTCAAACAGACCACTCCATAACAAGCATACGACTGTGAACTCCTTAACCTTAGCTTCTGTCGAGATAAGTAGCTGGCATTAAATGTACATTTTACATAATTTTTATTTATACAACCTAAACGGCATTTTCGCTTATCGGAACTGCTGTTGTTTCTGTATCACCAAACCTCACATCCATGATGTTCAGTTTGGGTATTATTTTAACAGACTCGTCGATGTCAGCCACACAGCCCTTGGTAACTACAGTGCCAGGTGTGATAAGTAATGGCATGTTGATTTCCAAAACGTTCTCATAAAAACTCCATACAGCTTCTTTCCCATTAACGAATTCAGGCAAAATCTTCAACTCGGAAAACACTTTGACGCCGCTCGCTTTGCTCGCTTGGATGAACAGTACTCGATGCTTGAGCTTCACAGCGATGTCATCAGTGTCAAAACCGTCAAGGGTCACGGATAGCTTGTAGTTGTTGGTGTGGTAGGACTCTTTGGTGTAATTGGTGCCGCTTTCGCAGAGCCTTTGCAGCTTCCTGTCCAAGCGGACGACTTGCCAGGACGTCTCGTGGAACTGCCCGTCGTTGTCGTGAGATCCTCTGTGGTAGTCGTGGTGTCTGTGGGTGCAGATGTTGGGGTGTCGCTCGCACCAGTTGCGGTGGCCTGCTACAACTTGGAGGATGAGGAAGGAGATTATTAAACGATACATGTTTAAAGCTGCGCGCTGACAGCGGTTGAGTGAGCGATAACACGCGCTACCAAATGTCAACTCTGATAAATTTGTTGTTCGCTCTATATTATATACGTAATTGATAGCAACAACTATTGTGCTTTAGGGTTCAGTTGTTGATTTTATTTATATAAAATACATTTTATTTCTCAACACTGCATAGTTCATATAAATTATGTTTATAGAAATATTTTCTGTTAGTATTGATAATGATTTTAGTTCTTAGATTAAGTTAGTACATTCGTGTAGGGACCGTTTATAGCTGTGAAAGCCTCCTCCGAAGCTTTCCATTCAACTCTGTCTCTAGCTATTCTCGTCCAAAGCGGTCCTGCAACTGTGACTATGTCATCTCTTCATTTATTTGGCAGCCTTCCTCTTTTCTTTTTACTATCAATGGGGTACCAGTTTATTACTTTCTTTGTCCATCTTTCATCTTCAACTACTTGTGTATGTCCAGACCATATCCTTTTCAGTCATAATATATGTTCAATAACATCTTTAGCTTTATTCCTTTTCCTAATTAAGCTTCTCTGTACCTAACTGTAAACGTTACTTCTATACTGTTCGTTTTTCTAGTGCTCTCTTTGTTAACGCGATTGGCATGCATATGTCCTGAGAGTCCTGACATATGCCTGCCAATCATGCCTGCATGGAAGCAGACACATCTCGATTGTTTTGGTTCTTTAATTTTGTAGGAATCTTATTCTTAAATATTTCTGATGATCTGATCTTTAATGAGCAATATTTGTCCACGTGTTCTTTATTCGCTTGTCTATTTCTTTATCCGTGCTTGATTTTAGTGATATAAGCTGTCCTAAGCAAATGTAATCGTCAACGTATTCTAGAGGTGTATTGTCTATATTTATCTGTATTTGTTGCCTATTTGCCATAATCTTTGCCTTACCTTTTCTTCATTTTTTATTTCCAAACCCACTCACTTGCTTGGTTTGGCTAATGACTCTATCATGTAATATAGTTCTACTGGATTTTTAGATAGCAATACTATATACTCTGCAAATCTTATGTGGAAAAAATAAATACCGTTTATTTTAAAACCAATATTTTCCCACCACACCGATCGGAATATGTGTTCAAACAATGCTATGTAGTTTTGAAGAGAGAGCCTTGTCTTCCCCCCTCCTTCAATTTTGAAGATTGGACCGGGGCGTCTCTAATCTAATCTTTGCTGCGCTAGTTCTGTATATTGCCTAATTTTGTTATTTTACCTAATTTTTCTCTGTATGTCAAGAATATTTATACGGATACGGTATATTTTTTACGGATAAAACGACGTTTTCTAAAAATTACTCTTAGCTAGATCTGGGGGCACGGGGGCACTGCCGTGCCCCCCATACAAGAATTGCTCGTTAAAAGGTATTAGATAGTCATAATTAGTTAGTAGCTTGTATACCACAAAGGATAAACATTAATTAAAAGTAGGTAATGCGTAAAAAAACGCGAGTAGATCCGTAAAAGTTGTTTCATTTCAACTTTTTTTTTTAAATTTTATTATATTTGTTTATCAATGATCGTGTCTTGACCGCAAGTCGGGATAATGCTTTCTCCAGTTGGCTGTCTCTCTTCATCTCTTCGGTTTTTCATGATAGATGACTTATTAGGAGTGTCCATAGTATTTAAGTCCAAGAATATATAGTTAAATATTTTACAATATAGTTAAAAAGTGATTTCGCTCAGTGAACCTTATCTACTTCCGCAGAGAACGAAGAAAGATGTATATCTTATGCTAATGGTTTTGTTAGAAACGGTCTGATAATAAAAATAACATTGATTCATTGATTTATATAGAAATATAAAATAAAAACATGAATCATTGTGTATTTCAAAAACATGAAAAAAATACAAGCACGTAACACATAATTATTAGGTTCAGAAACTGCTAAGCCTAATATACACCTCTTCTTTCGCTGGCACCATTCTCACCGAACCAACTTTCGGACACTGTTTTCTTAGGCACTGTTATGATGTCATCATCGACGTTGTTATTACAATTGTTGGTTTGGGCCGCTTTAATGTTGAAGTATAGTTTCAGGGTGCCATCTGCCAAAGTGTAGGACGCGGTCTTAGTATCCACGAACGATGGCAACAGCCTAATCTCGGAGTAACGATTCGGAAGCTTCACAGCGTTGATGTACAGGACTCTTTGTCTGATCTTCAATTCCAAATCACTTTCTTGGAAGTTGGCCATGGGTGTATTCAGTGTGTACTGGTCCGGTTCAATTATTTCCGTGGTGCCGCCGTTGGCGTTGAGCGTGCAGTAGTTTTGTATTTTTCTGTCAAGTTCTATGACGTCATTGGCAACTTCTTCGAACAGTCTACTGTGGTAATCTTTCGTGTGCTTGACATTATAGTCATTGTGTCTATTGTGGCAGTTGCCGTGGTTATGGAAATGGGCAGAGGCTGCGCAAATAAAGGCGATAAAGTAAAATGAACGGCACATCATGTTGTTTTTACCACTGTGTGGCGACTGACTGATATCCCGCCCGCTTGGAATATATTATTATTGCCGGGATGACATTTTTGATAACCTTTATTAATTAGGAAATAATATCTGTCCGTGTAAACCGGTTGCGCTATCGTTTTGTTTTGTTGATATAACAAAGTTTCGTAGAAATTGTAAAGGTTTTTTTATGATTTTGTCACATTTTCAATATCTACTGTTTTTTTATATAAATAATCATGCAATAATATTGTTCTGAGGTTTCCTAATAGACCGGCCACTCTTTCTTGTGAAACGGAAACGGATGACGAACAAGAAATAGGAACATAGCAATATAATGTTTACTTGTGTAAAACTCATTATTTGAGATTATTTCTGAAATATTAATTGTATGCTACAATGATGAGTTAGATCAATGTTCAGTATTTATTTTTCACAGTTCATCATCATCATCAGCTCATTTATGCCCCCACTGCTGGGGCACGAGCCCTCCCTACGGATGGATAGGGAGAACGGGCCATGAACCACCACGCGGGCCCAGTGTGGATTGGTGGTTGTTAACGACTGCTAATGCAGCCGGGACCAACGGCTTAACGTGCCTTCCGAAGCACGGAGGAGCTCTAGATGATAAATTTTTGGTTACCTATCCGATAACCGGCCTTTGCGAAAGTTGCTTAACCTCAGCACTCGCAGACCGGGCGCGTTAACCACTGCGCCATCGAGCTCCTCACAGTTAGAGGTACCTAAACTGCTGCTGTATTGGTTGAGTGCCACCTTAATTAATGTAGAAATGTTAAAAGGAATACCTATGTATCTTTTGTAAGTCATAATTAATATATCTTGATCTACATTACAATTAGTTCGTCATCACAAAGCATTGTTGTTCACTCGGTAATAGATACTTAGTACTTTGACAAAACAATGAGTTTCTTTCACCGCATTGACAAAGGTCGCCTTTAAATTGTGAACATTTGTTTAAGGTTTCATTCATAACCACAAAGAAAGCTTAACAATGGAGTGTTAAAGTCTTATTTTTTTTCTTATGTTGGTCAGAATAAATTGCTGTGTCGAGAAGGAATAACAAGAAGCCTACATTTTAATACAAGCTCGAGGAGCCAGTCTCCAACGAACAATAACATGTCTCGTAGCAACCCAATCCGCAGGATGTGTTAAACTTATGACAACTTCGGTATGCAAATTGATATCTTTCATCAAAATATTAATATTTTTTTTAATATATTCATTTTTTTTCAATTAGTCCCTTTTCCGAAATATCCCCTTCCCATTATGTAAGTTTTATAAAACGTTCCTTTCCCTAAATGCCTCTTTCCTGAAATGTGCCCTACCTACAAACAGATAACTAAATGCGCTGTAACTCTGTTATTTAAAGTACAATATATTAAACAACATTAACAATTAATATATATAAGGTGATCGATGACGCAGTGGTTAACGCGCCCGGTCTGCGAGTGCTGAGGTTAAGCAACTTTTGATGAGTGACCAAAAATTTATCATCTCGAGCTCCTCCGTGCTTCAGAAAGCATGTAAAGCCGTTGTTCCCGGCTGCATTACCAGTCGTTAACAACTACCAATCCGCACTGGGCTCGCGTGGTGGTTTATGGCCACCCTATCCCTCCATAGGGAAGGCTCGTGCCCCAGCAGTGGGGACATAAAAAGCCCTGTCACTAATTAAAGTCTTCCTTCTTAACTGAAAGACCTTATACAATAAAGTTTTAAGTTAAACGCTCATTTTTTTGTTAGGGGTGACTTACATGTATACATCACAGTCTAGTTTAAACAAAATATAAAATGAGACTAGGAACGAATGTATGAGATTAACAAATAGCTTGCGTTAGATACTAGATACTTTTGTAGAACGAAAACTTTAAAAGTTTTCATAGTCATGTTATAAGTTGTGTAAGTGATGATGTCATAAATTAAAAAAAAAAAAAGTGCGGGGAAATTTGCTCTCTCGTTCCAGCCCAATGTTACGTTGACCCGCCCGATCGGAACGGGGACAGGCACTAGTTTGTGATGACGTTCCTTCTAGAAAACATCTGAAGGTGTTTCGTTTCACAGGGTTTAAGGAACCTTTCAAGTATCTCGCCGCCCTCAAAAAACTCTGGTGACGCTGAAAATGCCCAGAGGACCAGATGCCAATCAGCGAACTCTCTTCAAAAAACAAAAGTTGACCCGTACAGTCTTGTTATGTGGTCTGCACTGTATCTAGCTCCTGGACTAGGAGAGCAAGTAATAATATCTTGAGTGAGTCCGAATTGTCTTGCATTGTTGCCGGGCACAATGGGGAGCAAACTCGTTTGCAGTGGGCCCTGGCATGGTCTAAATCTGCGTACACTTCCACCCTAGACGAATTTTTATTAAAAAAAAAAACATAAACATTCTATAAATTAATAATAATAATAATGAAATATAGAAATAGTTTTTTAATTGCCTCAAAAAATTACAACAACAAAAAAAACACAAAAAAGTAACACAAGTCAGAGGCAAAAGGGAATGGCTCAGCTTTAATTTAAATCAATGAAAAACAAAATATTTTTATAATGCGTAGGAAAAAAAAAGAATTTATTGGTATAGGTAGGTAGGCGTAGGTAGGAACGGATAGATGCCAGAATGCGAGAAATCATGCTTCAAGCACCATCGTTCTTTAAGACTAGTGAGTGACGTGAACTTATTGCTAACACAATCGTATATATTAGCATTCTGGGAATAGGATAATATAAGATAAAATATATTTAATTGTGTAAAGATATTATTGAAATTACTTGGTGAATTTTATTAAGGAACAACAGCAGTCCTTCACAAGACCGGTTGCTGTAATAATAACAATTCAAAATGCTTAATATATTATACGTTTTGATAAATAGTGTGGTGGCACCCCAGTAGCGCCCCCTTTTGTGATCGTCTAGTAAGTTATAAGTATATCGAGTATGCTTTGCCAGATACAGAGATTCGACATTATAGGAGAGCTGGATTATCTTGATTTAATTACTTCCAATATCTTCCAGTCCAGCTTGATGTCAGGGTTCCTACTTGATGGCAGAGCCGCTAGCAGAGCTAGATGGGGGTAACCGACCTTATTTACCCTATACGCTGCGAAGCGTGTAATATCATTTACGTGGCGCTGAGCGCTTCTTTTCTTTTGCCCCCTTATCCATGGATTTATTGTTTATTCATTTTTATTTCTCAAGATAATTGTGTGTTAGTCTGGCCAGACTATGGAAAGCAAAGGTTCGGTTGAGACAGGGACGTGTATTGGTGACACCCCAGACTGCTGCTCCCCGCCACGACAGTGTACTGGTTTTAATTAACATAATTCAGGCTTCGCATTGCAGCGATGGCCTTACTCCCGATATAACAAAAGTGACTGTTCTCTCCCAAATATCACAAATCTCTGTACTAGTCCTACGTACTCCTACCTCAATTTTCCTATGCCTCTGATTTTTCAATAAATACTTCCTTTAAGATTAATGAATGTTGTCTGCATCAACTCTCCTTCCCGCCTTTCAGCTTTGCAGCTTATCTATTGTTGTCTATCTGAGCTCTAATTCAACTTAACTGCTTTAAAGTGACAAAACGTTGAACAAGTTTCACAAACGGGAGTCGAACCCGCGCCTCGTAACACATTGAAAGATTATACAAACGGGAGTCGAACCCGTACCCCATGACACTCCGGGTCAGGTGCAATGTTAAATTGCAATTTGTTCACAACAATATTTGCATAAGTCAAATATAATTATATCAATGTCTCTGCTCTACAAAATTACCCATTCCACTCTTTATAGTTAAGTCTGATTTTAATGTCCAGTTGTAATTACTAGGCTTATTCAAAACTAAGCGCATCTGAACGCTTTACTATTTAGGAAGATAATATTCTGTTGTCTGTCTACAAAATAAAGGAATTAACTGACATCTATATTTGTGTATCGAATGAAATAAAACCAATTTAATAAAAGTAATAACAATGAAGCTCAGCTATAATTTCCTGCTGGGTTATACAAAGGCCTCAGGTTTAGTTATCTCTGATGTTATATCTCAGTGGTGAAATTGTCATGATGAAATAAAGCACGGTAAAACTTTAAATGTTCTCTCGATCCAGCCAGGAGTCGAACCTGGGTCTCCCGCAATCCTTGCGGCTGCACTGACCAATAGGAATCGAACCTAGGTCTTCCGCTATCCTAGCGGTTGTAATAATCTTTACACTCAAGGTACTTAACTTAATCAAATAAAACTCAAGACATAGGCAGTTCTCTTAATTTATTTATATAGATCTGCCCAAATTTGGATTATTTATTGTTATTATTTAGTTAATTATTTATTTATCTATCTATTTACTTAATTTCCTAATTAAACTAGAAGATACGAAACTGTTTCATTATTTTGAGACTTTGTAAAATCGTCAGACCTTACAAAGCCAACCGATTAGTTCCTAGGTCATCGCAAATGAGGAAAAACTGTCGGTTAAACTAAAAAACCTCATTGACCAACCTAGTTACAATTATATAACTAAACATGCACACTCTATTTACAAGAACCTTTCTCGACACACAATTATTCCTCTCTCCTTTAAGTCATGTGAAATTAGTATTTAATCGTGGTTCTGCAGGAATCCAACGACATGAGTATCGGGTCAATCATTACAATGGTTAATACATCACGCTATGGAGCACGGTTAATTCATTTCAATATTTAGCGCGTTACACTATAATAACTCATGTAATTATGATTAGTATTATTGCTAATCACATATAATAGCTCCATAAAATAGAGTGTTACCGATTTATACATATATCTCTATTTAGGCCTACAATAAAGGAAATTCGTTATGTATCTCTGGTTTAAATGTGGTTTAGTTCACATAAATAACTTTAGTTAGCTTGTGTCGTGAAAGCTTCTGTAATAAATCTAACAAACTATGCTACAAATTTTACAAAACAAAATTTTCTACTTTACCGAACTTAGCACACTCGCACCATGGTACCACCTTACGTATGAATCTAATTATGATCTATTACTTGTACAATTTTATCTTATAATCAAAACACTGGCTCTAGTTACAATTTTCAAAAGGTACACTGCTTTTAACATCGATTTTTGCAATCGAACCAAAATGAGCTTCCTCGTTCCCGGAGGTGCGCCCGTTGACTGTCCCTGCTCTCCTTCGCCGTCCAGCCCAGGTAGCCTCTGAAGCCACACCTCTCATGTCTCCCGTCTGTAATTTTTTTACACATCTACGAGTATTTTGTTCTTCTAATTGGTCAGATGATGTTTGTAGGAGGTTCTACAGCGCACAGCATCCCGCCCCGGGTTTCCTAGAACCTCACTTGCAATGCATGTGTGACGCTTTTTTATGCTTTCCCATAGTCCGACTCGACGCTTAAGCAAATGTATAGTTCATTTTTGTTTATTTATGGCACTTTCGAACGTCTGCTAACTTTTTGTCTTTCTACCAAATCACTGTCACCTATTGACTAGACCATAAACTTTAACTTTTAATGGCATACGGTCAGAGTAGTTCTTTTTCTTTTCTAAATTTATTATCAAGTTTGTATAACTAAAACCCTCATTTAAGAAAAAAAGGATTCGTTCCGCGTTTCTAAAACATTTATCTTAGGTTTTATGGTTTGCACGTGTTTGGGACGCTGTCATTTAGTTTTAGTTGCTGGAATTATTTTGTCGATGGTAAAAAAAAATATTATTTATGGTGGTGCATACACTGACCACCTCAATAGGTAAGACTGTACTATTTAACTGATCATCCATTTTTGTAACAAAATTATAATCGGACACGATGACGGACCTAGTTGACATTTAAAGACCTACTTGGATAGTTTCGACAAAAGGCACGAGTCGTGTACAACCACAAAACCTTTAATAGTAGTGACGTCACTTAATCAAGTAGACCAGAAGTCTGGAGTGTGAAGTGTTTTAAGTAGGTATAGAAACTGCTTACTCGCAATACACAGGCAAACAGGCAGGTACAAAAGTTTCCTAATTCATTAAGCCCGTTGATACAGTTGTAGGTAATTTTTTATTTTGATTTTCAATATAATTCCATGTGACTTTCATTTGATATTATTTGTTAGTAACGTAGTTGCCAGGGCCTTTGAGATGGTTAAGATAGTGTTTTATTTATTTAGTTTCTAGGAAACATTTTCTGCCTGTTAAGGCGAAGGGTAAGGCACACTAGCGCCGCTAATGGATTTAATGTGATAACTGCTAAACTGGATTTTTTTTTCAAACATTGCGGACCTTCGGACACTAGGCAAACATCTATTATTTAATAATTGTGCACTACTTTTAGGTTTGTTTTTGTATTCATTCGCTAACACCAGAAGTGGCCATTGTTTGTGAATAAATGCGATAGCCCGTTTTGTGAATAAACCACGCAACAAAAAGTAGTGCACAATTATTAAATAAATACTATGGATGCTTTCCTGTTTTCGGATGGTACGCAATGTTGAAAAAAAAACCCGGTCCGTTAGTAATTGTCAAATTATCAATTGGTGGCGCTAGTGTGCCTTACCCTTCGCCTTAAAGGGTTACAACTATCATCAAAAAGCCAATTACAGTATAGGAGTCCTATAGTACAGGTTGTTATTATCATACTCAATTAAAACTGTTACTGTACATGTCTGTCATGTCTGTCTGGTATAGAGCGCGTGTGAACAGACTCGTCGTACCCTTGTTCTACAAGTACGGTGTCTTGAGCCTAAATTAGTGTGCATGATTAGTGTATTCTGTAAATGTGATGTGGCATTTAGTGTAAAAACTAGTATCGTTTCAACATTCTAATCTAGTCTTTGACACAGTTTTTAATGCATGAATTCAGAGAAAATAAAACGATAATGACAATGCGTCGTCGTCGTCATTTGAACTCTTGAGGTCAAGATACACACTTGGTCTTTCCAAAGCACTGATATCGTCGACAGAAATAAACATGAGACACTTAATCAGTTTGAGGAAAACCTAGGCAGTACAACCGTTGTCTTAGTTCCTGATTAGGTTGAAGGGATCATTTATTTATCTGAACTTAGTCATGATTTCACCATTAGTTTATCATAAGTTCGTTTATATTAAGTATGTAAACTGTTTGTTTAAATTTGTCGCATCTTAAATACTTATATTATTTTGACACTATCTTACAGTTTTATTTCTTTGAGCTTGACAAATATTAGAACTGTTCGCATACTTTTAATACAAGATTTTTTCATATTAATGTGCATTTATAACGGGAGTGTTAGTATGAACAAGTTGGTACACACGCCTACCTGCACATCATACTACCATACCACAAACTGTCAAAACTCCTCAATCGATATTGAACTTTATGTCTATTGAGTAAGGCTGCATACGTATCACATACAGAGCAAAAACCTGGGTTTTTACAAAAGACATTTTGCAAAAACTAAGTGTGACCCAGATAGCGATGGAGAGACGACTCGTAGGGATATCACTGAGGGACAGAAAGACGAACGAGTGGCTACGCCAGCAAAGCGATGTTACGGATATAACCAAGGTAATGGCCAAACTTAAGTGGGAATGGGCTGGTCATGTCACCCGCAAACATGGTTCATGGTGCAAGTGGCTCGTTGTTTGGAGACACTGGGGAGAAAAACGCCCTCCAGGCAGACCTCAGATGCGCTGGTATAAATGACCTGAAGAGGGTGGCCGGCTTCAAGTGGATAGAGAGAGCACCGAAGAAGAAGAAGAAGAAAAAGATTATGGCTGAACATTTATTGAAAAACTTTGACAGTTTTGGAAAGTCTGATGTTGTTGTTTAATCAACAGACGCATGCTGATCTCTGATATAGGTACCCAATACTGTGCCTGCGGTGCATTTGTAAATTATTGTCATTGTTGCCAATACTAAATTATATATAGGTACAAAAACACAAATGTTGAAAAAAAATCCACGATCAGGATTATTTTCAAATTTTTTCAACATTTGTGTTTTTGTAATTTGTTTCGCAACAAAATTTGCGTTAAAATTAATAATAAACAAAATAAAAACATTTTATAAATAGGTAATTCAATAACAACAAAATCTCAAACAATATATTTATTAGTAAAACAATTTTTTGTTTATACAATCATAATCCTACAAACAATTAAAATTCTATTGTGTCTGTATGATCACAGCAGACGACATAATAATGCGTTTGTTTGAATAAAATTTCAAGTCACACTGCTACTGCCTGCCAGCAGTATGAAAACTCTCTATTGCAAAATAATCGCAGTCACTATCATATTATTCATGAGAATTAATACACTCAACTATCAATAATTTCATCAATACTTTATACATTACAATAGATTTCGGATTGAAACAACAAATTAAAATAATATGATATGCGTTACTATTCGCAAAACGGAAAGTAGTTTTAAAAAAATATACCATCCCCCATTCGTTGCACATTTTTAGCAGTTGAATCAATAATATTGTTGCCACAAGCTCCTCCAGCTGTTTGTAGCAGGAAATTTATTTGAATTCCCTCATCCTCATAATGCCACAATGCACTCTTAGCATCCACAAAAGACGGAAGTATTATGATATCCATGTACTGGTTGTTAAGATTTTTGGCGTAAACCGATAGTACTCTGTGTTTGATCTTGATTTCGAAGTCGTCTTCAGCATAACCGCTGATAGGAATGTCGACAGTGTAGAACACACCGTTGAATGACTCCTCAGTTTTGTTGTTGCAGAAGGTTTGCGTAGCCAGTTCAATATCTTGAGCGTCACAGTATACTTCGTTGAGGATGGTTGTTGTGGGATCTTCGGTTGTGGTCGATGTAGGTTCCGTTGTTACTTCCTGGGTTGTTGTTTCCGTTGAAGTTGTGTGCACAGTTGGGAAGGGTAGAAAAGGATGTCTGTTGTGGAAATCAGGATTATGTTGAAAAGATGGATTGTGGAAATCAGGATTATGATGGAAGGATGGGTTGTGGAAATCAGGGTTATGTTGAAAGGATGGGTTGTGGAAATTAGGGTGATGGTGGAAGGTTGGATTGTGGAATTTAGGGTTATGGTGGAAGGGTGGGCTATGGAAATGAGGGCTATGATGGTTGTGATGACATGGTGGATTGTGGTGAAGTGGAGGATTTATTGGAAAGGGTTTGCTATGAAATGGGCCATGGTGAGAATGATATCGGCCGTGTCCAAAATGTGGCCCATCGCGGTGATAGTGCGGGTGCGGCCAAGGATGGTGAGCGAGCGTAATAGGTAGAACAAGTATCAGTAAGCAGTAAAATGGAGTTTGTCCCAACATGATAGCACGTGTCAGCGGGACCGTGTACTGCGATTTACTGCTCCAAAGATAATGGAAACGCTTTATATTAGTCAGTAGAACAGATAAGCTTCGATAAGCGTGCATTTTGTAAAGCGAAGAGCACACTCCAATATCGTATCTAAACGGACAATATCTATTATATAAAGCTGGTACATATGTAATAGGTACGGTCTGGATGCATTCGTGTTATAAAAATTAACCGAGAGAAGTGTGCTGCCATCCAGCCTTATCGTCACTTAACATTTGGAGCCGATGCCATTGACGCTAGCCATGTTTTGAAAGAGACGGATTAAGTTATATGACGGTATACGGAGTTATGAATTAAGTATGACGCGAGTTCCTCAGTCTCCCTGTCAACATGGACCCGCTGTGTAAAGGATTCGAAACGTAGGACAGAATAGTTTATGTAAAATTATTAAAATTTGTAAAAAGAGTTTCATTCCATCGAAGTATCGAAGTCTTTATTAAGTATAGTGAATACTCGCATTACATAATAATATATGTATTGTTTATTAAATTATACATTTTAAGTATTATTATGTATACTTAATTGTTATATTATATTATATCATATTATATTATATTATATTATATTATTTTTAATATTTTTTTATGTAACTACTTGTACTAAGTGCAATTTATATGTCTAAATTGAATAAAGGATTTTCATTTTATTTCATACAACGGGGTCAGTGGTGACACAGTGGTGGTGGTTTTATGGGTAGATATGTTGTTAGAGCGGCACTTCACGATAGGTGTTAGGCAGCAAATACTTTTGAGAAAATAAAAAAAAACTTTCTTGAGTATACGACTTAGGACTTATATTTATGATAATCCTTATTTATATCGTATTTTATTTGTTAAAATTTCACTATACCTACTGCTTAGATGCTATAATTATAGTGATATTAAAGGAAGTACAATCACGTTATAGCACAATGTATTTTTTAATTTTTTTTTTATAAAATATATCATTCTAATGTGATTTTATAACCAAATCTGAAGACAGACTTGTAAATACATGTTTTGGACAAGATTTGATTTTATAATCAAATCTTATAGTAGTGGTACGATTGCTGTGTCCCGACTTCATTTTCCATTATTAAAGCTTCTTTACACATGACGACATTATCATGATTGAAATTTCGTATTTTTTTTAGTCTACGTTAACGCTGCACCTCCTGAGGACAAACGAAGATAGTTAAATTTTTTCCATACAAATTCTCGTTTTTCATCTCTGTGTTTTTCCAAATATAAAAAAAGCCATTTTTAATAACTAAAAATACCTTGCCGAATTCTTAACGGATCCTCAATATCTGTAAAAATATTAAGATCGGATGTTGATGACGTTGTTGTCGACATTGAATAGGGCTCCTTTGGCTTACAGAGTAAGGGTATAGAGCCACGATAGCATAGTTGGTAGTGCACCTGACCCGGCATGTCATGGGGTTCGAATCCCGCTTGTAAAATATTTCCAACACATTCAAAAGTTCAGACGCAAGGACAACTGGTCGGCTACTCTTGACGCAAACTTAATCTCAATACAATTCCAATGCGATTAATATGTATCGATATTGGGATAAGTTTCGCAATTTCGGAACGCCCCATCTCGATAATAATTTGTTCACTCAATTTCCACGCAATTTAATTCCAATGTAACGCTATTATCGCTTTTAAGAGTGTCATTTGAATTTTTTAGATTTGGGATTGGAAATTGATTATTGCAATTGTGTTTCAAGAGTAACCCTACTGGTGCATCGCGAAAACAACGCAGCATCAGTCACCCTCATTTCCTTGCGCCGCCGGCCCACAAGGTGTTTTTCAAAAACTTTTACGAAGAATTTACATTATTCTAATTATTAATTACATATTACGAGTAGGTATAATGATCATCATAATCATCATCATCAGCTCATTTATGTCCCCACTGCTGGGGCACGAGCCTTCCCTATGGATGGATAGGGAGAAAGGACCATGAACCATCACGCAGGCCCAGTGCGAATTGGTGGAATAGGTATAATAGTATATGGTGGTATAGTACACTATGGTGGAGTAGGAATAATAGTCCGTGTAAATTCATTTCTGAAGCTGCGCCACCCGCTTTTACTGAATATTAATATCATGGCTTCTGATGGTAGTAACTTCACAGTGACGTAATACCGCGGACTTGCAGCGTAAATCACACACTGTTAGAAAAAATCAACAAGTCTTCTGGGCTCTCGGTAGCTGATCAGTCAGAGCATCGGACCGGTTATCCAAAGGTCGTGGGTTCGATTCCCACTCGAGCTTCCTGAGGCTGGTTGATTTAACTATATATAGCATTAACACAAATGCTGAAAAAAATTAGGATTTGAACCTGCACCCTTCTGACATACCGGCCATTTCGAATTCCAAGACAACCATGGGGTTGTCTTGGAATTCGAAACAAATACCCAGAAACTGCTTGAACAATACGTAAAAGTAATGATATCTATAAACTTATTTCTTCAGAAACTTTGTAAATATAGCACTTGAAACAATAATCCGATATCAAAATGTTTGTATTGATATTCCGCAGGCCACTGTTGTCTTATTTTTCATTTAATAAATATGAATATGAAATATTAAGACTTTTATTATTTTTTACCCAAACGCCTGTGATTTTACATAAGAAAAGATTGCTCCAATTTAATCACCAGCCTACTCTGTACAGATATTAGTGTACGCACACTAATATCTATTCGTAGTCCGTAGTAGTTCGTATCCGTATCCGTAGTCGTGCGCCGTTGTCACGTGGTTGTCACACCACTGCCACGCGTCGCTCGCTCGCTATCATAAAGAAAATTGAAACTCGCAGTTTTGAGTCCGCGCGGCATCATATTACATAGATGCTCCGAATAAGTATTTTTAATTTCATTTTAATAAAACTGCAGTAACATTGCTCTAAGTGCTCACGATGAGCCCCTGGTCGTGTCGTCAGATGTAAATTGTATCGCCAACTTAGTCATTGCGAAACCCTAGTTCTCATTCTAATCTCAAGAACTTCTCACACATTAAGATCATAAATAGGACAAATGTTATTACGCCTGAGAGCTTTCTAAATCAAAGATTAAGGACAAGTCAGAGACAAGAAACGTTACGAAGATAAACTCTATTATATACCTACATACGAGTAGAAACATACATGTGTTTACTACTTTATGATGAAATATACGTAATGAATAGCAACAATTCACCGTTTGTACCAATAAATTAATTTTATTACTTTTGTTTATTCTTCTTCATTTTATAATTTTATTGAGCGTGATGTTTACCGTGTATATAGTAAAAGTTTTACAAATACTTGTAAAACAAACATAAATATAAATAAATTAGTAAATAGAACTTCACTCCATTCGGTTCAAATAAAGTAGAGGAGAATGTCACTGGTTGAGATCGTACAAATTAAGCGACTTTCTCAATTTCAGATGACTTGATGGGTGACCAAATTAAATAATCATGAGCTCCTCCGTGCTTTGGAAGACTCGTTAAGCTTTTGGTCCCGTTCGTTGACGTGAAGAACCTGATGGCACAGTGGTAAATGCGTTCGGCCTGTGATTCCTGATCGCAAATATAATTCAATTAAAACGCATTTATTTCGGACATGACCCCAACCGTATTAGAAACATTAAAGGCATTTTGTCATCGGATGGGTGAACAAAAAGGTGTCATCTCGAGCTCCTCCTCCGTGCTTCAGAAGGCACGTAAAGCCGTTGGTCCCGGCTGCTTTAGCAGTTGTTAACAACCACCAATACGCACTGGGCCCGCGTGGTGGTTTATGGCCCGTTTTCCCTATCCATCCATAAAGAAGGCTCGTGCCCCAATAGTGGGGACATAAAAATGAGCTGATGATGATGATGATGATCGGATGAGTGACCAAACATTCATCATCTCAAGCTTCTCCATGCTTTAAAACGCGCGAAAGCCGTTGGTCCTGACTGCATTAGCAGTTTAACAACCACCAATCCGCACTGGGCCCGCGTGGTGGTTTATGATGGCCCGCCCTCCCGGTAGTGTTTCCTTCAACAGAGACAATAGAAATTGCTGGTGGTGATGATGATGATGATGATGGTTGCTGTAAGATAGCAGTAGTTAAAACCCACCGAGCTGCAAGGCCGCGTTTTCGTTAACGTAATCAAATGGGGTTAAAGTTACTCGCGTCCGTAGGTTTGCCCTTGAGACCCTACACGTGACCCCTGGGTGGTGCTAAATGAGTGACACTGTCTGAATGGTAGAGCCACGCTGCGTTGCAGCACGAAATAGGACGGCTCGCCCGACGTAATACCACCCTCTCACAGAATATTGGCGTGAAACAATGGCACTCGTTGCTGTTGTGTTTCGTCCGTTGAGTGAAAGTACCGGAGGCTCATCTCTCACCTCTCCCCCCTCCCAATTCCTACTCCCTCCTCAAGATCCAACTCCTTCCTCAAGGGCGGCAACGCATCTGCGATTACTTTGGTTTTGTGGGTTTCCATGGGCGGCGGCGATTACTTCCCATCAGGTGACCCGCCTGCTCGTTTGCCACCTTTTAATATTAAAAAAAATTACAAAGAAAACTGGCACAAGACAGCTTGGTAATATTCCATTAACATATGTTTGACTAGCTGTCCCGGCGGATACCGCTTTGACAGTTTCTATGACAACAAAACAAACAAATCGTTAAATAGTTTACGCGTGAAAGCGTATCAAACAAACAAACAAACTCACTTTTTTTAATAAAAACTATCCTATGTCTATGATTATACCACATGAGTAAAGGGTGTACTCATGTGCTTATACAAAATTCATGATGATCGGAACAAACGACAAAAAAACTCACCTTCGCATTTATAATATTGGTTAAAATAGTCAGAATACCATACATACTATTATGTATTCTGTGATACCATCAAAAAACTAGTTTTTATTAGAAATTAATCCTATAGTAGCAGTCTTAATGAACTCATACTGCGCTCATACTACAATTAGAATACTGTAAATTATAAAAATATTATAAAATAAGTACAAAAATATCAATATTAAAAGAGATTACAGGGTCAGTGCAGTGTCGGCTGGTAAACCCAACAGAGTTGGTATTTCCAATTCTTCTGTTATTGATCAACTCATACGACCCTCCCCGATACACTAGTGTCCCGATACACAATATTTAATTAATTAATTATTTGGAAAGGCATTACAGTTAAATATAACCCATTATCAATGTTAAAAACCCAAAATTAATAATTACTGTCAGTGCCCGTCACTTTAGCGTCGACTTAATTTAACACCAGAAGAAATATATACAATGGAAATATAACTTAAAAAAAGTATAGTGACAATTTGGCGGTGATAGCTTTAAAGCCTACTAACGGTTTAAAACATTTATGTCTCTAATAATAAATAACAATAAATAATTTAGAAAAAGTATCATCATCATCTCAGCCAAAAGATGTCCACTGCTGGACAAAAGCTCCCCCAAGGATCTCCACAACGACCGGATTTGTGCTGCTCGCATCCAGCGGCTTCCCGCGACCTTTACTCGATCGTCGGTCCACCTTGTTGGAGGCCTGCCCACACTGAAACTGACACTAGAAAAAGCAAGACAAGCATTTTAAAAAAATAGTAGATTTACAAAAGTTATCATTGATATTAACAACTTAGTCACTTTAGGTTCAGAGTCATAGTGGACCTATTATAGTCATACTTTATATTTTTTTGTATTTTTTTCCTCACGAAGCACTTGGCCTTCACGTCACCTGATGTTAAGTGATGATAAGGCTGAAGGCGGAAGCGCACTTCACCCGGGATCCTCAACTACTAAGCTATATTATAACTATATTACTATACTCAGATACAACGTTATTTCTAGTTGATATTCTACTAATATTATAAACGCGAAAGTTTGTAAGTATGGATGGATGGATCTTTGTTACTCTTTCACGTAAAAACTACTGAATGGATTTTGATGATATTCGGCATACAGATAGGTTATAACCTGGATTAACACATAGGATAGATTTTATCACGTCATTCCTACGGGAATGAATGGAAACTGTCAAAGCGGTACGAAGTCCGCCGAGTCCACTAGTACACAATAAAAAAAACAAACGGCAATGTTTATAAACTGACCTCGACACAAAATACGATGAGCTGAAGGCCCGACAACCCGCGTCAATCCATTATAATTATGCTGATGGTAAGCTTACGTGCGTTCAGTGCGCACGCCAGTTTACTATGAAGATCGGTTATGCTGGCCATCTTCAGGCGCACCAGCGCCGTGCCGACTAGGAGTCGAAGTGGTCGCCATGACCGAAATCGGTCGGACCAATTTCAAATTCAATTCAAATTTAGTTGTCTACTCAAGTTTTATATTTCCTAATTTGTTTGAAAGTATATTCCATGTTACTAAACTTATTTAGATCCAATTAAAATTCAATTCAAATTCAAAATAATTTTATTCAGTTTAGGTTACAAGTAGCTCTTGTGAATGTCACTATGCCATCGGTTCGTAAGTCTACTCTGGGCGGGAGATCTTGTACTGAGAAGAACCGGCAAGAAACTCAGCAAGTGTCCAGCTCTTTTCTCCCTTACAGCGTCAAAAATATTGGAAAATGCCCGATCATAGCAGGACACTTTCCATTACAATTATCATCATCATACACAAAACCTGCATTTTTGTGAACGAATTCAAAGCTGATAATAAAAATTGAAAATATAATAAAGGTGTTCCTAGAAATTTCTGATAATAATATTATTTATTTATTATTATTATCATTAGCCCTCACTGTCCCACTGCAGAGCAAAGGCCTCCCTCCATTTCTTCCACCCATTACGGTTAAATTTTATTTACAAAACTGTTCCCAAAACTGAAAAAAAAAACAGTTGTCAAATTAAAATTTATTTATTTAGGTATAAGTCAAAATTAAAATCAAAGTCTAACTTTTTACTTTTGATTCGTCCAAATTTTTTTTACCTACTAGTACCCATTCAAGGACGTCTATTTTTTAGCTAAAAGTAATGTTATATTGTAATCAGTGTTAGTTGTGTTTGTATTTACGACAAATCTGTTATTGCTCCACAGAATAGAGACTTGGTAACGACGCTCGTGGAAGCTGTCATTCGCGTTTTGCTTTCACAATCTAGGCTGACGCGTCTGAGGCAGTCGGCTGAGACGTTTAGATCGCTTTTGCTTTGTCCATAACAAGGATCTGTGACTAAAAGTACAATGGAGGGTAAATGTGTTTATTATCACAACTGAAAGAAATAAATAAATAAAGAAAAAAAGAGAAAAAAAGAAGAAAAATATTAAAAACATAATTAGTGCGTGGACTTTTTTTGCGCTTTTCTGAAGGTACTTGTATGTTAATGAAACTTCTTGAAAAGAAATGTTTATTTTATTTTATTTGACAACGTCAAGTGTTTTTTCTTTCTATGTTCATTGACATCTTATATTAATTGCAGAAATGTATTTTTATTAAAAACATCTTTTATTTAACCTTTAAACATAATTCAAAATTCAAAGTCATTTATTCAGTTTAGGCTACAAATAGCTCTTATGAATGTCACTATGCCATCGGTTCGTAAGTCTACTCTGGGAGGCCATGTACTAAGAAGAACCGGCAAGAAACTCAGCAAGAGCGTTTGTTTTCTTTCTTGCAACGTCAAAATATTGGATAATGCCCTATCAAAGAAAAAAAATGTCTTTTCTTCTTTCGTCTTCTTCTATCATAAAAGGACACTTTCCATTGTAAATAAAGACAAATTATAAAGGACAATCAATCACAACATGTAAAAAATAAAAGAAAAAAGTAAATATAAGTAAGTATCTGAGTTTGCAAATTAACATCATAACTATTTTATGAAAGTTCGATCGGTTCAGTAGCCGACTTACCCTGTAAAGGCATTTAGGCTGTCAATCTTATTTCAATTACATAAATTCTAAGTTAGAAGGGAATATACATTGCTTGTATGGTTGTTGGTATGCGTTTAATATGTCCAATTCAATTCAAATCATTCATTTATTTTCGTCACAAGAAAGATACACTTTTTTATGGAGAGAGTTGTCTGATTTCCCCTCAGACGGCGTTCTCAGCGACACCGGATTTTACGAAAGATTCACGTTATATGAGTGTGAATGCAAAGCCGCGTCCACCACCTCTTCGTTCGCTGTTTATCTGTTCAGTATGCAACTGTTCCAGTCAGATGAGACGGAAGATTGGAGCAATATGTTCCGCGGATCACATCTGCGTGCGGGACGGCGCGCCGAACGAGCTTGCCAACTAAACGACTACAGAAGGTCGCTTAATAAACGAGTTTTAGTTATGCTGCTAAATAAGGAAAAAACGATATAAATAAAAAACAAATTATAATTAATTTCTAAATAAAACACTTCAACTAACTCGCCTGACAAAAGCAAGGTGCCAAAAATGTTGTAGGCTTTGAATTACCAAGCTGATGCGCTGTGCAAATAAAATTATCAGACCTCCAGTCAACTGTTGCCTCGCAAAGGCGGGTAATTACGCATCATTAGCAGTCGTTAATAACCATTAATCCGCACTGAGCCCGCGTGGTTTATGACCCGTTCGTTTTTCTTACAAAACAACTACCAAAGTGGTCCTGCTGCCTTCGCGTTCGTTGCGGCTAAGCCTTCATGCTCACGCATCCGCCCCATGGGTAATACAATCGCGATAATCTAGTAGAGCATCAATATGATAATGATAGAGCTATTGGCTCTCCGTGCCAATAAATATATTAGAAAAGATTTTAAATAAAGGGTTTTCGTTTTTGTTTTCCGAACACTATACATTTAATTAATGGAATCATGCGCTACTTTGCGGAAATCCATGGTACAAAAAATGTAATCTATATATTAATACGTGAAGCAAAAACTTTGTACCCGTTTTAACGATAAACGCACACTTATAGTTTATATAGAGAAGGTTATCCGAATGTTAATATTTTATTTAAATTATGCATAAAACATACATGAAATCAACAAAAACAACATTACACACACTACCATGTATTTGACACACACGTATTATTTGTCTTTAATGCGGCCGACTGTCAATGCCAATCCAAACTCACATTCTATCTTTTTAATTTTTCATTTCTTAGGATACAATCCGTGCAGCCTTAATAAAATTACGCTCAAATTTCGACCACCTGGGCGACCACTAGTGACATTAAATCGTTTTAAACGACTATTGCAGTTAGTGCGGTGGACGGCGAGAATAAGACGACGAGAATAGTGGCTATAACTAATTTATTCTACACAGCAGTCGACTAAAATTTTGACTAAGTACAGCGAAACGAAATCACTGGTGTGGTGTCGGGCGTAAGGTTTGCCGACCCACGGAGTGGAAGAGGTAGGCGGGCGGAGCAACAGTAGCAAGATTATGTATAAGAACGTTTAACAGCTGTCCTAACAATGGTAAGAGCAGTAGTGTGCAGCTGAGATATTTCCCTATAAATGATGACAATATTTGTTAAGACTCTTATGTTGCTGCGCAAACGTCTCGTTAGCGTTGTTGTTGGCATAGTATTTTTTTCTACAATACATTTAATTTACAAAGCATTTAATGGATGGCTCTTGATGATGAACACTTTAGATGGATCTGCTCGTGATTATTAATTAATTGTCTTCACTGGCACCTGAGTCTCTTTGTGACTACGCGCCCTGGAAATGTATTAGAAGAACGTCAGACTAAAATTATAAAGTTTTTTATTTGTTTTGCGAGTATTCCGCAACAGAAAATCGCTTAACTGTCACTGAGATAAAGGTGAGATTTAGGTATAAATAAATAAAATAATAATACAATTTATTTATTGGGAACAAAAACAAGGTAAGTACATTAAATTTAACGAGAGTGCGATAAAAACTGCAGTAGTCATAGACTGGAGTATTTTGAGGCGAAAGTGCTCCAAATGTAACAATATTTATAAAATTAGTTACTATTTACAAAATAAATTTATAATGTGTGTGTATGTAATCATGATTAGAATTTGTTTAAACAACAAAATTTTCTGTATTGTTATAATTTTATGGCAAAATAAAAAAAAATCTTATCCTAACTTATCTTAGTGAAAAAGTCATTCCATTACTTTGTTATTGGTTGCACGATACGTAAGAGGGTAAATATTTAATATTTTGTTGATCCTGTTGTAAATTATTCCGCTGAGATAAACATAGTGAGTACCTGCAGTGGAAAATCGACATCGGTCTATATTGCAAACTTTAAAAAAAACTGTTATTAAATCAAATGGAAGTTGCAAGTAGTTGTATGTAGTAGTTGGAAGATTTTTCTAAAGAAAACTTTTTAAATAACTGCCTGATGTTAACCAGAAACAGGGGTCGAAGGTCGAAGGTCTTTATACTGACGAGCTTACCTTAATAACTTTGGTGAGATTAAAGCATAAAGTTTCCTGGTGTAAACAAAAAAAATTATGTAGTTTTTACTGCCAACCTTTTCGAGCGAAATTAATTATTTATACGTATTTAAACTCTTGCTCAAATTTTAACACCGTTTTTAAATAAATGTATTTCATTTCAGATGGGTTGTTAGTACAATAAGTACAATATTTATCAAAAATATTTTTCTAGATCCACACTTCGGGCTGTTTCTTTACTTTGTCCCAAAAACATTCTTTTCCACATTAAGCGGGTAGTTTTGCAAAGCCTCGTACGCCGCCCAAGCTGATAGGCATACCCTAACTTAACTCTCGGTTGGTTAAAGGTAAGATAATGACGTGTTTGAGAGTTGGGGGTCTTGTGGACCGCGCGTTGATAATACCGCTCCGGGAACTCGATTAAATTGTCTGTTTGCGGTCTTCGAGGCTAATAGTGTGAGGCTGTCACGTCTTGATAATGCGCACCAGCGGAGGGTTAAGTCGGGTGCTAAATAGAGGTGCGATTAGGAGCTAAGACGTGTTATTAAAATATTCATTTGGGAATCAGTTTGTGTTGCGTAGAAATTGACTATGTAGGTAGGTAGAAGATATTACAAATTTGGGAGTCTTCGTGGACGAACTGTTTATGGTCGTTCGAGCCTGATCAAGCGTGCTTGCTTAAACATTGTTTATTAATATTTAATTTTGTTTGAGTAGAGCGTTAAAGGATAAGGTTGAACGAGGTTTAGATATAGAATAAGAAAATTTCATGCGTAGATGAATCAGTGATGGCGTACATAGTCGGTTAACAATTAGCTAGGCAGACGAATTCGTATTTTAATATTTACTTTAAATTGTATGCTGTTACTTTCATCTAACATTATGATACTGTGATTAAAATGGAAATATAAATGTATATAAACAGTAAAGGCTTTGGTTTCACAATATTTGTTTTATTAATACCTTCCTTGTTTTACCAGGAAAGGTTTTATGTAAATATAGCAATACCTCTTTCCCCTTTCAAAGAAATCCGGATGGTGTGTTTCCATCAAAACGAGAATGAAAATTTGATATTTTTTTTATTGCGCACCTGTTGCGAGTGTTTGCCTCGCTCGAACTGTAGGTACTCATCAAATTTTAACCTATTTTACGTATTGATGCTAACTTTTGCGGTAACCATATTCCCTTGTCCTAACCATGAGAAAGCAGTATTATTGCAATTGTGAAAAACAGTCAGGATGCATAAGCTTTATAAAGACAGCATCAAACCATCCGGAATTTGATATACATATATCTCAAAAACACAAATGTTGAAAAAATTTCTACGAGCAGGATTTGAACCTGCACCCCCTGACATACCGGGTCAGGTGCTTTTCCAATTGAGCTATCGTGGTTCTAACCAGCCCGCCGAAATGATTCAACACTTTGGTGGACAAGTGGAAATTTTTTCAACATCTGTGTTTTTGTAATATGTTCGCAACAAAATTTGTGTAAAAAAATTATTTGAACATTTTATAAAATAGCTTGCTTACTTCTTAATTGATTTTTAATATTTGTAAAAATATTATGATCGGATGTTAGTGACGGTAGTTGTTGACATTGAATGGGGCGCCTTTGGCTTTCAAAGTAAAAAGTGTTGAATAATTTTGGCGGGCTGGTTAGAACCACGATAGCTCAATTGGAAGAGCACCTGACCCGGAATGTCAGAAGGGTGCAGGTTCAAATCCTCGTGGAAATTTTTTCAACATTTTTGTTTTTGTAATTGATTGATTTGAACATTTTATACAAATATCTGTTTTTAATTGATTGATTGATTGTTGATATTTGCTCCGATTGTTATTGTTATAACAAGTAACATTTTTCTTTATAAACCACCACGCGGGCCCAGTGCGGATTGGTGGTTGATAACGACTGCTAATGCAGCTGGCTCTAGCCTGCCTGCCACTGCGCTTTCCGGTACGCGGTCGCCACTCGTGAACTTTTCGCCCCAGCGGCCATCATTCCTGAGAGCGATGTGCCCTGCCCGCTACTTGAACTTAACAACTCTTCGGGCTATATAGGTAACCTTTGTTCTTCTGCGGATCTCCTCATTTCTGGTTCGACTACGCAGAGAAACCCCGAGCAAAGCCATCTCCATCGCTCTTCAGAACCATGTTGAAGTGAAGCGCATTTTACAGTCAGTGTCTCATGGTAAGGCTCCTGACTCGGTACCCTACATTGTTTATTTCTTTGTTTTGTTACAGTCCCATTCCATGGGTCGTCGTCATAGAAAGGGTAAAGCCATGTGCAACAACAGGCTTTGTGGTCGATTAATTATCAAGCTTTCACCTTAAGGGTCCCAAGTTTTTGTTGCGGTTCGGGAGATTTCAATAATTAATGAATAGCATTTGTTTTTGCAGGTTTGTCCCTGCTTTCTACGTCAGCCTGGATTTATCTTCATTTTTAATTGTAACGCCTTGGTGGCCAAGTGCTAAAGCGCTCGGCCTGATATCCGATGGTCCCAGGTTCAATTCCCAGGTCGGGCAAAGTGTGTTTCGGATTTTTCGGTGCAAAGCCCGGGTGATCATCACCAACCCGCACTTGGCAAGCGTGGTGATTAAGCCAATACCCATCAATTGTAGCGATGACTTGATTTCAATGATGGAGGCCTTTGCCCAGCAGTGGGACAGTATATAGCCTATTTACTTTACTTACTTTAATTTTAAGGTTTCAGGATGCGTCAATACAAACCTTTGATAAGGTTTTAGAATCCGACTTTATATCCTAAAAACTGTTGATTAAGTTTTTTACATTGTAAGTACACTAGTAGTAATTAGCCCGTGTTCTTTCCCATTGCTAGGCAAAGGCCTCCATCTTTAAAATCAAGTAATCGCTACAATTGATAGAAATAGAATTACGCTTAAATTATACAGATTATTTTTCAAAAGAGGAATATAGTGAAATGTTTCTATACTTAATAAAATATGATTTATGGGAGATTGCTATGCCAATTTCGAAAGAATACGGCGAATAGTCTTTTGGTGTCGGAGATCAAGATTCTCTTTAAGTCGCTAGCTTATTAAATAAAGTAGGTTTTCTTGAAACATTGTTATTAATGCGCTGCTAAAACATACTGTGAACTCATCTGGAAAAGAGAAGTTCAAACGAAATGTTGAAACGTTGAATTGCAATTTTACCGTAAACGGAACGCAAATGTCAAATGCAAACAAAATCAGTAATAAAGGCTTTAAGCGCTACTGTATTGTCGCTTTGTGAGCTGCACTCTTGTTGTTCTGAAATAAATAAGGACAATGAATGTAGACCGTTAATCGTGAGTAATTTTTTAAATAGTTTGCTGCTGGCTTTAAACGGCTACATGTGTCCGGACTTTCTTGAAAAAAACTTAAAACTGAATGATTTGGAATGTTGGATCGAAACACCGTAAGAGAGTTTCTAGAAGGAATGGCATCACGCAAGTGTGGCCCCTTTCCCTATTAGATTCTAAGAGGTGTTCGGATCGCATCGGTCCGTGGGGTTCGGAGTCGTGGTCTTGAGTTGGTTCACGAACCACAAAGTTCCAACAAAGTCTCATTAGTTTTGCTTGGAGCACGGATTACAATATTGGTTGCTTGCCAATTAGTCAGCATACAAATCTTATACATTTAATAATCTTAATTAAAAAGAATTATAAACATGTAAATAGTTTATAACTTTTTAAACTATCATGGTTACTTTCATTAGAATTATTACCATGTTACCATGTTAACGGGATTATTACCATGTTTTTTGTTGTGTTTGAGTATCCGATATTTCGGCACAGTTGCATGCGCCATGATCACGGATGTACTGAAATTATTGCGGGTGGGTGATTGTTATGAGCTGCGGTAGCGCCTACATTGGCCAAACAAAACGTACAGTAGAGCTGCAGTAGCTCCTACATTGGCTTAACAAAACGTATAGAAGCCTGCCGAATTAAGAAGCATAAGCTGTAAAGAATAACGATACGCAAAAATCGGCCATTGCTGAACATTTGATCCAATCGGGTTCTAATCATTGGATTGAGTTTTATAACCCCTAAATAATTTCGACAGAACGGTACTACATACCTAAATTGGTTAGAGAAGCGATTAAAATTATAAAATACAAACATTTCAATCGTGAAGATGGGTTCAAACTGTCGCGTATCTGGAATCCAATGATAAGCTTATGAAAAGAACGTAAAATGAACAAAAGTGCCGTTTTGCGATCTGATACCGTCAGTGTAGTGTGTCGACCTTTGCCTAGCAGTGGGACAGTTATAAGCTGTTTACTAAGTTTACTAAGTACGTGCTTCGGAAGGCAGGTAGAGCCGTCGGTTCGGGCTGCATTAACAGTCGTTAACAACCACCGCACCGAACTGGGCCCGCGTAGTGGTTTATGGCCTCTCTTTGTTATGTTTTCATCCATAGGGAAGGTTTTTGCCCCAGCAGTGGGGACATAGGTGATCATCTTCACCTGATGACGCCCTAAGTGACGAAACGCCCCACTAGTACTGTAAATTAGTAATAATTATTACAGAAAAGTAATTAGATGTTCAGTGCGGTGTAGCTGTGTTTGTGTTAGTATTATGCTATATCTAGCCTAGTAACTCGAGTACTAGGTCCTTAGCGTGATCAAAACATTCTCAAAGAGTTTCTAGACTAGAGGGATAGCATCACTTAAGCGTATTACCGTCCCCCACTAGATTCTCCGGAGCAAGACATTTTTTTTTATATTTTACTAGTAAGCATAGTTAACCTGATGTTAAGTGATGATAAGGCTAATGATGGAAGCGCACTTCACCCGGGATCGCTCGCCAAAATAGCTCGCAAATGGCAGTTTATTGCCTGTAACTCTTAATAATAATAAAATATCCTCATAAATTATAGCCTAATGTTATTCTGGAGTATATTCTTATACTCCAGAATTCCATTCAGTAGTTTTTGCGTGAAAAGTAACAAACATCCAGCCTCACAAACTTTCGAATTTATGATATTGGTAGGGATTATCTAGTTTTTACCGTACACAATGGTGTTTGCGCACTGAGAGACACCTATGAGATCACAGCATTCGGATCACGCGCTGCCCCGAGATGTTATCGATGTCTGCTCGGTGTCACAGCATATTCAGCACAAATCGAACACATTCGTGCCAGTATCAGAGGACCTTTATTACTTTTTGTTAAATAAAAAAAAATAGAGTGACTTTCCTTTTCAGCACGAAATGTCTTTATATCTATACAATATGCAAATACTTTTAGAACCATCTGTAAAGAAAACTTTCCAGCCAACCAACAGAAGAAAAACAAACGTCTTCTTATGTATGTTTGATCAAATCATCACCAGCTCATTTTATGACCCCACTGCTGGGGCACGAGCCTTCCGTATGGATGGATAGAGAGAACGGACCATAAACCACCACGGGCCCAGTGCAGATTTTTTTTTAAATGTTAAAAGGAGGCAAACGAGCAGGCGGGTAACCTGATGGAAAGTAATCACCGCCGCCCATGGACACCCGCAAAACCAAAGTAATCGCAGATGCGTTGCCGGCCTTGAGGAAGGAGTTGGATCTTGAGAAGGGAGTAGGAATTGGGAAAGGGGAGAGGTGAGAGATGGTTCTCCGGTATTTTGACTCACCGGACGAAACACTAATTAATAATAAATAATAATAAAATCTTTATTGAAATACATTTACATCGATTGTTTACAAAGAGCCTCTATTGCCTGAGCTAGGTTAACCCTGTTTTTCAGGCGAAGGGTTAAGTTTAACATAAATCAAAACATAATAATGAATATAACAATTTATACGATAAAGTACAATCTAATATAAAGACATGAATAAAATATTAATAAGTTGATACATAAAGAAATAAATAAACAAAAAATTACTTAACAACCCCTCCGTATCTTCGTAGGTCAATTTTTGAAGTTCTACAACTTTTTTTCAGTTAATAGTGTTTAATGGATAAATATAACACTTAGCATTTATCCTGTTGTACAGAAAGGATCCTAAGATATAAAGAACCTCGATGAGAAAGCGCATTTTGTACATTTGAGATACATAAATGCAAACAATGTCCTTTTATTAATAATTTTAGTACTGTAAGGAAGTACTGAAGGAGCTCGATGGCGCAGTGGTTAACGCGCCCGGTCTGCGAGTGCTGAGGTTAAGCAACTTTCGCAAAGGCCGGTCATCGGATGGGTGACCAAAAATTTATCATCTCGAGCTCCTCCGTGCTTCGGAAGGCACGTAAAGCCGTTGGTCCCGGCTGCATTAGCAGTCGTTAACAACCGCCAATCCGCACTGGGCCCGCGTGGTGGTTTATGGCCCGTTCTCCCTATCCATCCATAGGGAAGGCTCGTGCCCCAACAGTGGGGACATAAAATGAGCTGATGATGATGATGATGATGATGAAGGAAGTGCCGTGTGCTGTTTTAGGATTGTGCTTTTTATAAATATTTGCTGAACTGCTAAAACTTTACAGGATTCATATAAAATATGAGTAGAATATAGATAAGAACGGAGAGTGGACACCTTCAGGATTGCTCTTTGTGCTTTTTCGACAGCTAGTAACAGGGGCTTATACGTACCACCCCATGCAGCGATGCAGTAAGTTATTATCGACCGACACAAGGCGATGTATACTTGCATTATTAGTGTGGTATCTGCAATCGTACGAAGTTTTTTAAATACAAACATAAGCTTACGTATTTTGTTACTTAAAGCTTCAATTGGATACCGGAATGACAGATTGTCATCAATAATTATCCCAAGATACTTTATATTGCGAGTACTACAAACGATAGGGCAATTGCAAGACATGTTTGTTTATAAATTACAGCCGTGAGCATACAAAGGTTGCTTGTTGTAAAATTTGTTTTGCGCATCGAGAATGTAATATATTTAGTTTTATCAGCATTCAGTGTTGACAAATGTTGATTAAGCCAGTTATTTACAACATTGAAACCATTTTGTGCATTTTCATACGCCTCAGCTCCGTCGCTGCAGAAAAACGTAGTGTCATCGGCGTACGATAATATTTTACCGCCGTTTAGTTGAAGGTTGCAGAGGTCATTGATGTAAATTAAAAATAAGATAGGCCCAATTATACTTCCTTGTGGGACACAAAAGGAAGTGTTGCACCTGCCAGCATTGACCACATTGCCTATTTTAACGCATTGGTTACGATCACTTAAATAACTTGTAAACAACTTCAGTTGTTTATCTCTTATACCTATTGTTTCAAGCTTATTCAAAAGTATGGGTATCGAAACAGTATTAAAAGCTTTTCCAAGATCCAGGGGTATATTCCTGGATCTTGCAAAAGCTTTTGATACTGTTTCGGTACCCATCGTATTATTGTTTTATTGCCTTGAGCAAGCTCTTGTGCGATATAGTTTGTTAACTGATGATCTGCCTCATCCGCAAATTATTATCCAAATAATGTACTAATCTGTAGTTTATATTTTTTCTATTATACATTTTTGATCAGTAATCCGATGCAATCGCACACCTTTATACGCGTTAACCACAGCGCTATCGACTTCCTCACCAGTTTCGCTCCTATCTTCAACCTTCTGGTTATGCAGGTCATGAATTCACAGTAAAAAAATTGTATATTAAGTGTTTGGGCTGGACGTTGATGAAACTATCTAACGGGGAGTGTCAAGACTATTCTTTTTATGTATCAACGAGTATTGATTGTTATTGTGAATATAAACAAAAACAAACTAAAACAATAACAACGTTCCATTAAGTTAAAGTAGCATCACAGCAATACAAAATGGCATTGCTAAGTAACAAACGAAGCGGGTCGGACCATTCAGCGATGCATCTGGTGACATCTGTCGGGCGGGGCCAGACGCTGTCGTTGTGCAGAAATAAAATGGTACGCCACGCGCGGTAATAGAACCCGATGACTGTGCAAATGCGGTAACGGGGAAATATAAAGCGGCCGTCAAGCGTGAGCCGTGCTACAGCAAAGATTTAGCTGCTTGTAACCTAGGACTACACATTTGTTCCGATTCAAACTGAACCCCTCGAAGAATCTAGTAGGAAACGCAGACACGCACTAGTGCATGATGTCATTGCCTCTAGAAAACCTCTGACGATGTTCTGTTTCACACGGCTTGAGTGTGAAGTTTAAGTTTCTCGCCGGCTCCAAAAAAGTCAGGTGTCGCTGAAAATGTCTCCTGGGACAATTAGCGAACTTTCCAAAACAAAACAAAACATATTTGTGACTGTTACTGTAAAGTAATTTTTCGGTGTAGTTGTTAGCTGTTACATAATAAAGAGAAAAAAAATAAAGTTAGGATTCATTTGGACGCAAGTACGTCTACGCGTACAATTGTACATAGAAAATACACGTTACACAAGACATAAAAAGCGAGCTTTTTTGTAGATGAGGTCTCTTCTAGCCAATCCTAACTATGACTATTTTTAGAGCGAGTTTGCTGATTGCCTCAGACGACAGCGACACCGGCTTTTTGACGAGAAACTTAAAGGGTTCCACAAGCCGTGTGATCCAAACACCGTCACAGGTTTTCTAGAGGAAATGCCATCACCCCCCATGCCATCATCTGCCATCATCTAGTCATCTAGTGTATCTCCGCGTTACCAACAAGATTCTCCGAGAGATTCAGATCGGTTAGTGACTTTAGACCAGCTTGGATGAACTGCTTACCTAGAGATGGCTTATGATTTCACATTGTAAAATACTCCCTCATTCAAGCACTTTATAAACATACAATTTTAGGTGCTAACTTAAGTAACATCGCTGCATGAGTGCGTCAGAGAGAGATAGAGAAATAGATTTTGAGAAACCACTAGTTGTTTGTATTGAATTTGCAAGCGGAACCCCGCGTCATGTAATGCAGAGTGCAGCGAATCGTGGAGCGCGATCGCCGCGTAAAAGCGAACGAGCGGGCTGCGTTAGTATGACCAAGCTTTACATTTAATAACTTATTGTTTTCTAAAGTTTACGCGAACACTACACATTTAAATGAAACAACTTTTACGGATCTACTCGCGTTTATTTTACACATTACTTTTTAATGTTTATCCTGACGTTTCGAACCCATTTAATAACTTATACATTTATTTGTTGATAAAGCACACCAACACCAAAACACATTAAACAATCGCTAATCGCAGTACTAGTCACAATGGTTTTAGTTATTATGTTCGCCGATTAAACTTAAGACATAGCATTTGCTGTAATATTAGTAACTGTTCTCAAATTAAATTATTGAGTACTAGCTGACCCGGCGGACTTCGTACCGCTTTGACAGTTTCCATGACAACAAAACAAACAAATCATTTTGTATTGGAAAATTAAATGGTCGTTTTTAGTATTTTATATATATTTTTTTAATAAAAGGTATACGTGTCCAAAGTTTCATGATGATCGGTTGAGTAGTTTCTGCGAGAAAGCGTAACAAACAAACTCACATTCACCTTTATAATATTAGTAGGGATAATAAAAACCATTAGCACACGTACATATAGGTATATATTTATTATATTTAAAAAATATATCTAGATTTCGGTAAAAAGCTTAAATTCTAGTCTGGAAGTCATCTAAATCACTTGATTATGGTCTTTCTGACGCCACAGTTGACTAGAGTCGACGCTTTATTAGATGCATCCTTGGTTTTGCACGAGTGACACTCGTCATCCGACTCGTACACTTCTGAGAAACGGGTACTCGGTCACGCTTTCATGATATTAGCTCCTAGACAACCTCTAAGAATTGCTCGGTCTATAGCTTGAGGAATCTAAGTTTCCTGACCTGAAGTTTAATCATCCCGATCAATCAATCAGAAGAAGTAATCTCATTTAGGTTTGTGAAAGTGTCTCTTAAAATACATGAATTCTGGCTACTCCAGCTTGGTCACTAGCGGGTGCTTGGGGTAAATCTGCTCAAATCACTTTAAAGATTTGACTCCTTTGACGTTTTGTATGTATAGTACAGTGTTAGCGAGATATTCACTCGTTTCATTTCAATACTTTACACTGTACGTACTCATAGAAAGGGTAACGAATTTTTATTGTAAATACATTCATCATCATCATCATCATCAGCTCATTTTATGTCCCCACTGCTGGCGCACGAGCCTTCCCTATGAATGGATAGAGAGAACGGGCCATAAACCACCACGCGGGCCCAGTGGGGATTGGTGGTTGTTAACGACTGGTAATGCAGCCGGTACCAACGGCTTTACGTGCCTTCCGAAGCACGAAGGAGCTGGAGATGATAAATGTTTGGTCACCCATCCGATGACCGGCCTTTGCGAAAATTGCTTAACCTCAGCACTCGCGGACCGGGCGCGTTAACCACTGCGCCATCGAGCTCCTCACTACATGTATTTACACATAATGTATTCACTCACGAGTATGTACATTAAATACTTGAAAAACAAGCAATGATTAGTAACTTTTTTATTGTGATAGATTCAAAAACAACACCTTGGTGGCTGAGTGGTAAAGCTCTCGGGCCGATACCGGGGGTTCAATTCCAACGTCGGGAAAAGTGTGTTTCAGTAGCAAGGTGGGCCGTACGCTATTCGAAGAAGACTTGCTTATAAAGTATATGCTGATAAGCTCGAACAATATTGAATATCCGACAAAAATATTGTAAGTATACAGAATACAATAGACGGACAAAATGGTTCGCCCTGAAACCACTTACGTATACTCTCCCCATCACACTGATACCTTAGATGCGGTAGTGTTGCTCGACTATCGATATCGAAGACAAAATATTATCTTTGATCACAGTCAACTATAGAATAATTATTATTAACGGGATTAATACTATGTCTTTTGTTGTGTATGGCGCATGCAACTGTGCCGAAATATCGGATACTCACACACAAAAAAGAACATGGTAATAATCCCGTTAATAATATTTTTTCTAATGTATTGTGTGTACTTATATTATTTTTAATATACTTTTGTGTTTTTTATGTAACTACGTGACGTTCATAAGTGCAATTTATATGATTAAATTGAATAAAGATTTTTTATTTTCATTTTCATTATAGTTTCTAGTACACATAGTTGTCGAGTTCAATGTGTATTGTTGTTGTAATCTTTATCACCTTTTCACGGCTTCTTTGATGCAGTGGTACAACACCTGTTTGAGATCCAGAGGTCCTCGGTTTAATTCTAAAACTGCTAGGCTTATTGCTAGATTCTCATGATGTACCCTGCGTATTGGAGTGGTGGCTACACTTTTAAGCAGTAAGAGTCCGGAGACTATGATAATGTACCTATTATATTGTTCAAAACTTTATATCTTATTCAATCGATTTAGTACCTACAGGTACAGAAAATACAATCAGCAATGAAAGGTCGATGGCAAGGAGCTCGATGGCGCAGTGGTTAACGCGCCCGGTCTGCGAGTGCTGAGTTTAGCAACTTTTGCAAAGGCCGGTCATCGGATGGGTGACCAAAAATTTATCATCTCGAGCTCCTCCGTGCTTCGGAAGGCACGTTAAGCCGTTGGTCCCGGCTGCATTAGCAGTCGTTAACAACCACCAATCCGCACTGGGCCCGCGTGGTGGTTCCTGGCCCGTTCTCCCTATCCATCTATAGGGAAGGCTCGTGGCCCTGCAGTGGGGACATAAATGAGCTGATGATGATGATGATGATGAATGAAAGGTAAATAATACGATTGCCTAATTCCAAATTCCTATTGTTAATACTGCAAACCAATAAATATTGCATTTAAGTAAACAGTAAGTTTTCTATTTTTACATTAGCCGATAGCATTATTAACTACTTAACATCAGTTATATAATTAAAAAATATAATGAAAAAATTAAATGCCTACCCGACCCAGCCAGGAATCGAACCTGGGTCTTCCGCAGTCAGTTATATCTCATACATAAGTCGGTGCTCTTTTCATCGATAATAATTTGTCAATGTCACAACAACACTACGCCTGAAACATAAAGCTTCTTATGCTTCCACAAATAAGATACACCAAAAATTCTTCCAAAAAGCTTATTGAGTATAACACAAAGAGTTTAATACGAGTTGCCGTTATGAAATTCTCCGGCAAAAGAAAAGTCTCGGCTCTCCACGGTCTGAAGGTAACTTTTTTGCTTCTTTTGTGTTTAATACTTTTAACGACCGCCCTCGTCTCGCTGAAATTCTGGTTAGACCACAATTGGGATTAGCCGAGTGCTATAATTTTTTCTTCTGTCCTTGCGCCTAGTTACGCCGAAGGTTTTGGCGTATATTATTGTGAAGCGAAAAGGCAAATGTAATACCTTTAAGTTAGTTTTCGTATTAAGACTATAATTAATTTTAGTTGTGCCTTTGAATTTTTCTAGTTGTCTGAATAAGATTAACAAAAAAGAGGTTTTGATAGTGATGTCACCTACCTTTTTTGTTTATTCATTTTTTTCTGGTATTCACGGAATATCAGCGTAAGGGTGCCAACATTATGCTGAGTGGAGTCCAATTTAATACCACTAGTTCTTAGCTTATTGTCCATGTTGTTAATAATAGCTAGATTAAGTGTTCTAACGCATTTGTATTTTCTCTTTCAAACACTCGTATAACCTTAACCGAATTTAAATAAAATACATAAGCGAAAAGAGTAATAAAAAAGAAAACACTGAAAACGAAAAAGTTACTTATTTATATTTACATAGCAAGACCTAGTATAAGGTTATTAAAATAATTAACAAATTCACAAAGAAGCCTTAAAGGTCTTGGTTTTCCATCTCAAACATCTCGAAAAATTAAGGAATGGTCAAACGCACACCAAAAAATCTGCATGTATTCGATCGCCTTGACATGCAGATAATTGTTAGTTTGGATTTGATTTTGTCTATGTGTTGTTTTCAGTTTAGCTGTCTATCAAGAACAAGGCCAAGATATTTCTCATGCGTTTTTTCATTTAGTATTGCGTCCAGCTCGCCCTGGTCAAGAGCCCTGCCGTTAAAACACGAATACGTTGTTAAAAGTTATATGAAGCCTACAGAAAGATCATAAAAAAGGTTGATTAATTGTGTTGGAAGTTAAAAGACAAATTAAATAACTTCTGTGGAACGACCTGAACTACACTGAGGGCTTCTTTTATTATTCTGTCATCTCTGCTAAATTGGTTATCTAGAAGTAGCTCTGGTATGGGTAAGTAGGTTGCTCCATGGTGTGTTTGAGTAATTTAATCGGTTCCCTCTACCTTGTTGTGTCTAACATGATACCCTAATGTGCAGCCATCATCATCGGCTCATATTTTTATCCCCACTGCTGGGGCAAGAGCCTTCCTTATGAATGGTACGGAGAACGGGCCATAAACCACCACGCGGGCCCACTGCGGATTGGTGGTTGTTAACAACTGCTAATGCAGCCGGGACCAATGGCTTTACGTGCCTTCCGAAGCACGGAGGAGTTCAAGATGATAAATTTTTGATCATCCATCCGATGACTGGCTTTTGCAAAAGTTATTTAATCTCAGCACTCGCAGACCGGGCACGTTAACAACGGCGCCATCGAGCTTCTCAGTGGGCAGTACAATGGTAGAAAGTGGACTAATACTTCTCCCGCGTACGCTCAGGTAGGGGAATGAGCTCTCTGCAGAAGTATTCTCAAAGGGAGGATCATGGGTTTTTATAAGCATTGCGTGAGTGATGCCTCTGGTGTTGCAAGTGTTGCCTACTACTATTTTTAACGACTAATATCAGTCTGGGTGTAAAACTGATTGCCTTCTTATTGGTATTAAATAATCCTTATAGCTAAAGACAAAATTTAAACCAGTTAAAAAAATTACATATTCTTATAATCATATTTCATATTAGTTTAGATTGGTCAAAAAAATGTTTAACTTCTGCCTATTCAGGACGTTTTTTAGCTGTGAAAAAGAACGGAGATAAGAAACAGCACAGAAGTGAGAAACACTTTTTTTATTTAAAAATTTTCTTCAAACGTGATTTGAAATAAATCGCTCGCGCTCATGCCGTGGCCGTCCAAACCTAAATATCTGAAGCGGGTTTTGACTGGATTCGTTTGTAAATGCTGTAAAGCAATCCGCTGCAGCTTTTCCGTGTGACTGTACTTTTTGAATGGCAATGAAGCCAGGAACTCGCCGCTGTTGAAAAATTGCTTTCCGATTGTTCAAAATTGTATTATACTAGTTGGAACGAACCCTTTCAAAGGATTAGGGGATAATTTGATTTCCTTCTCAAAAACAGTTTAGATTGGGTTAGCGGACAAGCTATTGACAGTAATTATATTGATTGAATTATTTTTTTCACAAAAATGCAATTGTAATATTATTATTATTAGTAGTGTTAGTTCCGCTAAATTACTCGTTTAGCTTAGTTGAAGCTTTTTTATTCAACATTTTACGGGTAAGCACAGTGTCTTGATCTCACCTGATGTTAAATGATGATAATGACGCACTGGCTATCTTATCTCTTAGCTGCCGGAACACAACAATGCTACAAACATTGATGTTATGGCGACATATTTAGATTAGATGGTGGTCCTAGCCAGGCAGACAAACAAGCCCTACCACCAACCAAACCGAGTACACAAACATGTAGTCCCCGCTGGGAATCGAACCCGGGACCTCTGGGTCTAAACGGGTGGTCTTAACCACTAGACCATAGAGGCGGAAAGGTACTACGCCTGCACCGCCCTCCCGCCCGCAAAAAATATGCACATGCAGAAGAAACAATGGCTAGCTGACCGGGCGGCAGGCTTCGTACCCCTTTGACAGCTTTGTTTCCATGACAACAAAACAAACAAATCATTCGTCCGCTTAAGAACACCCGTATCCCATGATGGACCCCTATAACAGCCTACCGGGTCCACTTGTAAATTTAAACCATTCTCGAATCCACTTGAATACACACAAACAATTTCATTTAAATTGGTCCAGCCGTTTAGAAGGTGTTCAATTTCATACACACGCACAGAAAACCGCAGTTCCATTGATTTCCGCAAAGTATAACGCCTGATTCCATTAATTATATTGTTTTCTAAAGTTTACGCGAACACTACACATTGAAATATTTGAAATTCTGCGTAAAACGGAACGCACCTGATTAAATTTAAATGAGGGTGGGTATACAAGCTATTAACTAATTATGAGACGACCAACACCTCAGTCTCCCTGTGACCACGGACCCTGCAAAAAGTTTAAAACATCAGGATAAACATTAAAAAGTAATGTGTAAAATAAACGCGAGTAGATCCGTAAAAGTTGTTTTATTTCAATCCATTAATTATATTTTTTTTCTGTTAGCGGAGTAACGTAACAATATAACTGTACGTATTTGATTAGGTCTTTTATTTAACCGTCATTGAGGTCTAGTAGTTAGATTCACTATATCTGATGGTCCATCAATATCGTTAAAAGAATATCTACTTAATTGTGATTTAGGCTTAAAACCATTTACTAAGCTCTCATTGAAAAGCAGCGTCCTGAAAAGTATCCACAGAAACGCAAATCAAAGGGATTTGATATAAACAAGTGATCACTATGTATTGGAACGCGCTATCGGCCTTCGAACCAATGGTCAGCATTCAGACCCATTGATATAGAACATTCTGAGCAGATCTTCCTTTACTTGATCGTGTCTAGTCATGCTAATAATTTCAGATATCAATTAATACGTTGCGTTGGGTATTTATATAGGGTAGTTAAGAAGCTACTTGGACTTTTTACAGTTTTATCTTTATTACGTGATTATAGTTATACGAATTTTCACTTTTATTTTTAAGTGTTAATTGCTACACTTAAGCTGAATTAAATATTTATATAAAATACAATGAAAAAATTAAACGCCCACCCGACCCAGCCAGGAATCGAACCTGGGTCTTCCGCAATACGGGCGGCTGCAATGACCATTATGCTACCGGGAAGGCTCCCGGTAGCATAATGGTTTTTTCACTGTATTTTATATAAATATTTATAGTTTACGAGTAATATCTGTGGAACATGTATCTATGGAAAGGGAAAACTGCTAAAGCGCCAAAAGGGCATTCGTGATTATTAATTTAAGGCGGAGTTCGATGACGCGGTCTGCGATTTCTAAGGTTAAGCAACTTTTGCAAAGGCTGGTCATCGGATGGGCGACCAAAAATTTATCATCTCGAGCTCCACTGCGCTTCGGAAGGCATGTAAAGCCGTTGGTCCCGGTGGCATAAGCAATCACTAACAACCACCGCACTGTGCTCGCTTTATGGCCTGTTCTCCCTATCCCTCCATACGGAAGGCTCGTGCTCCAACAGTGGGGACGTGAAATGAGCTGATCATGACGATGATGATGATAGTTTAAAAAGTTATACCGATCATCTTCTTTGTTAACACACCATGCCGTTGGCCCACATCGATCAGAATTATACCTAAAGCTCTTGCTCAAAGTTTAACGTATTATATACCGCTATCATTTTTCATTGGTTCAAAGCTTTTCTTAAACCCTTTGTAGACGTGCGGTCAAAGGATTAGTGCCAGTTACACTTCCCTCAACCACAGGCGGGTAGGGTTCAAAGGCTGGGGGCACCGGATCGTCGGTTTCGTACTACGCAATGTTGTTGATTAAAAGGTGCGGTTTTACATAATCTTCCATCCTTAACTTCTTAGCTTTACACATCAATGGAACTAACAAGTTTGGAGCTGCAAGTTATCGTCAATTTTGTTAATAATTTGTAGGTAACTAGAATATCCTACGGGTAAACTCGGTGTCTTCATCTCATTGATGTTAAGTGATGATAAGGCCAATGATGGAAGCGCACTTCACCCGGGATCCTCAACGACGCGTCTGTCTTTCTTATCGCTAGCTGTCGGAACACAACAATGCTACAAACATTGATGTTGTGGCGACATGTTTCGATAAGATGGTGGTAACTAGCCAAGCCCTACCATCAACTAAACTGAGCACACAAACAAGTAACCTCCAAAGGGTATCAAACCAGGGACCTTTAAGTCTGAGACCGGTAGTCTTAGCCACTAGACCATAGAGGCGGTAAGCTGTTTAACTATTAGCATGACTATTGGTAGAGGTGTGGGAACTGTCTGTGCTCTGATGTCAAAGTAAAAGATGGTTGTCGCTATGAGCCAGCCCCCCTGTGACGACCATTAAATTAAGTTACTGGTTATAAAATTATTACTAAAAAAAAGGTTGCCGCGAGATTACTCGTATTTACTTGGATTGAAAATTTTAATAGTTAAAATCTCGTCTAGTTATTTAATTTACTTGTTTATTTACACAAGTAAATCTCGCGACAAGCTTCTATATCATATAAATTCTGCAATGACGTTATAAGTTGATAATAAAAGTTTTAAAGTATAAGGTTTTTTTCTTTTTAGCGCATTTAAATAAAAGCTTGTTTTTAAAAAAGGTTTTTTACTTTTTTCTTTTTAGCGTATTTAATAAAAGTTTGTTTTTTAAAAAGGTTGTTTACTTTTAATTTAATAATTTACTTGTAAGTCCTTTCATTTGATACCCATATTGTAGGCAAGCATTAAAAACTTAGTCCACCATATTGGATTTAGAGTGACGTCACTTTATTTGTCGAGTTTCACCACATAATTCACCACTTAAACCCATGAATATCCACAAAAGGACAAGAAAACAGAGTAAAATAACTTTGGACAGTTTTCTTGTCGTTTGGATATCTATGGGTTTAAGTGGTGAATTTTAGTGTTTTTTGAACTTTTCAATAAAATCCATTAAAAAAAATCTTGAACAAATGTCAAACTTTTTGGGCGTGAGTACATAGTATATGACCCCACCACTTCGCTGTTTTCGTTTGTCCAACCATGCGCCGAACACCCTGTATTTCATTAGTCCATGCCAATACGTGTGTAAGTACCACTGTATGTACCTGCCTAGTACATTACTCAGTTATATAACATTTCACAGCAATGCGATGTCGTAAAAAGGATAAAGCCTACGAAGAACAAAGTATGTCGATAATCTGTTCTCCATTCCAGTCGGTACAGTCCGTGGCACAATTTCCGTTGACAATGACAAATGAAAGTCATCTCCGGGGCTTATATTTGCCTACATTCATAAAGGTATATAGATGTTGAAATAAGTGAGCCTTGCTACGGACAGATTAGTGAAGAAATATATTTATGGGATAACTTTGTTGATGGCATAAGTAAAGTAATGTTTATGAAAGCTAATCCCTATCCATCCATAAGGAAGGCTCGTGCCCCAGCAGTGGGGACATAAAAATTAGCTGATGAGCCTCATGCATCAGTTCATTTTTACCAAAATAAAATCAAAACAAATGTAATCATATGTTTCATCATCATCATCATTAGCTCATTTTTATGTCCCCAGTGCTAGGGCACGAGCCTTCCCTATAGATGGATAGGGCGAACGGGCCATAACCACCACGCGGGACCAGTGCGGATTGGTGGTTGTTAACGACTGCTAATGCAGCCAGGACATATGTTTGTTAACAGCTTATTAATGAAATAGCTTGCCTACTTCTTAACTATTTGTAAAAAATTTTATGATCTGATGTTAGTGACGGTAGTTGTTGACATTGAATGGGCGCCTTTGGCTTTCAAAGTAAAAAGTGTTGAATAATTTCGGCAGGCTGGTTAGAACCACGATAGCTCAATTGGAAGAACACCTGACCCGGTATGTCAGAAGGGTGCAGGTTCAAATCCTGCTCGTGGAATTTTTTTCAGCATTTGTGTTTTATTTTTTAGCTAATTAAGATTTGAAAAAAGACTATGGTTTGTTTCACACGTACCACAACCACACCACAACCAGAACCACAACACGTGGGCGGACGCTAATTTGTATGAAAATTAATAGTTGTTTTCACAGGGGCCACATTTTGCCGTCCTTATTGACTTGTGTTTGATACCGACTACATGGTAGCCACGTCGCGTGGTCGCGTCGCAACCACAACGCAACCACTAGCGACTCCGCGACCTAGCGACCGGCCAAGAAGCCGCAGCGACACTATTCACACGTAATCACAGTTTGACCACCTTTTGTCGCGAGACGGTGTGGACTGTTTGTGGTACGTGTGAAACAACCCAAAGTGTTGAGAAAATTCCACGAGCGTGATTCGAACCAGCACTCCATGACATGCCTTGTCAGGTGCACGATAGTGCACATAGTGCAGTGCATAGTAGTTGATAAACTATGCTATCGTGGCTCTTATTAATATTGTCGGTAAAGGTTATACCTACAATTTTTATTACTTATACACTAGCAGGGCAAAGCCACCAGAGATACCGCAGTGCTACTAATTGAATAATATTAATTCCATTAGCAACTGCTTGTCTGTGATAACGTGCGCATGGAGTCAATATGGTACGTAGTGTTTATTAATCCCATGAATGTGTGTTTGTCAATAGGAAAAATGGTATTGCATATTAGGAATACGTCCATATAATTCATACTATTGTTATATTTTAATGTTTATTAATTAATCAATTACATTATTAAAATATTATAAATTAATAGATAGAAATTTATTATTTACAAACAATGACAATAACAAGTAAATTAAACTACTTAAAATTAAACTTATAAAAACTATAACTATACTGACTAAAAAATTAATAAAAAAAAATGCCCCTAATCATCCCCATCAAGCAGAGTGCCCAGTAAGCCAGCAGCATTGCCACGTTGGATAGCAATGCTTTTACGCTGGCCCAAGTAGCTGCTAGCTCTGGGGTCCCAGGTGGTTTCTACTAATTTTATAGAAATACTTTAAAGAGTTTGTGAGCACCCCGGGGCCCATGGACCTTATGTCTAGATAGATAGATTTGGACTTTGGATGTCTAGTAGTAAACTGATGATATAATAGGTTGGTGATGTTGACGACGATCTTAATAAGATAAAACAAATGTATCCTACAATGACGTTTAATGCGTACGATGGGCGGCAAACAGTTCTTTCCAAAATACTCAAATATCCTCTTACAGAATATTGGCGTGAAACAATGGCACTCGTTGCTGTTGTGTTTCGTCCGGTGAGTGAAAGTACCGGAGACCCATTTCTCACCCCTCCCCCCTCCCAATTCCTACTCTCTTAAGATCCAACTCTTTCCTCAAGGCCGGCAACGCATCTGCGATTACTTTGGTTTTGCGGGTGTCCATGGTCGGCGGTGATTACTTTCCATCAGGTGACCCGCCTGCTCGTTTGCCTCCTTTTAACATAAAAATAAAAAATAAAAATAAGGACCGTTCTAGTAATATCAACATCTGCATTTTGTACATGCCTTTGTGTACGTAAATAAGGATGTATGTTGAGAAATCCGTACCATGCTTATTACAAATTCCTATTGAGGTCATTTCACTCATCCAAAGCCTGAATCTGTGCGCCCTTGAACGTTATTACGGAAGCAATCACGCCGCGCCGCCCGCCGGTCCGGTACTTTGTGCGAAACGTTTTTTGTGATGTACTGTACTCTCTCATGAATCATGTATTCTTCCTTGCAAATACGAGAGATACAAATGACTTCAGAATATTCTTGCACGTATTATGTGTACGCGTAGATACGAAAAAATATGTTTTTCGTTCTTTTAGCTAACATATTAGCGAATTTAGCTGTTATTTGAGGGTAGTTTTGTGCAATAAACCTACAAATCTTTGTTTTTTTGTTTTTTTAATAGAATAGAGGATTCATTCATTAAAGTGACCAAAACGGGAAGCCGCTGAATGCGAGCAGGACAAAACCGGTCGTTGTGGAGATCTTTGGGAGAGGCTGAGATGATGATGATGATGATGATGATGAACGTGACCAAGACTATGACTAGACATTAACATGAAAATCTGATTAAACCGATAAATAAATATAAGTAGTAAGTAAGTAAGTTGTAGCATTGAAATGAAACAACTTTTAAGGATCTACTCGCGTTTATTTTACAACATTACGTTTTAATGTTTATCATGACGTTTCGAACCCTTTGCAGGGTCCGTGGTCACAGGAAGACTGAGGTGTCGGTCGTATCATAATTAGTTAGTAGCTTGTATACCCTCATTTAAATTTAATCAGGTGCGTTCCGTTTCACGCAGAAAGAGCTTACAGTATCTTTTGGTCTGGCAATATGGTGTTGGGGCTGGGATTTAATATTTTGTATGACGGGATCCCAGGCTGGTGGCAGATTCCAACCATCTTCTCTATTAAATTAGGATGTTTAAAAAACATTTAGAATGTTTTTAATGTTGTAAAATAAACGCGAGTGGATCCGTAAAAGTTGTTTCATTTCAATGTGTTCGCGTAAACTTTAGAAAGCAATATAAGTTGTAGCAGTTAATAAGTATTTTGCTAGTTTTTTTGAGTAAGTTTTTCAAAACTTAATGAATTTACACCACATCATAGACTTAAAACAGGCTAGTTAAAAGCTAGCGCCTTATATTTCTGGGTGGAAAGCTTTCTGGTCCTGTGCCAAATTAACCGAGAGCCTTCTGCGGCCTAACGCTGCCTTAACGCTTAAAGCGGATAGCAATAATTTATATTCTATTCCGTTCTATTCTACACTGAATTGCGCCACAATTGAGCAGGCTATGCATCTCTCTTCGCAAGTAATTACGGCTCTTGAAGTAAAAGGCTACCTAGCGTATGCCTCAGAGCCTGCCTTGTATGTGTAGTCATCAAGTAAATGTACTCAGAGTCCTTGAAGTTCGCACTGATCAAGTGCTTACTCAAAGTGCTGTACCTTAGACGTGAATAAAGGCAATTGCTAGTATTTCGTCAAGTCATATATTTGACTAACACTATACTCGCGACTTCGTCCGCGTGGATTTGGGGTTTTAAAAAGAAACTCTTTAAAAATATAATTTAGCATTTGTTACCCGCAGGGAATGTAACATTCTATCAGTAAAATATTTTTAGGAATTGGACCAGCAGTTCCCGACACTCAAAGTTTCACAAACTTTACGTCTTTATAAATAGTGTTTTTACTTAATCGGATAAGCACTTGGATTTCATCTCACCTGACGTTAAGTGATGATAAGGCCAATGGTGGAAGCGCACTTCACATAAATTCCTCAACTACTGAGGCACTGACTGTCTTATCTCTAGCTGCCGGAACACAACAATGCTACAAACATTGATGTTATGGCGACATAGTTAGATAAGATGGTGGTAGCTAGCTAGGCGGGCAAACAAGCCCTACCATCAACCAAACTGAGTACAGAAACATGTACCCTCCGCTGGGCATCGAACCCGGGACCTCTGAGTTTAAACTTAACTGGATCTTAACCACTAGACCACAGTGGTGGTTAAAGTTAAGGTGGTTATAGATAAGATATATAAATATAGATGAAGTAGTTTCCTGGTATTTCATCAGGTCTTTTATCCACCAGGGATCAAAGTCTGTTCGATTTTCAATGACAGTTTTTATAGCAGTTGTCTTGTTATTACAAAACGTGGACTGGAGACCAGGTTCAAAAGCAAATTTATTAAAATATAAAAAATAACACATTTCGCCAAAGTATTAACAATTTGTTATATTTTTTATACTAAGCCCGCGTGATCTTAATAAAAAAGAAATACTGCCCTGAGAAAGAAATAATTTCGATTATTAGTGTATTTGGTTAAACGATACGTAGAGGTACGGAAGTCATTGATCGATCCACGAAACATCAAGATAATTTGTCATACTAAAGTACTTGTACTTACTAGGTAAGCTTTATAGAAATGATTCTTCATACAGAGACTGAAAATTATTTGCTTAAAGATTGTGCCGAATACATAAATAAACAGTTCGTATAAGTAGACGTTCCTGCCAAAACACCAACGTACCAGCAAAAAAAGGATACGCAAACGCTGCTCTAGCTGTCCCACGCACGTATCATGAAACAAGTAAGAAATACGAGTTTCATCTACAACGCGAACGTGCCTAAAACAATAAGCTGCCAACAAAAAAGCTACGTAGAAACTTTTCGAACTTGCGTGGCCCTACCATGAGTTCACACAAACTTTTCGCCACATGTGGAAGAACAACTGTGAGTCGTTGGCGGTCATTAAAACATAAAACAGCCTATGGCTGTCCCACTGCTGGTCAAAGACCCCAATCATTGAAATCAAATCATCACTACAATTGATGGGTAACGGCTCAATCAACACGCTTGCCAATTGCGGGTTGGTTATCACAAACCTAGGCATCGAATCGAAAGGAATAATCATCGAAAAATCCGAAACAACCGGAATGCCTGGGAATTGAACTTGGAATCTTCGGGTATCGGGCCGAGCGCTTTATCACTAGGCCACCGAGGCGTTATAAGGAAGCGAAGTAAATTTAAAGTGGTTTAATTTAAATTCTTCCCGTGTGGGGTTTAATACAGAGTGAGTCTGTTAAAAATCTTCACCGCCCGGCCCATGGTGGAGAAAGGAACATTGGTTGCCTCATCTGGACGAAGACACAGCTCCTGGATCTAAAACTTTCGAGAATGCTTCGGATGAGTACCAGATCATAGTGTTTAAACTACTTCGATAGTAGATATCACTACTTACATTTATACTTTTTACCTACAACCATTTAAAGGCCAGGAAGAGTCTCTCTATAATCTGTAAAAGTAAATTGTTTTGTTTAAATGTGTGAAAACTATTATTCATATTTTTTTGATCACTTTTATTAAAAAACAAACCTTTTTGCAGTCACTCACAGGTAGAGCGTCATGTAGGCACGAGTATATTTTTAACGCCGTCCAATACACTCATGTATCACGCTGCCACGCGACAATAAATATTTTTGATTTTAGCAAAATTGTGTGCAAACTAGTTTCCTAAATTTACCATTCGCAAAGAATTCGCAGGCAAATGAGCAGCTTCATCTCGTTTCTTCACCAGAAGAAGTAAATATAATAGACTATTTATTTATAAAAGCTGTCCCATAGCTTAGCAAAGGCGTCCATCAATCAAGTCATCGCTACAATTGTTGGGTAATAACTTAATCAAATACGGGTTGATGCACATGCATGTAATTTCCGAAATACACTTTGCCCGACTTAGGAATTGAACCTAGGCCCTCCGGATATAGGGCCTAGGGCCTATATAGGGCCTGGGAACTATAGGGTTTTGCCACTCGACTACAGAGGCTTTCGCCAGGAGATGTTGCTTCAATGCCATATGAATGGTGAATAAAACGGTCACTCGAATGCAAATGTTATTTTAAGTTCATCGTGTTAATATTTTTAGCAAGGCACTCATGGTAGGGTTAAGATCGCATAACTTTAGCTGGCTTGTTTTTTGTGTAGCTGCGGCGTCAGCCACCGAGCATTGGGCTAGCCGACTGAGAGATTATACCTTATGCAGGAATTCACAGATTTTGTATCAATACTTACAACGTTACAGTTTTTAGAATAAAACATAGCACCCGTATAACATGGCATCCCCGGTCGGGTCAATTTTATTGTTTTTCTAAATTGTCTCGGGTCTGGGTGTTTTCTATGTATAATAAGTATGTATTTAAGTATTTTAAGTATGTTTATCCGTTGTCTAGTTACTATTTAACGAGTTTCATAACGAAGTTTCTCTTGACTAGATTAATTGATGTGGTTGTAGGAAAGTTTATTATTTATTATTTATTTTGTTTTGAGTCGGTAACTAACAGAACCTATGGTAGAACGTAGCAGTAGGGTATCAAGTAATCTCCAACTGATGTAATCTTTTGCTAATATTTAATTAAGGGTAATGATCGTTTAAAATTAAGTTCCTCGGTATAATTAGCCTATAAATATCCCACTGCTGGTATCAGGTCTTCCCACATGAACAATAGCACGATGAGGAACGCGCTTACCGCTGCGCCATCGAGTATGTCTATATTTATTACAAACTAGCACTTTGCCCGCGTCTTCGTCCGTGTGAATTTCAGGCTTAATTTAAAAAAAAAATCATAATATAGCCCATGTTACCCGCAAGGAATGTAGCATTCTATCAGTGAAAGAATTTTTGAACTAAATAAGTTGTTCCGGAAATGATCCTCCTCAAAAAAACAACAAAGTCACAAACTTTACCTCTATTAATATAATAGTATTATTAATAGTATAGATATAGACTAGTGCGCTCGTGATTTCGTCAGCAAGTGTTTAGTGAACAACTATAACCCGTCGAACGAAAACCTTTTAAAAATTTGTTTATACAAAAAATCACGAACACAACAATTTTTTTTATTTATTTATCATAGCTTGGTTTGACTGGTATAGATCTCTTCATATAAAGCATTAGTTTTAGAAATCACTAGTGTATTTGTGCAATAAAGTAAATTGCACACATCAAACATGTCTAGAGGTCAAGTATCTAAATTTTTAGCCATAATTTTTTTTCTAATAATATTTACCTAATCTGGTTTTCCAGCCTGGCTGCTTGCTCTATTTTTTATGTTTTAGTAAACCATTTTATCCCTATTATGTTGAAAAAATTAAGAAAAAAAATGCAATTTTAACAAATTGTACTTCCCTTTTAACAGCGTGGCGTTGTAAAGACAAAGGTCGTACGTTAACTTCAGCACAGTGTTTCGTTAAGATCTGCATACAGCACGCCGTAGAACTTTTAAAAATATATATTTGTATTAAGTTTATATCGAGTTGGTAAAAGTCCATCGAGCCCCAAGTTGTTACTTAGCTGATTTTATTATACTTTTCAGTCTATGATAGCGATCCATGGACTACAAACTTAGACATTTTCAGTTTCTTATTATCTAAGTAATGATAAGTTTGCATGTTTCTCCTACATATGAGGATAGATGGAGAAAAAGAAGTAAGCCTCCTGAGTTACTGGCCAGCTCTTCTCGGTCGAAGGCTCTCCCAAAATCCGAACTGGTGGTAGATTTAGTAGTTTTTATAGTTTTGACGTCATAGTAGTTTTTATAGTTTTGACGTCATAGTAGTTTTTATAGTTTTGACGTCATAAGTGCCTGTGAAGGCTTATGTTGAATAAAAGATTTGAATTTGACTTTGACTTTGTGATTGATTTTGTTGTAATTTAACTTTGCTATTATGTTAACGAGAACACAAACATTTTTTGAGAAGATTGACAGAAGAAGAATCACATAATCTTTATAATTATATCTTCTGTGCGTGTGTATGAAATTGAACTCCTTCTAAACGGCTGGACTGATTTGGATGAAATTTTCTGTGTGTGTTCAAGTGGGTTCGAGAATGGTTTAGATTTACAATTGGACCCTGTAGGTGGCGCTGCTATAGGGGTCCATCATGGGATACTGGTGTTCTTAAGCGGACGAATAATTTGTTTGTTTTGTTGTCATGGAAACTGTCAAAGCGGTAAGAAGTCCGCCGGTCAACTAGTATCACTATAATATTGCTTCTGTCGTTTAGTGGTTACACTGTTGATCTTAAACACACAGGTCCCGGGTTCGATTACCTTCGGAAATATTATAGCCAGGTGCTCAGTGGTTAAGGGCTCTGGGTGAATTGCGCTTCCACTATCATTTTTTTCAAAAATGTTTTGAAAAAAATGCCATGATCGGGATTCGAACCCGTACTCCATGGCATACCGGGTCAGGGTGCACTGCCAACTATGATATTGCGGCTCTGTCCAGCATAGTTGGCAGTTCAAATTGTAATTCATTCAACAAAAATATGCGTATATATATGATATATACATTTAAATTATTATTACGTATGTATATGTAATAATAATCTTAAATGTAGTTAAAATGTCGTTTCGCCATAACAGATACCTTTTAGTTTAGTAACGCTATCTAGTAACATAGTTATGAAACCAACTTGAGGAAAACTTGCACGAGACTCTGTCATATTGAGTAAATTTTTGCGAGATCGGATTTTTGCAGAGTCACTCTGCAGTATTGGCTGGGATGATGACGCTGTCAGGTGCTCTTTATATGGCCCGATTTCATCGATCAACTGCTACCATTTGATGCTTATACCTACAACGTTTATCAGATAGGTGTGGTGGAACGAAAAGTCCTAAAGTATATCCGATTTAGATCTTGTATGCAGAGCTTTGATCTATTATGTACCTACTGGATAAATCATCCGGAACAAAAATACATCTCGAAAGTGGTCATGTTCGCTCATACCAATACATTTAAATTACGAATAACAAAATCTGAAAAACATTAAATAGCCTCAACAACTTCAACTTACTATGAACCTTAAGTCTTAAATATAAAGGTTAAATGAATGTTGCAAAATATTTGTACTTAATATTTACATATTTAGGTACTGTCATCACCACAAACGTCATTGTGGCTCAGGTCAGGGCCCCAAAGTCGCCTTCCGCTTTTCAAGCGCTCATCGGGAATCTACGAGTATGTAGTACAATAATAATTGATCGACGATGCAGAGTTACTTTAAAAAATATTAACTTTAATTTGTCATGCTATTTTAATAAAATATTTAGGCTTAAGGTGCAGTGTGGAATTTGAAAATTTACGTGTTTTTAAGTCACTGGTGCTAGGCGCTGAATAGGTCTTATACATTAAAAGGACTAGTATAGGTTAGCTTGATCCTTTCACAAGGTCATGGTTGTCTTGGAATTTGAAACAAATACCCAGAAACTGCATAAACAATACGTAAAATAATGATATCTAAAAACTTATTTCTTCAGAAACTTTGTAAATATAGCACAAATGAAACAATGATCCGACATCAAAATGTTTGTATTGATATTCCGCAGGTCACTGTTGTCTTATTTTTCAATAAAATATATTAAGACTTTTCTTATTTTTTACCCAAACGCCTATGATTTTACGAAAGTAAACATTGCTCTAATTAAATCACCAGCCTACTCTGTACAGATATTAGTGTGCGTGCGTATTCGTAGTCGTGCGCCGTTGTCACACCACTGCCACGCGCCGCGTTAATTTCTCTAAAAGAATTTTAACAATTCACTTACAAAAGAAATACAAAAGAAATCATAAAATAGCATGCAACACGTTAGCAAGTATGTAACAAGAGTACAATTAAACAAAATTTATAACTATTCGCTATTAATATTTTTTTTAATTTAAACACTCTTCCATACTCGTAAATACCCCGTGTGGTGCCGGGTGTAAAGAATTGCACCACCCCATCTCTTCCCGTGGGTGTCGTAGAAGCCGACTATGGGACCATTCCAGAGGATGGACAGCAACGTCTCTCTGTGATTATTCTCACCTTACTGCGATCGCACAACCCGCCTGCCAAGCGTGGCGATTATGGTAAATTCCTCTCAAAATGATTTATCCTTGAGGGAGGCCTTTGTCCAGCAGTGGACGTCTTTTTGGCTGAGATGATGATGATGATTGTTACGTACCATAATATGGCGTTTCGACAGACTAATACATATGATACATACAGATAAAATGTTTTAGGTGTTGAAAGAAGAGTGACGTCACATCAAAATAAACAAGTCACAGCACTAGTGGTTCAGTAACCTCTGTGCACTTCAACTTACATATGATCACTGCCGCATGACGTCACATCACAGCTAGGTTTGGCTGGAAAAGTCTTTTAGAGATAAGCTCATCTTTGTAGATGTCTTGTGTAACATCTGTTTTAATATGACGTGTCTTATGTACAATAAAGGATTAATTATAGTACCTACAATGTTTCTTGCTAGACTAGATTAAACCTGATGTTAACAGCCAATATTAAATACAAAGCAGTAATTTAGCAACTTCACTGAGAGCTATTATTTCCGTTGGTTATAATTATTAGGCGTCGCTTCGTTATAGCTAAAGAGTAATTAGCACCAGTTGGTATACAAACTAGGTTGTGGTTTAATATATAGCACAGGATGTATGCTACTCAGGGCTATGGCAGACGAGCAGACTGTATACTATCTACTTCGATAATACATCAGCGAAATTATAATAATACAAGATTTTTTAACATGAAAAAACAGTAATCTTTAAAATGAAAAGTTTAATTGGATAGGTGGACTTATACACCGTGCTTTTTTATTCGTCTTAGACCTGCGGGGTGGGTTGATCAGACCATGGAACTAAACAACTTTCTCAAAAAGCATAGCTCAAAATACATACTAGTTTTTTTTTACTAAGCCTCTATTGACCGAGCATGGTTTGGATAGGAAGGTAAAAAAAAAACGTTTTTTGACCTATATTTCTTGGGGAAAGTTGTTCAGTTGCATGGTCTGATTAACCCACCTGCGGGACTAAGACGGTTAAAAAAAAAGGTGTTTAACAAATTAAATAGTTTTGTCCTCTGTTTAATTTAGGTTTATCTCACTGTTCTATGATTCCCACTCGAGCTTTCCGAGACTGGCTGATTTCTTCTGGTATAACAAGAAATATCTTGTAAATACATGTCGCTTTGTAAATGCAAAAATAAACATAATAAAATATTATAGACCTATGTTTGATCTGTGCAGTTTATCCTATGCAAGTCAGAGTCCATTTGGCCCTGTGAATTCTCCTTGCTAGGATGTGAGAGCTCCTAAAGGGGGGCCAAGTTCTGTCAGCCTTCCAAATTCTCCTATCTAGCCCGCTCAACTGTCTCGATCGCTTCCTTGTTAAACGCTTACTTACGGTACTGGGTTGGGCGCGGGAGTTCGGCAGAAGAATCTGACATAACCATTGAATGAGTTTTTTTACCGTTTGAATTCATTCAAACGAAAACGAGGTTTTGTAAGGATTTTTTTACCTCTTTTGCCACCAGAAAGCGATCGCTCAACACCAAACAAACTCTCGTTTTCGTTAACGTAAACGAATGCCAATTACAACTCGCACTATATAGGCACACAGCGCCTCATTTTTTTTTCTGCTAGTCTAAAGACCTTTTAAAATACAGAAAAAGAGGGAAGTCTTAACATAATGAAGCCTCCTTTTACCCTTTTTATTGCTCGTAGATTTTAGACTTTTGATTCGCATTAAAGCACATAATACATAAAAGGTTAAAGTTATTTCAGGCAATACCTCCTCGTCTGCCTAATCCCTGACGTTATTATATCCATTGTGAAGCTTGGATAACGTTTCAACACGTGCAAGTATTGGTTGTCTAACCCTTATTTAATAATTAACTGTGTTGCTGGCTGAGAAACAGGAGCCAAACGATGATGTCAACCTCTCTATAATTATGTTTAGTACCTAGTAAGTTTTCGTCGTTAAAGATGTTTATTGTTATCGAAATAACGTTATTAAGAAATTTGAGTATTTGTGTTATCACACTACGTATCACGATATCGTCGTGAATATAATAACAACATTTACTAGACATCTTTGTCTAGGGCCGCTACAGCACGATGGAAGTTATTTACATGCAAATTGTATGAGAAAACATTTCAAGTATTTTGACTAACTTCTGCTGCTTCTAACATTAAACAGAGTAGATCTGCATTAAATTAAAAAATTTATTGATTTGACTCATTTTTATGTACAACTCATATTTTGACCAAAAAATTTGCTATGGCAAAATTGTTTTCCCAAAAATTACTTCATGGATCCTTGATTCTCTGTATTTCTTATCGTTTCGGACTACCTTATACTGTCACAGTTAAAAAACACTCTGTTTATAGTTAGGCAATTTTTGTTGTTGCGAGTTGAAGTTAAAAAAGTTCGCCAAATTAATGTTAATCGCTACGTAATTAGATAGGTCTCTACTATATTGCTGCTATAATATAGGTACAGTTTCTTAAAAGAAACGATTTCGTCATTAAGTGTTTTTGACACTTGACTACAAAATCTAAGCCATTAATAAATTTAAAGATGCCTTTGCCAAACGATTAACAAAGCAAATAACTCCTTTGTGAAAGGAATTTTGAAGTATCGTCAACTTACTGAGTAGGTACTAGGTATCTTTTAATGAATATCTTAAACCGTTTCAGAGTAAAAAGAATATTAATTTGTTGCAGAACGCAGTTCTTATTTATCGCTTGTTTTTAATGTCGTGACAAGATACTGAGATTTGACGCCTGCTTAGTAGATCGTTAAAGTAAACAATTCAATGACTTCTGGTGCAGTTCAGTTATAATAGGTATATGTAATATGTAATTATGAAACTTTCGCATTCCTTTGCTAAGGAAATTGCCTTAATTAAGGAAATATATATATATTCTTTTCATCATTCGATCAAGTACCTAAACGACAACGAGAATTCGTATGACAAAATTGCAATATAAAATCTATTAAATGAAATATCTTACTGAAAAGTAATCTATTCTAATAGAGTTGTAAATAAAATTTTCTTTTTCGGGTTCCGTAGTCAACAAGGAACCCTTATAGTTTCACCATGTCTGTCTGTCCGTCCGTCCCCAGCCTAGCTCGTAGACTCTTAGTACTAGAAAGCTGCAATTTGGCATGAATATACATATTAATCACGCCAACAAAGTAGTGAAGTAAAATTTTGAAAAATATTTCTTTTTAGGTAACCTCCCCTACACGTGTCTACCCCATAGTGTGGGTGTCATTGGATAGCAATTTCAAAAATATTGCGGGTAAAAATTCACGGTAGTTGTATATATGACGAAGTTAAAAGGAAAACTATCACAGCTAAGTAGGCTTTACACGTTTACGAGTAACAGTCGACCAAGTTATAAAATGTACTTGACACAGTACAAATTCCTCATTGGGAACTACTTAAATAACGTTGTCAGGTGTGTGAAACCGGTAGTATCTACATTTAAGTATATGAGCCATCGTTAAATAAATGTTTATAAAAACCCTCTTGTCACAGTCCGCATTATTGAGATGGGCTACGGAACCCTACACTGCGCGTGGGCCGACACGCACTTTGCCGGTTTTTTACCAAATAATAGACGCCCAGCGGTCGAAATTCGACCACAGTTCAAAAAATATACAATGTTGATAGAATGTAATGTACACATATGTATACTATTATAAGAGATAAAGATTTTGACATTTTTGTTAGAGGAGGGTAATTTATAATGTAATTTGTGGAACTACTGGTCCAATTGAATTGTAATTTGAATTCCACAATTGCGTCCAGAAAATCTGAGGCTACAAATTCAAAATCATCTTCAACACATTTTTCGAGTTAAGACCAGTGGCGTAATTTGCCATTGACGGGCCCTGTATGAAAAATTTATTAAGGGGCCCAATTAAATTAAATGTGATATTATGGCTAACATAATTTACGGAGTTTTGCTAGCAGACGTTCGGGGCCCTGTAGCCCGGAGGCCCCGTATCATTGATACCCCTGCCCGGAGGCCCCTAGTTAAAACATTTACTTGTCACAAAATAGCTTAAAGAAAAATTTTATATGTAAGAGTTAGCCGAACAGCCAATTAATAAAGGCGAAATGGCTTCGCGTATTGCTTACAGTACAGCACACGGAAAACGGTCACGCGAAAACATCACAGCACCATTCGCAACTTGATATCTATAATAATGTTCTAGACACTTGACCCGATTACCCTTACTCCTCACCTTTTTCTCGAAACGTCCGCGAAATAGCCCGTAACAAGGTGACGGCCCTGCCGGAGCGAAAACCCTTGTTCAGGCACTCTAATGAACGGTATAGCTGCCGCTGGACAAGGCCTTTCGAATTGCTTTCGACTGTACGCCGAAAACCATAGAGCTTAAGCAAACGAAGCTGTCAAGCGAATATCATTTTTATATCTACCAACACTTCGTCCAATTTCGCATTGACAGCTCTTGGTGGATCTATAGAATGTTAGAACTGTCTCATCCTCTTATTTTTATAAGCGACCAATGCAATCGTATACGTCGAGGGAAAAATAGGCGATTTGCTTTTATAAATAGATATTTGGAAACAACATATTAGTTCCATTACTTCAGTTAGGGCCGATGAGTGTTGGCAGTTAGTAGATAAATGGCGATGTCACGTATTTTAAATGAGAAAGCTTCGTGCCCCTTTTATTTAAAAATCATTTTATTATAAAAAAATGTAATTGAAATAATATATTGTATGTATGTAGTGTTAATTCCGCTAAATCACTCGTTTATCTAGCTATGCAGTAATTTTTTGTGCCATGGATTTCCGCAAAGTAATGCCTGATTTCATAAATAATTTTATTATATATAGTATTTGGCGATAGTGATGTGACTGTTAATGCAATTTTTCGGATAATAAAAGATAAAAATTTCTACAGCTTGACTGAAAATTTCGGTACAAAAACATCATAGTGGTTTAAGTTGTTACTATTATCGACTCCTGACGCTGTCCATCAACTCACTGACTATATAGTGCAGGAACTTGACAAGGGTAAGAAGACAATGGGAATATTTCTGGACCTTACTAAAGCTTTCGACACAGTTTCCATACCCCTTCTATTGCAAAATCCTTAGGTATAAAAGGCACCCAGCTTAAACTATTTGCAAATTATCTGCATGAACGTACCCAATGCGTAAAAATAGGCAAAGTTCTCAGTACTGATCAAAAAAATTCCTCTTTTGGTCTTCCTCAAGGAAGTATTTTAGGCCTCACTCTGTTTCTGATGTACATTAATGACCTTTGTAATCTACAACTACATCGTGGTAAAATCATATCTTATGCTGATGACACTGCGCTGCTCTTCTCTGCTTACTCCGATGAAGATGTCTATGAAGTTGCACAACGTGGTTTTAATATTGTTAACAACTGGCTACAGCAACATATATTAACACTGAACGTGGATAAAACCAATTACATACAATTCTCTATGCGTAAATCCAACTTGGCTACAAACACCATATTGTAGGGACCCTACGAATCACGTTTGTAAGTTCCCAGAGATTGCTATCACTGACAAAGTATTTAGGCGTTATTATTGATGAATCCCTTACGTTTAGTCACCATATTGTAGCTTTATGCGGCAGAATCCGTAAGTTGATATTCGTTTTTAAAAAACTACGCACTGTCGCGAATTCAAATATAATCAATAGGCGCCTTTAGCTTACAAAGTAAAAAGTGTTGAATAATTTCGGCGGGCTGGTTAGAATCACGATAGCTCAATTGGAAGAGCACCTGACCCGGAATGTAAGAAGGGTGCAGGTTCAAATCCTGCTCGTGGAATTTTTTTCAACATTTGTGTTTTTTTTTTATAATCAAGCAAGTTTACTTAACTTTATGTCAATCCATAATAACTTACTGCATTAGGTCATGGGGTGGTACGGCTAAAACTTTGTTATTAACCATTGAGAGAGCCCAGCGAGCGGTCTTAAAGGTTTTTACTTTCCGTCCTTTCATTTTCCCCACTGAACTTTATAAGTCTTGTAAGGTACTAACAGTTAGACAATTATTTATATTGAGCACAGTTCTCAAACAGCACACCGCGCACCTACGAAGATAAAGAAAAGTTATTGATCGTTCTTAAATTAATATTATGTTATCAGAAGGAGGGTTATGTTTTTCGAGTGTATGTATGTATGTATGTAGGTATGTATGTCTGTTTCTTTGTCACGCCCTACAGCCCAAACGGCATGATGCATTTTAACATATGAGGTGTCGTTAAATTTATTTTGACGGTGAGAGTGACATAGGCTATAAAAAAAAACAAAGAAAACGTAAAAATATTGGCTGGGTTAGCTATTAATTAGTAGTCTTGACCCCAAAAAACTGTAAGATCGACCACATGATCAAAATTTTTTAAACGAACTACTACGTCTACATTTATGTTTTCACATACATATTAATTAACATTTTTAAATATTTTCTAAAAACAAAACAAACAAAACATATTAAAAAAAAATAGGGGTCCGCCGGCATCGGGACCAGGGTCCAAGCTACCGGTGGTTAGGGCTCCAGAGAATATTATTATCTCTTTATTTATTTTTCTCATATACATTTAAATTTTTAAATATTTTCTAAAAACAAAATAAATAAAACATTTACAAATATTAAAAAATAGGGGTCCGCCAGCATTATTATAATTATAATTATTAATAGTAAGATAGTAAGATTATTAATTAGTACCTACCTTAAAATTGCATGCCATTATAGGGTTAATTGTTGGTTTCTGGCAATAAAAATCTATTAATAAAGAGGTAAAGTTTGTGACTTTGTTTGTTTGTTTGTTTGTTTATGGAGGGTAATCTCTGGAACTACTGGTCCAATTTAAAAAAAATCTTTCACTGATAGAATACTACATTTCTTGCGGGTAACATAGGCTGTTTTATTAAAAAAAAGTTCATTTTAAAATCTCAAATCCACGCGGACGAAGTCGTGAGGAATGTGCTAGTCTATACTAATATTATAAAGAGGAAATCTTTGTGTTTTTGTATGTATGTATGTATTTATGTATATGTATATATGTATGTTTGCAACGAATAAACTCAAAAACTACTGGACCGCATTCAAAAATTCTTTCACCATTAGAATGCTTCATTAGCGCTGAGTAAATTATGCTATATTTTAAAAAAAAAATTATACTAAAAACGACAATTCAATTTTCCAATACAAAATGATTTGATTAATTTGTTGTCATGGAAACCATTGATATATATTTAACTCAATGATGGAAACTGTCAAAGCGGCACGAAGTCCGCCGGGTCAGCTAGAGTATCTTATAAAGATGGAGCCATAAGTTGCAAAACTTTTTTTAAATGATCAACTTCACCGCCATCTTATCTAAATATGTCGCCATAACATCAATGTTTGTAGCATTGTTGTGTTCCGGCAGCTAGAGATAAGATAGCCAGCGCCTCAGTAGTTTAGGATTCCGGGTGAAGTGCGCTTTCACTTTCGGCCTTATCATCACTTAACATCAAGTGAGATGAAAGCCAAGTGCCATATATAGACCCGTAAGATATATATTAAAAGCTATATATATGAAACTCTATTCAACCACGTTTATATTCCTATTCGTAACTTACGTACAATTATTTTTTTCTATTTCAATATTGTAAATTAAATATAGAAAGATTTCAACACTGATAACATAGCATTGCGAGTTTGTTTACTGAGCAATAGAAAGCAAAAATTGATTGCAAAAAAACTACCTACACAATTTATTTCGCAATCAACTCTCGTTTTATAAATGTCAATAGGTCTTTAACTACGTACATTGTAAACAGCCAACAGCACATTCAGAATAGTATGCGAATTGGCTCGTGACTATTTTGTTACGTTACTAATTTTATATTCGTTTCAATATTTTCATTCGCCCATTCGAGCGACATTTATAAAGCCGCCTAGAGTTTAACGACGACTGTGCAAGTCATAAGCGAAATGAATGCTATAATAACTTTTTTCACACTTACCTATCTAGTCTAGTTTAAATACACGTTTCGTCACGTGGCTACTTCATTCAATTTTAGAATAATGTATCTCATATACAGAATGTTTGGTAATGTATAATCCGGAATATGGCAGATAGAGCACAGGGCGTAAAACCCCAGAGACTTATAAACATACCTGTGTAGTGTGTGTACACCGTATTAACCACACACGCATCATACTTTCGGCCAAAAGCACCATATGGCCACGCGCCGCTGACACTCCGTGTACGTGAGAGTTTGAGCGCCCCGGTGACCTTGAGCGGAACATGTATACGCTAGGGTTGATACCGAAATAGAATTCAGACTTGTGCAGTTGTGCCAAAGAAGACATTACCTACATAGTATGTTATGTAATGTAAACCTGTGCAAGGACAATTAAGTAGGAAAGTGAAAGATAGGTTTGATTTAAAATCAAATTTACTTTAATAAATTTTCTGTTTTTGTATTTATTATTGCAAATTGTAGGGACTAGTAGAATTGATATTATAATACTTAACTATGTATTATAGGTACTATGTACGTAGACATACAGACGCGGGGAGACTGTTTTATAATAAGTAGGTAGGTAGTGATGAATGATGTTAGTGATAATACGAGTATCTGCTTACCCACCTACTTCAAACGTTAAGAGTGATTTAGGTATATACTACGTGTAATACAGAAAGTACAGTGTGGGAAACATTTAATAATTTAATTTTAACATTTAAATTTACATTTATCAGTTTGTTTTTGATTATTACCACAGCCGTATACACAACAATAATGAAAGCCGAGCATGATTACTCGTGCGTGTACTCGTAGGTCAGTCCGTGCGTGCGGTGCGCAACGCAATACAGAGTCAGACGCTCGCTCGTTCGACTCAGCCCTCGTCCGAGGCGGTCTCCAGACCGCCGTTCCACGCCCCGCGCGCCGCGCATGGCCCCCGCGCCGATCCAGACACCCACACATAGCCGCGAGCGATTTTACGATCACACATGCTTAAGTGTCGCTTCTTTTCGCGGTAGTGTATATATTCTTTGATATGGCCGAGATATTAGGGTTGTCTGTTACCAAGTAAAATTGCAAAGTGACAACCCTAAGTCCAGCTGATACATTGTTCTTGTTCATCAACCTCACGGTCCAAACGAAAGTCAAAACATGTCAGGGTTGAATAAAAATAATGTAATAAAATAAATTTGAGTTTTTGTATTGAAAAATAAATCTTTATAAATATGATTTTGCATGTTAACACGGTGTTATTTATACATAGTTGCATGGCTATGTTTCGGGATTATACATATATTACCAAACACCATGTATAGATAATTCTGTATTCATGAGAATAAAGTTTCTTTAAGACTGGAGTAAGTAAATAGCCTATGGCTGACCCACTGCCGGGCACCGCCATCTTTGAAATAAAGTCATCGCTACAATTGATCGGTGTTGATGATCACAAACCCGAGCTATGCATCAAAAAATGCATTAAAAAACACTTTTTGCCCGACTTGGAACCTAAAGCCGGTACTTTCGGGAAAGTCTGGTCACCGAGACTCAGTTTAAACTTAGCAAGATTCTTTCGAGTATTATTGATGGGATAATATAATTAATATGAATTAAAATAATTATAATTTCGAGGATTTTTACCATGGCGTTTGTTGTTTTTATGTATTTAACCGACAATTTGACAAAGTTCCATGTGCAATAGATCACAGATGTTACCAATAGCTCATTGTTGGGGAGATCGGTCATAGTCGTCCACACATCAAAGAACCATAACATGCTTTTTTCGAAAGTGATTACTGCTGGCCTGTAGTGACTTTGACGGAGTAACCGTACTTTAAGAGGCGGCCAGAAACTAAAAGTTCCTAAAACTTTGGTAATCGAACATCTTCACAAGATCCTCGCAAGAGGGGATGGCATCAAGCAAGCGTGCCCCTTTCTAGATTCTCCGAGGCGCTCGTATCGCAATCGGGCTTAACATGCATGCCAAAGCATGGAAGAGCTAGAGAGATTTTAACTTGATCACCAATCTTGTCTTAACCCTTAAACGCATGATTTTTTGTTTATCATAAAAAGCTTTTTAATGGATACTATGTGAGTCCAACACTTCGAAAAAAAAAAACAAAAAAAAAACGAAAGATCTTGAAAAAATACTCTCCTTAATAATTTATTTTAATTTTGTTTATTTCATATTATTTTTTCACTTCATAATTGTTTATTTATTACGAATCTATTTCAATTTACATCATTAAAATGGAACATAAATAGAAGTGTTTTTATTTATTATATATATATTTATTTATTTTTTTGTTGAAAAAAATTTTTCAAAAAAACGTTGCATTCTTGTATCCAAAGAGGTTTCTGTCAAAACTTTCTTGTCTATGATGTTAATTTTAAGAAAAAATTAATATTATAATATAAAAAAAACATGTTTTAATTAAAAATAAGTATATTCTGAATATTTATTTTAATATAAATATAATAGTTACCGTTTTATTTTTGATATGCTATGAGTTTAAGGGTTAACTCACCGAACGTGCAAGCCACTGCGCCATCGATCTTCTCTTTTCTATCTTGTTAATAGTCAGCTTTCGAAACGCTATAGAAATATTTTATGAATTCCACCACACTGTGCTGTCTTGTGTCAGTGACGGGTCACTTTTTCACTCCCATTTGCACTTGGCCAATTTAATTTGCGCGCAGCCATGCGTCGCTTATTGTGCCAACCGCTTTGCACTCGGCCCGCCGACATTCCTCCACCATCCAGGAAATACATTTAATTATTTATTAATTTTATTTCTGCGAACTCCCGACAAATAGGCTTTATGGCGATCGATTCAGTTCTACGCCCTTGTTAAGTGGAACTCGTGAAAGCAATTAGGTTTCATAATATTTTTTTGTTGTGAAAATGTTTACGGAAATATATTTTTTTGAACCACGTTCTCTCGCTTTCAATCCGGGGAACTCCTTAAGTGTAGTTAACCGTACATTCGTGTTGTCGTATCCAGTGTCTCAGAACTCAGATAAAATGATTACTTCACGGTCCATAATGTCACTAAAAGGGCAGCGTCTGGTCTTCACTTAGGCAGATGGTAAGCATACTGAACTGCGGGTGGTTCATGCCCCGAATCGCTTACAAATATTAAAATAAAACAATAATATTTATTGTATAAAAAAATTAACACTTTCTGTATACTATGTTCTTAGTTAGTTTGAGGCTATTAATAGTTATTTGTTATACAAGAGTGCAAAGTTGTTTTTTAACCGCGTGCTCAATTTTGATGACCGAGCAAGCGAAGGATTCTAAAATTGAATCACGAGCGCAGCAAGTGATTCAAAAATTAGAATCCTGAGCGTTAGCGAGGGAATCAAAAGAGCACCAGGTGAAAAATCTTTGCACTCGAGTGCAACACCTAACTTTTCATGCCACCTCAGCGAGGAAATGACTAAATGCAAAAAACATTTACAATCACAAGATACTTTTATTTTAGTTTAGGTATTAACTACTACATTATGAAAGGTAAGTATTACAGAATAATCTTTAAATTATAACAAACAATACTTAGGTATAATTAAGGAAAATTGAAAGTAACGTTGCTACAGTTACTAAGTGTAATATTTTTGTTAGGTACTGTAATGTTGGTGTTAGTAACTTGTGTACTGTAACACCCCACTGGGTCGTTACTTAAGGAACGGGGGGTTGTATCGAATAATAATGCTTTATAGCTTTAAATATTTATATTACTTTCAACATGAAATAATAACAATCAATTCGTCGTCGCGACGCGTCACCGAGTCCGCGATGTTCTTCTTCTTTCTCTTCTACTATATTTTAATGCAGGCCACGGTGGCTGCCAGTAAGTATGCCCGAGCAAGGAGTCTCGGTTGCTACAGTACTGATAAATTGGGCACCATGGAGGTAGAAGCAAATAGGTTTAATGATGTTTTGAATTCACAAACTTAGTGCACACGATGTTCTAAATTCAATTTACTTTATCCTCTAGGGGATAAAAACGGCTTTTGCACTCAGATATCGAAGAGCAAAAATACTCTTTCCGAGATGGTGGGATGAAAAGTAAATTATTATTATTATTTTACCCTTTCGGTTCGGCATGGGGGTGCAGTGCCAGGACTGAAACGAATTTTTCAAATTATCTGCATAATTTAAGTTAATATGGATTAAATTTACGAAAACTTTAATTTTAAATTTTTTGGACGAAATTTTCTTTGATAATGTGAGAACCGTTTGGGACGATGGGTCCCAATTGCTAAGTAAAAACTAAGCTTCAGTCTTGAATCAAAGTCTGAAGGGATGTATATTCCCATCGATCTTACGTGGTACGGGACATATAGATACTATCAGGCCTGAAAGGGTTAAAGCAGCCGAGCACAGAGGCTTACAGACACAGTAGTTGTTGTACAATTTTAAAGTTGATAAAGAAAGAAAAATGTTTTGAATGCTACTCATTTGTCACTACAAACAACAAGGTTGGCTTGCACTGAAGCACAGTTGTTTCAGTGCAAGCCAACCTTTAAAGCTTTCAACATAAATCCGATAAACCGGCAAAACTAAAACGTAGACGTGCCATAAAGTAACGAACGAATGAACCGAATGTACTTTGTTTGTTTAACACGACAGTATGAAGTCGTCGAGCAAAAAGTTTTCATCACAATTTTTGATCCCGATTGTTTTAGTTCTGACTTTAAGAAGTTAAGTTTGGAAATGTAACCAGTTTCAGTGGCAATAGTTGAGAGGGCGTTGCTCCGTCGTTGACTGGTATCAACCGGCGGGCAGGGCGGCTTAAATCCGGCGGATACCTAGACAGTTTCAGTGAAATCCCTTCGAAGCTGATTTCTAATCTTTAACCTCAAGTCAGTCTAGACTATTAGCATATTTTTGGTACTTATTTACTTAGTATAAATTTGTTCGCTTCATAAGCACATTTAGGAGAAACATGAAACAAATTTTAAATTCTCAACAAATTCTGCTAAGCTTTCTTAAAATTTGGTAACCGCTCCGTCGATTTGTCGAAACGTCGACAAGATCAAATTCTTTTTCAAAACTAGGACGCTCATGACTTTTGTCTTACCTGATTGCAAGTTACGATAAGGCCGAATGCTTCCCTCGGAATCCTTAAAAAAAGATAATTCTGAAGAGAGAAGAACTGTATTTTGCATGACAATTATTTTACTCTTCCTAAATCAGCGTTTGTTTTGTCATTGGCTCTCACACCCTCGAAATGCCTTGACATTCTGCAAATATGGCATTTTTGTCCGCGCGAAACCTTCCTCCCCTCATCAAATAAAGAAAGCCAACTATATCTCAATTCCGTGCTGCCTTCCAAATGTCAAGTAGTAGTGACCATGACATTTAGGGGATATTTTCAGCGGCTAACGCAAAGAATAATAGGTTGTTATTATTCCTAATGACATTCCTGGCAGTGTACTATTATCAATTACCTTAACTTTAACAACAACGAGTATGCATCTGGTGGTTACATGATACCAGGGTCGTTGTGTGCTAGCATACCATGAGGTATGGTAACCATATGCTGTCATACCACGACGCTGGTATAAAATAGAATAGAAAACCACTTCATCATCATCTCAAGCCTTCTTCGACCAGTTTGAGGCCTACACCAAGAATAGACCTTCAAGAATAGAAAACCATTATTTACCACCAAACCAATTATTTAATGCCATTTACAAAATAGTTAAAAGTATTGTAAATTGCTTTTAATATTTCGTAAGTAAATTACAATGAAAATGTATGCTTATGATTATGATTTCTGATTTACTCAGTATAATGATGACATTTAAGAAATATTAAGAATAATTATTACTTTCAAATCAACTTTGGAGTATTTTTGTGAATGGAATTAAATAGATGGTTTTCTATTATATTCTATCCAACAAAATATTTAATAACACAGCTTTAGCTTAAGTACGGACTAGAAATACAATACAGCCATATTTTTTTGAGTTTCAACACTTTTATTGTACCATGAGTCATAATGAGCCTCATAATATTTGAAATTCAATTGTACTCACTTCTAGGGTGTTTATTTAACAATTAGTTCTATCTTTTTCCATATATAAAAGGAGGAACAAGTAATTAACACCAGACACAGACGTAGTTAAAATAATATATCTTAGGGAAGAATATATTAGAGCTACAATTATGTATTGACGACTGGCTATAAATAAATAAAAATAATTGGCAACATCTTTGAAGGCGAAGAGCCTAAAATCTTCGGTAAGGCCGACCCATAGAGTTTCATTTTCTTCTTAGTATAGAGAGTAGTCACAATCGCACAGTAATCGCTGCATGGATTATAGATTGTTTTTTCTCCTCATGTCCTTCACAGTGGTTGTAGACAGTTCGCTGTAAAATCTATCTAATAATAAAACTGTAAGTTGCCTAGATGAGAAAGGAAATCATTGTAATGTGATTAAAAGAACCCTTTGAATTTTCATTTGTTTGAAATTGTAAAGCTTTGTACGCCCACTTTGAAAGTCAGACGCGTTTGATGCAGAAAAATTTTGTGCGCCTGGAATTTGTTTGCTAGGTTCTGTTTTTAATAAGAGAGGCGAGATTCAATTGTGTTTTTTATGAAAGTCACAGAGTGACAAGTTTATTGGCGGATCTAACATACAAAAAGAGATGCTTTGGTAATATTTGGACTGGAGTTTGACTTAGGTCTATAAAAGACTGCCTTGTACCTACTACCTTTCGATCGTAGAAATACTTATTCTGCGTAAAACTGGTAAAATGTAGTATGAAAGTTACAAACCAGTCATATGTCATCGGCCATTCTGTATCTCTCTGTCAAGTCGTTTTGAAACGTCAGCATAAAATAATATGTAAATAAAACGCGAGAAAATGGTTTAATTTCAACATCACATTTCATTAATAATAGATGAATAGGTAGGTACTTACGTGTTTATACCCAGATAAGTAAATAGCACATATGTACCCAAATACATTAGCGAAGATTTAAAAATCCTATTACAGAACGAGCTTACATGTCCAAATAGCAGCCACAGCCCCAATGAAATTTCCAAGGAATCAGTTGATTAGGTACGAACACAGGACCCATTTTGAATCCGTAAAGGCATCGGCCTAACGAAATTCGGCTTTCTAATCACGATCCATGGCCTCATATGTACTGTAATAATGCGATGTCAAAAAACGGACAAGTGTGTTTCGAATTGAGGTCGAGGTTTCGTGTGCCAATTCGAATGCTTGTGAAAGGAATCTATTGGATACGATTACATGTAATAGGTCTATCATCGAAAGGTAATTTATAGAAGAAACCACAAAATTGCGTATAAAGATAAAACTAACATGATCACCTTAACTGTTGTTGCTTGTTTAAAAGCAAAAAAATTGTGCAATTTCTCAAGTTAAACAATTTGAAAACGGACCCTAAAACGCGGCACATAAGCCTTTTATTAGGTTCAATCAAAAACGTTTGTTTCTTTGTGTTGAATGTTCGTCCGTCCGTAACTTTAACAGCTGTACAATTTCACGAATCGAATTTACTTAGACGATTAGCTTTTTGCTGAAGCCAATTTAGTGATCAGACAAAAGAAATGAAATTGATGTGAAAAGGCCTTTTCATTAAGACGGTGCAATATAATCGATAATTAAGGACGTTTAAAGATGAGAATCAGATGACAATTTAGAATATCGGGTGAAGTGGAATGCAAGCTTTTATCTTGAAATATTTTTAGTTGATTGTTTTCGACGGAATGAAGATTTAAAAGCTTTGAATTATCGGGGACGAAGTGAGTAATGGTTTTTCTGCAACTTCAAGATGTGATAGATGAAGAGAAATGTTACATTTGGCTGTTTACAAGACATTTTTATTACAAAGATAAGCTCGTTCATATATCTACATTTGGATTGGAAGGGTAAAAGCTTTCTTGTTTATGTGGAATATATCACCTACTAGCTTCTGTACTTATAATATACTAGCTGACACGGCGTACTTCGTACCGCATTTCCTTTTTTTAAATATAACCTATGTTACTCAGCGCTAATGTAGCATTCTAATAGTCAAAGAATTTTTTAAATCGGTCCTGTAGTTTTTGAGTTTATTCGTTGCAAACATACATACATACAAAATACAAAGCTTTCTTTATAATATTAGTATAGATTGGTTGGTATTCTCAGATATACAGAAACAGGATTTGGAAGTTGGAGAATATGAAAGTGAATATAGTAAAAATTTAATCAACTGAAGGACGGATTATTTATTTCTTCAAGTAATTAATAAAAGTCTTAATGATGTAGATCTTGAGACAGCGCACAAATATTTGTATGAGAGAAAGCAGAATATGTGAGCCGCCAAAAGGTGGCTGAACTAACTAAGTAGAAATTTGCAGTCTCTGCCTCGAATTTTGCGGGCAGCGGCGGCGGCGCGGGAGCGGCAGGATATTTTGCGTAAAAGCAAATAGACCGGCCCTCGAAAACAGCGGGGCGGGAGCGGGCGACGAGCGGTGCACTCCAGTCAAGTCGCGCCGCCGCCGCTGCCGCCCCGCTGCCCGCAAAATTCGAGGCAGAGGCCTTAAGTACAGCGCAACCAGATTTTATAGGTGGCGAGAAACATAAGCTAGAACCTCGAACTTATGGTCGTAATTACTGAACAATCTTCGGAAGATTTCTGGGCCCGCGTGGTGGTTTATGGCCCGTTCCCCTTATCCATCCATAGGGAAAGCCCGTGCCCCAGCAGTGGGGACATAAAATGAGCTGATGATGATGATGATGATGAACTAGAGCAGTCGCGTTGCAATTGTACCATTAAGAACTGGATGCTTTTTCGGTATTAAGTCGGGGGGATGGTTAAGAATCACAAGGTGCCACTCTCCAACGCGGATTAGGCAGGTTTCGACTTTTTAATTTATCTTTTCGAACACCACACATGCAGCTACGATGCAAGCTTACGGTATGATGGATTGGAGTGTAATGGGAAAGGAACGACGGGCGCATAAAACTTTTTCCATCAACCGAAACAGTTCGCTGGACCCGAAACATTCTGCCTGGCTTTGTTTTGGGATTCGCAGATTAGAATTTTGCCATTCCTTATGAAAGACACATGTGTTCATACACAAATGATATAACTAACATTTTTTTTTAAATTTCAGATATATGGAGTGGTGGTGTGTATACCATGGTTACTTAAATATCTAGTCTCCTTGCTAAAAAAGGTTTCTAAGATTAAAAGCTGCCAACATTATATTGTTGTGATTTGATTTGAACTAATTCATGCATAATTGTAATACAAACAGTTTATTGTTATTTAAGTACTCCAAATATTTTGATGGACATTTGTTATTTAGATTAAAACGTAAGTAAGTAAATTGTTTCCACAAATTGTGAACACATAGCAACTTTTTTGGGTGAGAAAAACAAGATTTGTATTTAAAATTTTAGAATAACTTATTTGTTTAAAAGTATGAATTGTAACTTTTCTCGCTTAATCTTCAGCTGAAACTAACTATTATTAAATCTGCGGTTAAAACGAGGACAATAAATCATGTCGCCGACGGCGACGGCTCCAGTGGCGATGCCAGCTCCTCAAAATTCCGCCCAAGAGCAGCCACTCCCGCCAAATATTCCGATTGAACGCGCAGTGTTATTTACGACGCGTCGTAGGATGCAACGGCCACTTCCCATTGAATCCTAGTGAGTTATAGCGGCACTAAGCTGGCATTGTTTCGCATTTATCAGATTATCAACGGGCATTACGACAAGATGGAGTAGTGGATAACGCCAGCCAATGATGTTAATAATACCTACCTACTGTATTTTAAAATAATATGGTTGATGCAATGAAACACTTTTTTATATTTTTATTTAAAAACTTTTGCAAAATTAATAACATGGCAGACTTAATGCCTGATACCTTCTCTACCAGTCAACCATAAGATGGTGCATTTTTAATATTTTTTTTTTAACAAAGTACTGTTACAGAACGATACGATATAATATGGAGAATAGTAAAAAAAAATATTACACCACCTGAACCGGTATGGTGCGGTTTAATATCTCGCTGATAGTATATAGTATACGTATAAGGTATTATTTTATATTTTTTACCGTTAAGCACTTGGCCATTACCTCACTTGATGATAAGGCCAAAAGTGGAAGCGCATTTCACGCGGAATCCTCAACTATTTAGGCATGGGCTTATCTTATCTCTATCAGCCGGAACACACCACCACCAATCAAACCGAATACACAAACATGAGCTACCGCTGGGAATCGAACGATCGATCGATCAATGGACCATAGAGGCGGTTAAAAAATAAGATAAAAAATCCTTATCGACACTAACTATCTGTGGTGAAAAAAAAACACGTTGATGTTCTTTACTCTTTGCTGGCGACTTTCTTTCGCATTTACAGTATTCGCTAGGATGGGGATAATTAGCCAATGCCATTCAGACAGAGAAATTTTCCAATGTACACTTTGCTTTACGACATGACTTATTAGTTAGTCAACTTCAGGCTTATGATAACGTCGTTACCAATGCGCAGAAATATATAAAAAGAAAAAAAGAATAATATAAATCCGTGTTTCTTTCAAATATTGAAATGTTATCTCCCGTATAAAACCGAATGGGTTTCCAGCGGAAAAACTGTCCCTTTCATGGCCACTTTAATATCAAACGGTTGCCTTTTAAAGATGTCGCAGATGAACGTTTACGCTATCCCTTGCCGTTCTTTGGTGCCGAGCAGTCATTTACATAATCTCGTTTCTATGTAAGTATCACAGTAAATATAATAGGTCCGTATTTGGTTGTCAACATTTTAAAATGCAATAGCTACTAAATAAACCTATACAATACGTAAAAAAAAATAGCTACTAGACATGTTTGAATATACGTACACGCACGCATGTAAAAATGTAAGTGCGTACGCATGCAAATATGCACGCACTACGCGAGACTATACACACGCACGCAATAAACATTTCACGCACGCACGCGCATACATACCTGCATGCATGTTAATGTGTACATATGTATGTATGTGTAAAATGTATGATTGCTTTAAATATATAAATAATATATAAGGAGAGCTCAATAGTAATTGAAGAGTCTTCCTGAAATGATTGGATAAGGCTGAATATACAGGGTGGCTCATTCAAATCGGTCAGTATGGGAATGTCTGAAACTATAAGACATACGAAGATTTGTTCTTAGGAACCATTTCACCGATTTTGATAAAAAGAAAAACTGCATCCATACATTTGAAAAAAAACTGTACCCAGCTCGGGAATCAAACCCGGTTGTTTTGAAAAAATAAACTTACACTTTTTCTATTTAAATATCGATTGTGTAGGTCTTAAGCTGTAAATGTCTCTAAGAAACATGATGTCTAAAATGAATAAAATGCATTGTTTTGGCATACTTTAATTTATCATAGTAGGTGTTCGAAGTGACCACCGTTACAATATACAACAAGTTAAGGCATGTATAATTGTCTCTATGGCTGTTTGTATGTACCTCTCTACTTGTTACATACACCTTATCATGTGGCATTAGCATTGCATTAAATCTTTAAAATATTAAAATAATAAAAAATAATTATTAAAATATTGTATTGAAAAAAACGGTGGTCACTTCGAACACCTACTATGATAAATTAAAGTATGTCAAAACAATGCATTTTATTCATTTTAGACATCATGTTTCTTACAGACATTTACAGCTCAAGACCTACACAATCGATATTTAAATAGAAAAAGTGTAAGTTTATTTTTTCAAAACAACCGGGTTCGATTCCCGAGCTGGGTACAGTTTTTTTTCAAATGTATGAATGCAGTTTTTCTTTTTATCAAAATCGGTGACATAGTTCCTAAGAACAAATCTTCGTATGTCTTATAGTTTCAGACATTCCCATACTGACCGATTTGAATGAGCCACCCTGTATAGTGTCCTTACAGATCTCTAGATAACTTATTACGGGAGGTAATAGTTATTTGTTATACAAGAGTGGCTTTCATAGATTACGAAAAGGCGTTTGATACAATTGAGCATTGGGCTGTGATAAACTCTCTACGAAGATGCCAGGTGGACACTAGGTATGTGGAGGCTGTCGAGGCAGTCTATCGCACAGCTTCTCTGCAAGTCAAGCTACATGATCTCACTTCCCCAGTGCCAGTCAAGAGAGGAGTAAGGCAAGGAGACACAATTTCCCCAAAATTATTTACGTCTTGCCTAGAAGACGTGTTCAGGCTTCTCGAATGGTCGAATAGAGGCATAAACATCAATGGGAAACGCCTTACTCATCTACGGTTTGCAGACGATATTGTAGTCTTCGCTGAAAACCTGAATGACTTAAAAGACATGATCGAAGAGCTGTATGAAGTATCAATCATGGTGGGTCTGAAGATGAATACCTCGAAGACAAAAATCATGTGCAAGAACACCGATGCCGACCACATAACTGTACACGGGCAGGCTATACAGCGGGTTGAAGGGTATATCTACCTCGGACAAAACATGAGCCTAGAAAAGAACGGGCAAGGACATGAAATAGACCGCCGCATTCGGTTGGGATGGGGTGCGTTCGGTAAGCTGTCTGACGTGCTCAAAGGTGATATACCCATAAACCTTAAGCGCAGAGCCTTTGAGCAGTGCGTCCTCCCCGTCCTGACATATGGAGCCGAGACTTGGACGCTCACTCAGCAAGTCATCCACAGGCTGCAAGTCACCCAGAGAGCTATGGAGCGGGCGATGTTAGGTATTTCTCTCCGAGACAAGATAAGAAATACAGAGATCCGGAGACGAACGAGGCTTACCGACATTGCCAAGGTAATATCTCGTAGAAAGTGGAAATGGGCGGGCCACATATGTCGCAGAGACGACACCAGATGGGGCAAAGAGGTGCTAGAGTGGAGACCCAGAACCGGTCACAGAAACGTGGGGAGGCAACCAATGAGATGGACCGATGACCTGGTGAAAATAGCGGGGAGAGGCTGGATGCGAAAAGCTCAAGACCGAAAGGAATGGAGTGCATTGGAAGAGGCCTACACTCAGCATTGGGTGGCAGTGGGCTGAGAAGAAGAAGAAGAAGAAGAAGATACAAGAGTGCAAAGTTGCTTTTTAACCGCGTGCTCAATTTTGGTGACCGAGCAAGCGAAGGAATCTAAAATTGAATCACGAGCGCAGCGAGTGATTCAAAAATTAGAATCCTGAGCGTCAGCGAGGGAATCAAAAGAGCACTAGGTGAAAAATCTTTGCACTCGAGTGCAACACGTAACTTTTCATCCCACCTCAGCGAGGAAATGACTAAATGCAAAAAAAAACATTTACAATCACAAGATACTTTTATTTCAGTTTAGGTATTAACTACTACATGACGATAGGTAAGTATTACAGAATAATCTTTAAATTATAACAAATAACACTTAGGTATAATTAAGAAGAATTTAAAGTAACGTTGCTACAGTTACTTAAGTTGAGTGTAATATTTTTGTTAGGTACTGTAATGTTGGTGTTAGTGACTTGTGTACTGATAAATTCGGCACCATGGAGGTAGAAGTAAATAGGTTTAATGATGTTTTGAATTCACAAACTTAGTGCACACGATGTTCTAAATTCAATTTACTTTATCCTCTAGCGGATAAAAACGGCTTTTGCACTCAGATATCGAAGAGCAAAAATACTCTTTCCGAGATGGGGGGATGAAAAGAGCTTTTTCTTAATATGAGAAACATACATTTTATATTGTTTTATTTCATAATGTGTTCTAAAGACTTTATTGTAAGTTTTCAAAACATCCAAAGCATTGGAAACAAACTTTACTTAATTGAACAGTTACTTTTAGATTCTCAAATTGATATATTATGCCTATCAGAATTGTGGAAGAATGAACACTTCTGCAAATCTATTGTCTTACCTGGTTACAAAATTGGATCCCTTTTCTGTCGAAACACTCGGGTAGGTGGTGGTGTATGTATCCTTGTGAACGAAAATTTAGAATATATAGAAAGAATAGATATTGTAAATTACTCCAAAGAATTTATTATAGAATTAAGCGCTGTAGAAATTCCAAAACTAAACTGTATAGTGATAGGATTATATAGGGCCGATCGTAATATTGATATATTTAATGAGCAGATGGAAAAATGTTTAAAAAAACTAAACACGAAAGATAAAAATAAATATTTTATAATTGGCGGTGATTTTAACATTAACATATTGAACAAAAACAAACAAACATCTGAATTCCTTAACCTAATGAGTTCCAATTGCCTCACACAATTAATAAACGAGCCTACTCGCGAAACAAAAACAACAAGCACCTGTATTGACTTAGCATTTACAAACCATAAAGATATGGTTTGTAAATCTTATGTTAAAGACTATGGCCTCTCGGACCATAAATCAATAAATGTTAGGCTAAAAAATCAAAACCAGAATAATAATAATACTAAAATGTGGAAAGTAGAAAAAAGAATATACACAAAAAAAAATATATTAAGTTTCAAAGAGTCATTAAGTCTTATTAATTGGAATGATATAATTAACGAACAAAAAACTGTAGATAAAAACTATGATTCATTTCACAATTTGGTTATTTCACTTTTAAATAAACATATCCCCAAACAAGTAATTAAAATTAAGAATAAATTCCATAAAGGCTGGTTAACATTAGGATTAAAAAAATCATGTAAACATAAAAGAGTATTAAGATCTATTTTAAATGTAACCAATAATAACGTCATACGAAAATACTATAAATTATACACCCAAACTCTAAAACGTAGTGTCAAAATATCAAAAAGAATAGAATATATAAAGCAAATGAATAAATCTGATAATAAAACAAAAACTATGTGGAAAATAATAAATAAGACTACAGGAAAAACAAAGGGAAATATGTATAAAAATTTAAAATTAAACGTAAATAACCGGATAATAAACTGCCCAAAAACAATTAGTAATACATTTAACGAATACTTTACGACAATAGGCGTTTCCCCAACAAATGTTGCAAACGATCGTGTCGGTCGTCCTATAATAAACCCACCGACAAACTCTGTCTACTTATATCCTACCGACCAAAAAGAAATTATAAGCATAATTAAAAAAATTAAAAATAAACATAGTTGTGGCATAGATGGGATACCACCTATACTACTTAAGCAATGTGCAGACATTTTGTCAATTCCACTAACCTTTTTAATCAACCAAAGTTTTACCTATGGTCAATATCCAAACTTGCTAAAAATTTCACTTGTTAAACCTCTGCATAAAAAAGGTGACAAAACTATCCTTAATAATTACAGACCAATAGCTCTTTTACCTACTTTTTCTAAAGTTTATGAGAGAGCTATGTTTAGTAGATTATATAACTTTTTGGAAAAATATAATATATTAGACGACTGTCAAAACGGTTTTAGAAAGTCCAAGTCCACCACGTCAGCAGTATTTAAATACATTCAAATGGCCCTCCAAAACATTAACGATAAACAATATGCAGTAGGAATACTGCTCGATATGACAAAAGCATATGATAGAGTATCACATAGCATATTATTAAAAAAACTTTATGGCTCAGGTGTACGAGGACCTGCCTTTGGTTGGTTTCAGTCATACCTAGATAATAGAAAACAAGTAGTAGAAATAGTGAACCATAACATGAATAAAAATGAAATAATAACGGTACAGTCACAAGAAAGACCATTGACATGTTCCATTCCGCAAGGCAGTGTGCTAGGATGTGTATTATTTTTATTATACATAAACGACCTCCCGAAAATTATTAACCAGCAAATAGCACTACCAATCCTTTTTGCCGATGACATATCAATTCTAATTAAATGCGAAAATACCAATAGCTTAGACAGATTAGTACACGATACACTACAAAATATTACACTATGGCTGCTGGACCATAACTTGGAAATAAATTATGAAAAAACTAAAATCATGCAATACAAATCTTATAAGAAAGCCCCATTAAATTTAAAAATAACCTATCAAAATACACACTTAGAAACCGTCGAAACTTTTAATCTACTAGGAATAAATATAGACACCCACCTAAACTGGAAATCTCACATTGACTGCATAAAAACAAAACTTGCCAAATTTACGTATGCCTTATTCCAATTAAAACAATGTACAAATAGAGAAACAGCTCTGTCAGCTTACTACGCGTATGCATACTCTTGGCTCAAGTATGGAGTAATGCTATGGGGATACAGCGTAAATGCCAATGAGTTGTTTATAATGCAAAAAAAATGTGTACGAATAATAGCCCATATAGACAACTTGCAAAGTTGCAGACCATATTTTGTCAAATACAACTTATTAACACTCCCTTCAATTTATATACAAGATATTTCTATATTCGTGCATAAAAACATGAACCTATTCCCAAAAGTTGTAAACACTCATAATGTAAACACACGCAATAAATATAGGCTATACCTACCGCCATCTAGAATAAATATGCTCAATCGCAGTCCACACTACATGTCCATAAAAATATTTAATAAATTACCAAATTATATTAAAAATGAAAAAAATGCTGTAGTATTTAAAAGAAAATTAAATGTATTTCTAATTAAAAATTGTTTCTATTCTGTAGATGAATATTTTAATTTTAATGTTAATAATTGATGTTTTTATTTTTTTAATAATTGATGTTTTTATTTATTGGTAAATGTAATTTAATTTCTATTATATTGTTATTTTAATTTATTTAATATTAATTTTTTATCTCATCATCATTTAATTTTTATGTATAATTTAAATATAAGTTTAAAAATATATATTTTTAAACTGTATATTTGTAATACCTGCAAAAGGTCACTAAGTTATAAAGCCACATAAAATATATTTCACCTGTATGATACACTTAGTTATGCAAATAAATATTTTGATTTGATTTGATTTGATTTGTTATAAAAAAAAAAAGTTTACGCGAATACTACACGTTGAAATGGTACTAGTTTTCCGGATCTACTCGCGTTTATTTTTTACATTAATAATAATAATAAATAATAATAAATCTTTATTATCTACAAAGGCATGATCACAAGTAAAATTTGTCCTGCCTCCAAAACTAGGCTAAAAGCCTGTATGTCAGGAGGCAGTTTCTCTCCATATAGGGGACAATACAAGGCAGCATAAGCAGACAATCAAGAAATTATGAAAATAAAAGTAAAAGTATGAAAATAACAATAAAAAAATAGTAACCAAATTTTTACGGACAACTTACTTACATAGTTACATACAAACAGTGTAAGTAAGTAAGCTTTTTTAAAGACTTTTTATAATATAAATATGTAAACAAGAATCATTACAACAGGTGTAGGTAGGTGAGGTGGTTTGTTTTGTGTGTGGGTGTGTGGGAGTGAGGGTGTGTGGGTGTGAGGGTGTGTCTGTGTCTGTGTGTGTGTGTGTGTGTGTGTGTGTGTGTGTGTGTGTGTGTGAGGGTGTGAGGGTGTGTGTGTGGGTGTCAGTGCGTGTGGGTGACTGTGTATATGTGTGTGAATGTGAGTGATAATAGATAGTAGTACACATTGTACAAGTACACCTTAAATAAATAGATTTTCACAGTCTTGGTAGTCAAAATCATTTAGCCATTTAAGTATATCTAACTTAGCCCTATAGGCATTAGCCCCGCGAATATTAACTGTTTTATTGAACTTATTGTAAAGACGCGGACCTTGGAAGTCAAAATGGCGCTTTGCAAAAGCACTTTTGACCCAGGGAACCTTGCATAAATTAAGCCTCTTATTTAGATTTAAGGGACCTACTGTTTTGTGATAACGCCGCAAACATTGCAAAATATAGCTTTTCCGGACGCTTAAAACACCCGCCTTTCTATATATATCCGTCGTGGGGTGTCGGTAAGGTAAGGAAAGCATGACCTTTAATAAAGCTCGTTGAGCTCGTTCTGCTTCAATGAGATAAGTTTTACAAGCGCCACCCCAGGAACAGATGCAATAGTTAATGAGGCAATGACATAGTGCATTATAGATTTGGGTCAGTGAGTCGTGCTCAAGGACCGTTCTTAAGTTCTTAAACACAAATATAAATCTTCTTAGCCGTTTTGCTAAGATTGAAATGTGTTTGCTCCAGTTTAATTTCTCATCAATACAGACTCCGAGATACTTAATGCTAATAGATCTTTCGAGCTTAGTACAGTTGCAGTTGGGGCTCATAGAGTAATTTGTATTGCATGGGTAAGTATGAATGGTTATTGAAAAGCTACCAGGTGGGGCAGACGGAGCTGATTTGTAAAAACAGACGTATTTTGTTTTAGAGGTGTTTATAGTGAGTAGACTATTCTCGAGCCACCTGGTAACCTTGCATAATCCTTCCTCGGCAGAAAGTTGCACAGAGTCCCAACTGAAATCGTGAAAAAGAATGACTGTGTCATCAGCAAACATAAGGAGATCTGCACTACGGATGCTGGTTTGGCACAGTTCATTTATATATATTAAAAATAAGCTTGGTCCGAGAATGCTCCCTTGTGGAACTCCATAGCTACAGGGTGCAGTATCGCTTACATAGTTCTCGATGCGTATTTTCTGGGTTCTATTAGATAAGTAGTCTGAAAACCACGAGTGGGTTACTCCTCTGATACCAATATTGCGTAGACGAATTAAAAGCACTGGGATAGAAACTGTGTCAAACGCTTTTTGCAAATCGAGAAATACTCCTACACACTTATTTCCCTTGTCTAGGTAGGATGTAATTTTGGACGTTAGGAGCAAGACAGCGTCATCCGTGGACATGTTTGCTCTGAACCCGAACTGATTCTTATCCAGGTATTTATTTCGTTCAAGATAATTGACCAAGCGTTTGTTCACTAATTTTTCAATAATTTTTGTTAATATAGACAGTAAAGAAATAGGCCTATAGTTGTTTGGACAAGCTAAGTTACCTGCCTTGTGAATCGGAACAACCACCGCTTGCTTCAAGAGGTTAGGAAATTTGCCTGTTTCAAAGCTTAAATTACATAGGTAGGCAATAGGCTCACAAAGATATTGATTACAGGTTTTGAAAAATATTGTAGACAGATTATCCCAGCCCGGAGCACTCTTTGATTTAAGACTTTGAATAATAATCCTCACCTCTTCTGGATCCGTCATAAAAAGCGACATTGATGTTATAGGACCGTCCTTTGTTGCAAGCTTAGCTAGATCGGATTCAGTTTTGTTAAGTTTTTGCAGAGTAGAGTTTGCCAAGTCACTTCCAATAGTTGTAAAATACTTGTTAACTTCGTTAAGTGAGGCTAATGGGGTATTACTTATTTTAAGAAGTTCAGATGATTGTGAGCGCGATTGTTTCAGATTGCCAATTTCTTTAATCAATTTCCAGGTTTCCTTAATATTTCCCTTCTTATTTGCAAATTCTTTCCGATAATATGCCTTTTTTAAAGATTTTATTAGACTGTTACATGTATTCCTATATCTCCTGTATAGTGCACCTAAATCCTCATTAAGTGGTGATTTTTTAGCTTGTTGATGTAATTTATTTCTCTTCCTAATTGATTTAACAACTCCTATAGTAATCCATGGTTTTAGAGGTCTATATCTTTTTGAACTGACAGTGGTTATGATATTTTTGTTTACTATTTCCTGCAAATCATTAACAAAGACTGATGTAGCATTGTTGACGTCTTTTGTATTATAGAAGTTTTTCCAATCCTTCAAATCCAAATCCTTAAGAACATTATCGTAATTCAGGGTGGCATTGATATACGAAGTTTTGTTTTTTTGAATTTTTGCCTTTTCAATGTATAGTAGTATCGGAGAGTGATCGGTAAACTCTTCGAAAACAATAGTTTTAACTGCTTCTTTACATTTGACTATAAAATGATCAAGACAAGCCTTGTTCCTTGTTGGAATGTCGATGCATTGTCTGAGGCCGTGAAAAGCAAGCATATTTAAATACTCTGATGAGTGATGTGATATGTTGTCTGGCATTATATCAAGATTGATATCTCCAGTTAGAATAATGATACCGGTTTTAAGTTTACAGAGAGTATCGTGAATAGAATTAATAAATTTTGTAGGATTGTGATAACACGGGGGCCTATAGGTACAAATAATAGAGACTTTATTGTTAATATCTACCACCAAAAAATTACCGTCCTCATGAGGGGGCTCATAAGAAGTAGTACTTAGAGTTTTTTTTACGTAAGTAATTACCCCGTCATTTTGATTTATTTGGCGTTTAGTATTGTAAGAATTATAGGAGTCTAAAGTAGGAATAATAGCATTTTCGTCTAACCAGCATTCAGTCAAAACTATGACGTCTATGTCAATATTAAGTTGTGATAAAAATAAAAGAAACCTATCCAGATTGCAGTTAACGCTTCTTATGTTTACCGTGACTATACATAATGAATCTACTATGTTTAAATTTTTATTAAGAACATTAGGACAGAGGGAAGGATCCAGTAACTTAATACAGGAAACATCCGCTGAATTATCTAATTCATTAGCAATTTCTTTATTTACTGTATTAAATTTTAAAGTATATAAAAGTAAAGGGACAACAATCATAGGAATAGGCATGAGCATTCAAATGTAATAGATGTCTAAAGATTATATTAAAACATTTTAGGAAACCTGAGAAGGTGTATTTGTGTTGGAATACTGTATAGTGATTAAGTTGTTGAGTGTGAATAAGTGTTTTACTTTTACTGATTGTGTAAGTGGGTTCTATGAATATGTGTACATGTGGTGTGGTGATGGTTACTACTCTTTGATTTAACATTAATAGCCTTATAATATAACTTACGGTCTCTAGTCAATCTTTGGTTTTCAACGCACATAAGTCCGATTCTGATTCAATCCGAAATAGTGAAGCTCCGTCTTCTTTTCGAAGAAAAACCTTGCCATAGGAGGTCCAGCAATATTTGAAGCTATGTTGTAACGCAAACTCCCGTGCTAAAAAGAACAACCTTTTAGCTCTTGGAGTCAGATTTTCTGATATGAAAACCGGGGTGTTCGGGCCGTCAATGGTTAGATGTTCGGTGCTAAGTTTTTTCCCCTTGTTTTCTCTGTTAAATTTCTTCAGACACTTTAAAATATTCTCCTTCTGTATGACCGAAGCAAACTCCACAATAATCGGTTTACTCCCTGTTTTAGCGTTAATACGAAAGATGTCTTTAACTTCGAATGGCTGAATTGGCACATTTATTACCTTTCCGATTTTGGTTATTGTGCCAATAAGATCCTGTTTGGTTTCATATTTGTTCTGCGGAATATTTCTTATTTCTAAACTTGTAGCACGTCCTTGTTTTTCAAGTTGTTCTATTTTTCCTTCAAGGTGACGTATATACTTTTTGTCTTCAGTCCTGTCCTCCTCTATTTGATGTAACTTCAAGTTTATTTCTTCATATTTTGTTGCAGCAAAATCCACCGATTCTTGAAGTCTGCTGTTCTGGTCGCTTAATTCCTTCATAGAGCTCTTCAGGTCTTGAAACATCTTCATAATATCAGTCTTAAATTCTTCAAGATCGCTTTTTTCAATCTGTTCTTGTCGCTTTCTTTTTGACGTATAGCGTTGAGTTATATGTGTAATAGAAGGTTCGGCGTCGGTAGACATACTCAGGTTTGGATCTGAGTGCGCAAGCGATTGCGCTGCACTGATGTTTAAATTAGTTGGAGTCGACGGCGGCGGAGTTCTTCTTAGCGGCATTGTGGTGTTTGTTTACTTTAATAATAGGCAACGTCCGTCAGTGTTCTCACAAAACTGGTACAAGCCGACGTAGCAGGAGTGCTACGACAAAGCTACGACGTGTAGCCGTGTGCCGTGAGTTAGAAGGATACGAAAAATGGCAACTGTCTTTTTCGCGCGGGCACGCCCCACCTACGGTAGGCACTGGCTATGTTAATCGAATTTTGTTTGTAAAGACTCACTGCGTTAGATCAAATATTGAATGTAAACTCATTAAAACAATTAATACAGGCGAACGACACGTCTGCTCACAACAAAAGACATGGGCGAAGAGAACATTGATTAAGTTTATTTTATCTTTACGTTTTGAAGACTGCAGGGTCCATCACATATAGTCTAAGGTGTTGGTCGTCTCATAATCAGTTTCAAACTTGCATACCTGCATACCATACACTTAGCGTTAAGTCACGCTATGCTGCTGCTGGTATGAAGTACACACACACGCCTGCACTTCAATTTACTACAAACTGTAAAATTACATCAATAAATTTTGAATCTTTTGAAACATTTATTGAAGAAATTTGACGGTCTTGGATCGGTTGATGTGTAGACGTCGGTACCAAGTAAAAATGTTCATAGCTCACGAACCACAAGGCTTTATAAGCTGTTTTAATTTGTTGAGTTGAAATTCTTTGATATTCTCTTTGTAACTCCAGTCGCATAACAGTGTGTTTGAAAAACTGTTCTTTATAGAATAATGTTTCTTTCAGTTTTATTGCATTTTACTCTCAACTGTTGGCGAGTTTGATGTTCTGTAAAAGGGATTTTGTTTTAAGTCTTTCACAGTCCGTGCTGATAATTACATACCATCCTTTGATTGAGTGTTAACTAGCTGCCCGGACAGACTTCGTTCTGTCCGCGCAATTTTTATACTTTTTTTCTTTTTTTTTCTTTATTCAAATTTTTCGTGTGCCTTAAGGAACATTTTGACACACAAAAAAAAATTGCCAAATCAGTCCAGCCGTTCTCGAGTTTTGCGAATAGCAACATTCATTTTTATTTATATAGATTTAAAAACAGCGCCTCTCAGTTACCATTAGGTAAGTAAATATATTATTTTGTTCATCTTCTTTTTCAACCTCAACCGAATTTAAAGTTCACCCCAGGCAGGCTAGGCATTAATGAACATGTAATTTTTATTGCAAAATAAAACGTTGAACATGAAATAAAAAATATTTATTTGTTTAAAACATGGTTACCTATACGATGTTATATACAAATATTGTCCCTATGTTTAACTAGTTTTTCATACAAATAATATTAGGTAACGCCATGGTGGCCGAGTGGCAAAGTCCCATCCATCCATCTCGGGATCCATCTCGGGATCAATTCCCAGCTCAGTCGGCATATCGGTTTGTGATCACCAACCCGCATTTGGCAAGCGTGGTGATTAAGCAATCACCCATTAATTGTAGTGATGACTTGATGTCAGTGATGGAGGCCTTTGCCCAGCAGTGGGATAAAAAAAGAGATAAAAAGATAATTTATTTGTAAGAACATGTGTGTCATTCGTTACATGGAACTTTATGGAATGTTGGAAGTTTCAACATGTCTTGCCTTGCCAGGCGTACAATATAAAATAATAAAATAATAATTACATTTATAGTACAAATTTCAGATTTTTTAAAATAATTATCATGTCTATAAATAAAAATTCATTACTACATTATTCAATTAATTATTACATATATACTATTAAATTACGTGTCATTTTCAACATATACAATACAATAAACTTTAAAATTCAAAAGATAAAAAAGACAAGAAAAACTTAAAAATTATAAAATCACAAACTACTGTCACATATAAAATCATTGACGTAATAATATCATTTGCCAATTAACAAGGATTTCAATCTATTTTTAAACATTATTTATATTGGTGTTTGGGTAATTTTATTATAAAGGTATAGTCATTGACTATTTACTTTTACTTTAAGTAACAAATATATTAGTAGTATAAACATTTTACAATAATTTCTATCACCATCCAAACATAAAACTTATCGAAAATAAACTTATCGTACCCAGGAAATCTGAGTGTGAAGTCGATGGTATAACCGCTAAGCCAAAGAGGCGTCCAAATATGTGGCACAACATTGTACAGCCAAACAAGCACGGATCACTTCCTCGACTCAGTACAACTCGTGCACTCGTAAACGCTTATACGAGGTTTACAGCCGCGATCGGGAAGACTTAGGCCTCGGCCACAAGCACGAGCGGTTTGCGACGCGGCGAGCGGATTTCTAGTTCATTGCGCGTTATACTACAGCAGTAATTGTCAACGGTGATAGAAAGAACACAATGAATTAGAAATACGCTCGCCGCGTCGCAAAACGCCAGTGGTCGTGGCCGAGCGGTTATAGCTGCATTGTAGTCTAAATGCAGCCACAATATGGAGTGGAACAATAAAGGTCGAAATTTGTACAGAGAGTTTGTACAGACCTTTTAACGTCTTCATTTTTAGTGCCAGGTGGTAGTTTGATGTAACTACATAGTTGGAAGTTGGAGACTCACCCAATGCAGTCGGTTTTATTTATTTAAGTAAGAGTTACCAACTGAGTTTACTATTTATAGTGCATAATATAAATTCGTGAATGCGTAAAAGCAATCATGAGCACGTAACCTCAGCATGTTGCTTTTATAACAAATTGTCTGTATGTTGTCAGTTTATATTGTCTGTTTTGTTTTTGTGTTGTGGGTTTCTAGATTCATTGGAATATAATTACAACTGAATATTAATAAGCAATGGAAGAATTTACATTTACTGAAAATAAAAGAGGACAGGAATCTTTACTGCATGGTAAATACAGGTATAATTTAAGTGTGACAAATGCAAACGGAATGACTCGTTAGAAGTGTGTAAAGCGTGATGAGTGTAGCACAACTCTTTCATTATAGACGCAGACGCATCTTTTTTTCCAACTACCTTAACTAACTTTATTATTATGCTCGATATTTTGCACGGCTCCCGTTCGCTTTTAGTTAATTAATATTTGCCTCATAACAGTTAGTAAATTATACTTTTTGCACTGGTTTTATTACTTTAGTTTCAAATTTATGCATGCTCACTGTTTATATTTTATTTACGTAATTAAGTTACTATGCAATTTCTCATTAAGTGAAATGTAAATTTCTTTTGAGAATAAATTTCTTTAACCTCGTATTAAGAAAGAACTATAGTTCTAAGACCGCTAAACTGTACTTGTTCTTAAATTCATAAGTTTGCTAGTGACGAGATAATAATATTTTGACACTAAAATTGATAATCTTTCACTTGGTCCCAAAAAGCATCAAAAGTTTACATATTCACTGTAATATAACATCTTTAGCAATGGCATAGAGTTGCAGTTTCACTGAGCTTCGTGAATAATAGCTCACAGGATTCTGCGTTTTTTGTTTTATATTTGTTCAATTCATCATGTCGGTTGGTCAGATAAAATCCGGAAACAGGATTAATGATGTCACACGCATAAAACGTAGCCTAGCGCTTGGTAGAAATATTGCGCTTTATCTATCAGTTTTTGCTCTTTTATCAGCTTTCGTGGTGTCGACGTTAAACGATATAAGTCAAGGCTACATAAATTATGGTCAAAACAATTTATTATTCTTGATATTTTTTTACGTGCTTCGGAAGACACGTTAAGCCGTTGGTCCCGGCTGCATTTAGAAGTCATTAACAACCACCAATCCCCAGTGGACCCACGCGGTGGTGTATGGCCGGTTCTATCTGTGATACATCCAATAAAAGCTCGTGCCTCAGTAGTCATGGATGAGCATGTGATGATATTTTTTATCTTTTGAAGTCTTGACTACGATAACAATTTTAATTAATGGGATAAGGAATTCAAAATTGTACTAGCTGACCCGGCGGACTTCGTACCGCTTATTTGACAGTTTCTATGACAACAAAACAAAGAAATCGTTAAATAGTTTACGCGTGATAGGGTATCACACAAGCAAACAAACAAACAAACTCACTTTCGCATATTAAGCTAGGTTACTATTAGTTAGGATAGTTAGGGTATAAACTATGATTTAGACACACATCTGCTTATATCGTACACCGCTATTAAAACCCTGTAAAGGCCATCCCAATCCTATCCAAACTACTCGGCGAATCTCGTAGAGTGCCTTCTGACGTTGTTTTGATCGTGATCAAGCAGTATGGCTTGAGGAACCCTTTATGCTTCTCGCTACCCCCAAAAAAGTCCGGTGAAAGTGACGGTATAAGGTCACATTTTAACAACTGCAAATATTTTGGGGATAAATTCAACAACATTATATAAACTATTTTTATGAAAAAACCTTAAATTTTTATACGCTAGTTTTCGAGAAAAACGCCAAAAGACAAAAAGTAAAATAAAGGACTATCGGTAGTTTCAATTCAAAAAAGCCGAAACAGAGAGGCCGCAATGCTTTCACCGCTTGCAAGTGCCCGTAGTTTCATTCAAAGGAGCCGACAGAGAGGCCGCTCTTAAAAATATTAAAATTTTTGTGTCAGGAAAAGTAAAAAAAAAACTAGCCTGATTTTTTTTTAAATGCTAGGACCTTATTTCTCAGATGTTTTGTCAAAATATTTGCAGTTGATAAAATGTGACCTTATATGTATATTGATTCCACCTTTTTTTAATAAAATCGGATTGAGTTTTCAAACATGTGTCAAAATAAAATGTAATTAGAATCAAACCAGAATAACTTTCTACCCCTTTTTAACCCCGTTAAGGGATGAATTTCAATAAAATACGAAATACGTCTTCCATCAATTCTGTTAACAAAGGTATATGCAAAATTTGAAGTAGATTGGACCAAGGAATTACATTGTCCTATACAAACTTTACCCCCCTTTTTCACCCCCTTAGGGGTAGAATTTCGGAAAATCCATTCTTAACGGATGCCTACTTCATAAAAAAACACACCCTCCAAGTTTCAGGTCTCTACGATCAGCGGTTTAGGCTGTGCGTTGATCCGTCAGTCAGTCATTCAGGACAAAGCATTTTGTATGTATAGATGAAAGTATTTATCTCTAGACCTACTGAACCAATTTAAAATTTATTGTAAAAACCTAAACGTAATAAACCTAAAACAGATCCCCGAAGGTTTTTTTTTATGACAGATTTTATTTTTTATTTAATTTACCAACGTTTGTTTACACTATTACATTAAAATAAGCATATGCAATTGCAAAATTATCTGAATGTAATGTGTAATCATAAAAAAAATGTAACTCATTAATTTGAGGTTATTACAATAGAACAAATCGATTTTTTTTAGTATTTTAAATCAGATTTGTCATACTCTTTAATTGCAATCACAGAATAACCTTGCAGACAAGCACTCAATCAAGCGTGCATAACATACACGAACTTATGCTCATGCTAGCATGCAAGCTTTCAAGCATAGAACACTCGCTTCGTCAGCCCTTTGCTCCACGTTTTTTACACCTATCGCAGTACAAGAGTTTTGAAGTAAACACGTCAAATCTGCCGATGATCGATGCGCAGCCCGAGTTTACAAGACAACGCTCTTATAAAAACTTCGTAAGTATACATAATATTTCTTTTCGCGTAAGCCGGCTTATACTCGAGTTCTTAAGACGTCACAGAAAACGAAGATAATGAATAAACTCTATATAATACTTCAGCCAAAAATGCGGGGTTATTTGTCATACTGTAAGGAGACAGTGACATGAATATTCATATTGTTATACTTGGTAGGGGAGCTTTTGTTTTCAATATCATATTAATACGTGAAGCAAAAACTTTGTACCCCTTTTTATGAAAATTGCGCGGACGGAGAAGTATGAAATTTCGCACACTTATAGTTTATATAGAGAAGGATTGCAGAATGTTATTTAAAAAAAAAATTATGCATAAAAAATACATTAAATCAATAAAACAAATATTACATACACTAACATGTATTTGATACACACGCATACGTATTTGACACACACGCATAATATATACTCTTTTCAAAATTTTCAAAAGTGGAAGAAACGGCCAATATCTGTCGATACCAATCCAAACTCACATTCTATAATTCTTAATTTTTCATTTCTTAGGGTACAATCCGTTTAGCCTTAATAAAATTACGGTCAAATTTCGACCACTGGGCGACCACTAGTTAAAAAAAAAGACAATACTGTCTCAGTATATCTAGTGATTATCATGTAAACATGGCCACCCAATGAAATCAATATTCAATACTATTATAAAGTAACAGATAAAAAAAAATAAAAAAAATAAAAAAAGGTACAAATTAAATAGTATAATAGATAGATCAGTTAAACATACATACATACATACCATCACGCCTTTTTCCCAACGGGGTAGGCAGAGACCACATCCTTCCACTTGCTACGGTCCTGACACACCTCTTGCGCCTCCTCCACTCTCATTACTCCTTTCATACATGCTCGTCGGTTATGGGTAAATAGGACGTAAAAGCAATTAAAAGCTGAACATTAATGATCAACTATTTACAGTTACCTACATTGTTAATTGCTCATCGGAGTACTTGAAATGCGAAATTTGAACAAACAATATTGAGTGCATTTACAAATTATTGGAAACAGAATAAATTGATATAAGTCAAGTTAAAACATAGTTTCTATGGAACTCATAAAAATTCTTATGACATTATTGTTTTCTGAAGATCAAGCGAATAGGTACTACACATTAAAATAAATCACTTAGTATGACCAACGTAACATAAATAAATAATAAATAAAATAATTAATAAATAATATGCATACTGTTGTAGCTGACACGAAATAGTTAGTCTACTACTTGGTCTACTAATGATGCTGTACTTTCGATATTCCCGCTATCGATAATTGACTTTGATAATCAGCTAGTATATCGATATATCAATAGCGTAGCATTTTTTAAGATTCAAAATATAGGTATTATTGTAAGCTATTGATTGCTTACAATAATACTATTGATAGTATTGACAAATCTTAATCTATCGCAAGTATCGATAGTATGATCGTTAGCCTATCGGTGACTGCTTCTAACTGTCATTAACAGCTTTAATCTTATGTGGATTTATTCTATTATTTATTCATTTTTCAGTTCGTTTTTTTGCATTCACAATAATAATAATATATAGTTACAACTTACAAGATAAGATTTTACTAGAGAAAAGCTAACATCCTCAGGAATCTGTTTGTAATACCGCTGGCTTGCAGGTTAATATCACTAACTACTAGAAAAACTCAACGAGTCTTCTGGGGTGTGAACAGATAGATTCTTGGGTTGAACGCGAGAAATCGTGCTACAATTCCCACAGCTCCGTTCTAACGGAGACGCCATTAGTCTACTACTGGCGTAAACCATGACGCAAGCTAGTTTTTAGATAGTTTGATAAGACTGTTATAAATCTGTAATAACTCATTAATAATAAGCACACTTTCACAAAGGCCAGCCATTAGATGGGTGACAAAAAATGTATCAACCCGAGCTCCCGAGCTAACGGTTTTACATGCCTTCTGAAACACGGGCTTCAGTCAGAAGGCCGCTCCGCATCTGTGGTCTAGTGGTTAAGACCACCGGTTTAGACCTAGAGGTCCCGGGTTCGATTCCCAGCGGGGGATACATCTTTGTGTAATCGGTTTGGTTGGTGTAGGATTTGTTTGTCCGCCTGGCTAGCTACCGCCATCTTATCTAAATATGTCGCCATAACATCAATGTTTGTAGCATTGTTGTGTTCCGGCAGCTAGAGATAAGATAGCCAGTGCCTCACTAGTTGAGGATCCCGGGTGAAGTGCGCTTTCACCAAATGGCCTTAGCATCACTTAACATCAGGTGAGATCAAGGCACTGTGCTTACTCGTAAATATAAAAGGCATGTAAAACCGTTGGTCCCGGCTACACTGGCAGTCGTTAACAGCCATTAATCCGCACTGGGCCCGCGTGGTGGTTTATGGCCCGTCTCACTGTGTATTCCATACATATTGTAGGTGACTTATAATAATAAACATAAAAATAATTAATATTTATCTATATATATACACTTATAATTTATTCATTCATCATTCATGCATCACACGTACAAAACAAATATATTATTATAATTAAATATTGATATCAAGCATCGCCGCGGTATGTTGCTTAAGAGGGGGTATAAAGGTAAATCGCCAATCGTAGATTTGATTTTAACACTAGAAGATAAACCACGATTTACCCGAAAAAAATATCATAGATACTACAGCATACTTGAAAGGGACTGGTTTAAGCGAAAACATAATATAATAAAATTTTATCGATAAAATAAAATCACGAACTTACGTCTACTTTTCAACTAAAATCAATTTATTTTCAATTTGATGCATATTACTGAGCCAATATTTTAACACATAATATCAAATTATATTACAAAAGGACTCTATTAGCGATTTGAAAAAAAATGTATATTTTACGAGTAATTAAACTAAAACTTATTCGGCGCTTACGACATTCTTATTCCGCGCAGAACGCTCCAGTCTGTCGCACCTGACCCGAGGTAACAGGCATGTTTTGTTTCGTCGATTAGTCGCGATCACTCTGTTGAGACGAGAGGACTGTGTTTCTGTGCTCAGAGCGCCGAGAAAATATTTCGTTAAAATAAGATATTATTATCATAATATTGTTATTATTTGTTTTCATTGGTGATGAGTAGTCTCACCTTGAAATATCGACCCTTACGCATTAACTTTAGAGCTCACTATACAATGTATTACGAGCGCTGAAGCAATGACGGCGACGCGGGTACCAGGTATAGTATATGCAAAACAGAACGATGCTTTTGACTACTCGTATTGGTGGCAGTATGTATAGTAATTTTTTTTCACAGTACATACATAATTAAGTTGAATTAGCTATTCTGGATGTATTGTATCATACTTCGTATATTACCGTACAAACTTGTGATTTACAATTATTTTGTATTTCAGAACTGCTGCAGCTCCTAAATGTCGTAATATCTCACAAGCTGATGAATGCTATCCGGTCAAACTCGTACGCGAAAATTTCTCATCAACTCTGTTAGTTCGTTACAGTTGCTTAATTTAAAGCTTTTCGTATATTTATTTTTATAAAAATCATAGAATGTAAACATAATATTGATTTTTTTATATGTTGTCAACAACGACAGACTTTTCATGTTATCACATGAAAAGTCTGTCGTTGTTGACTGTACAATCCAGCTCGAAGATCTCGTAGATCTCGAAGAGCTCGCAGATGAAATGCCTCGCGATACCTGAAAAATAAAATACAATTAAAATAAACTAAACATTTTATTTCATTTCACTGAATTACGGTAAAAACGTAGTTTTTTAATAAACTTGGAAAAGACTGACACTGAACGATCACAGATTGAAAGAGCTACTATTTTACAGAGGAATAGTAGCGAATGGCTAGAACTTCGCAGGAATTTATTGACAGCATCCAACTTTGGAAAGATTATCAAACGTCGTCCGACCACCAGTGCAAGAATCGTCAAAACATTGCTATACAAGAGCGCTATATCTAATGTTGTTTCAATAAAACATGGTATAGATAACGAAGCAATTGCTCCAAATCAGCTTGCAGCACAATACGGAGTGCAAATAAATCCATGTGGGCTGTTCATAGATAGTGAAATACCATTTTTGGCAGCTACTCCTGATGGTCTGGTTGGAAACGATAGAATTGTGGAGATAAAATGTCCATTATCTGCGTTCAAAATGCCCATTAAGGATGCAATTCAAATGAAAAAAAAATGGAATTTAGAAGATAACACATTAGTCATTAACAAAAATGATTCTTGGTATTATCAAGTACAAGGTCAACTTCATACAACCAAAAGAAAAATGTGTCTTTTTGCAGAGTGGTCCGGTGAAAATCAAATGTTAACCGTTGAAAAACTCTTGCGCGATGACATCTAATGGAAAAATAAAATGGTTGGTAAACTAACTGAATTTTATATCTAACACATATTCATCATCATCATCGGCCTATCTTAGTCCACTGCTGGACATAGGCCTCCCCCAATGAGCGCCATAGCGCCCTGTTCTCAGCTTGACGCATCCAGCATCTGCCTGCAGTCTTTCGCAGGTCATCATCCCACCTGGCCGGAGGTCGTCCTACACTACGTTTACCGAGTCGTGGTCTCCACTCAAGAACACGTTTACCACAGCGGTTCTTCGCCAGATATGGCCGGCCCACTGCCACTTCAACTTGCTAATTCTTAGAGCTATGTCGATGACTTTGGTTCTCTGTCGGATGTATTCGTTACAAATCCTATCCTTCAGAGAAACTCCGAGCATAGCTCTTTCCATAGCTCGCTGAGCGACTTTAAACTGGTGGACCAGCCCTACCGTAAGTGTCCACGTCTTAGCTCCGTAGGGCATGACGAGTAGGACGCACTGATTGAAAACTTTCGTTTTCAAGCATTGCGGTATGAATGACGAGAAGACTCGACGTAGTTTTCCAAACACTGCCCAGCCCAGCTGAATCGTCTCGATAGCGTCATCAGTGGGTTCCAAGACAGCAAATCTGTCTCCGAAAATCTGCCGGAATTTCTCGGCGCCCGCCATGATTTGGATTGGGTTAGGACGGAGCGTGGACTTCATCAGACGGTTTCTTTTAAACTTCAAGTTGATATTCAGAGAGCCTCGGAGGAGTCGGTGATCAGATCCGGTATTGAACCTGTTGATCACTGAGACATCTCTGAATATGTGCTTGCTATCCGTCATGATGAAGTCGATCTCATTTTTGGTCACAGTGTCGGGGCTTTGCCATGTCCACTTCCTTTGAGGTTGTTTCTTAAAGAAGGAGTTCATTAAGAACAGCCCCTCTTTCTCGAGGAAGTTGACAAGCATTTGCCCCCTGTGATTCCTAACTCCATAACCATGCGGTCCTATCCGGGATTCGTTGCCAGTCTGGGTTCCCGTAATGAAAATTCGTCAGATCACTGACATTGAAACAGCTAAACTTGTTTACTTTAGTTATTTCCATAGCGTAATGTCGTACGGCATTTTATTGTGGGCAATTCTGTCGACATTCAAACTATGTTTTTGGTGCAGAAGCGGGCTATTCGAACAATTTATAACCTAAAAGCTGGTAAATCTCTCAGGGAGAAATTTAAAGATATAACATAATGACAGTTACTTCACAATATATTTACGAGAACCTAATGTATGTTTATAAAAATATTGAAACTTTTTCTAAAAACAGTGATATTCACAATGTAAACACCAGAAATAAAAACAAAATAGCAGTACCTTATACTAGGCTCCACAAAAGAAATAATTCATTTAGAGGCCTGTGTGTACGTTTTTACAATAAAGTTCCTAGTAATATTCAAGAACTTGATATAAATAAATTTAAAATCATCATTAAAGAAAATCTTTGTAAAAAAGCTTAATGTAAAGTGTCTGATTACATTGAAGATAAAACAGCATGGGTTTAAAATGTTCCAATCACCCCAACAGGTATTTCTAATTTAAAATATTGTTAAGTAATTTTAAACTTGTATAACTTGATAACGGCATATAATTTTGTAAATGTCGTTACTTATATTAAAACTGTAGAGTTTCTTGCGCCCATTCTTCTCCACAACTAAAAAATAGACATCCTGAATGGGTAGTAGGTAAAAAAAATGTTTGGACGATTCAAAAGCACTTTTCTAAAGTTTATCTGAATAAAAAATATTTGACACTTTGACTTTGACTTTGATTACAGAAGGTCTTAATCTCTCTCATCTTAAGTGTAAACAATATTTTAGTTTTTTTACCATTAAAAAAACAATGAAATTTTTCATTAAATTTCAATAGTAAAGATAAAGATAGTTACATTTTAAGACAAGTTAGAATGAACAGACCTTAAATACATATTTTATTGCAAAAATGTTTTTAACTTATCTTCTTTCTGTCTGTTCTTTGCAGTACAGGTACAAGCCAGGGAACGAATTCTGAAAAAAAAATGTAAACCTATGAATCTATGTAAATAAAGCGATATTTTTGTAATAAAATTAGACTTCTTTTTTTTACATTGTCGACACTCTTTGAAGAAGAGATATAACAGTAAGAGCACTTACACACGAGCAGCACTTTGGTATCAATAGAGGTAACTGTAGCGTCGGATGGTAGGCCTTTGACCTTCAACGTGTCGACAGCAACCGCTGACTGTTGCAGTTACTTCTGTCGATAGCAAAGTGCGACTGAAAGGGATAATATAATCTACATGATACAAAAAATAATCTACATAATACAAAAATGCTTAAAGATTTCATGGCACCTACGCCTTTATAAAATAAAACAATATTAAATATTTAAAGTAGCAATATATAATAAGAATATATAATATCATTACTTACCTTTGCGTATTATTTCCCACCAGCAAAGAGTATTTTAGTGTTTCAAAGTACAGCTAGGTGATCCGACTCGCACTTAGCCGGTTTTTATCTGATTATTTTAGGTATACTGTGCGCGATCGCACTAAACACGAGTACACACGAGGGAGCGACCTGCCGTTCTGTTGCGTTGGCCGCCACGCCGTACGCACGGACGAAAGCGGGGCGTGAAAGGGGCGCGGGTGAAATCTGATTTTTTTCTAGGTTTATACGCCCTCTTAGAGTGGATTTCACCAACATCCAATTTATACGAGAATAGCTATCCAAGTATATCTTTACTCTTATGATTTAATCTACGGCTAACTTTGGTTTCATTTCACCAGATTAATCTATGGGTAAGTTACTCTCGCATAGTTACTCCGTGATGATGAACGAATGAAACGAACGAAAATATTAACCACCAAGCATAAAAGTACATTCACACCATGCCTGAGCAATATGGCGCTGCGTATTTTTAATTAGCCAGGGTAATATGTCTACTTGACGTTATGAATAACTTCAAATATTCTGTTATGTTGATTGTTTGTTAACAGAGAATATCGTAAAGCAATAAGAAGTCATGAATAGCGTAATTCTTTAATACGTACCTGTTGGTATGTACATACATACGTAAATACAACGAGCGCATATAACTCACCTACCTATTGGTAACATACTCCAGACGATGCTCAATTTTTAGCAAGTTATACACAGACGCTTTTGACAAACGGAATCTTATATGGCGAAGTCGTAGTTGTCGTTATCTTCAAAGTACTATGTCCTTTCTTTAAACCATGTTGGAAGAGGGCCAAAATAATAATTGCTAAGGTTAAGAAACTTTCGCAAAGGACGGCGGGGATGACCAAAAATGTATCATCGCAAACTCCTCCGTACTTCGGAAGGCACGTAGAACCGTTGGTATCCGGCATCAGCAGTCGTGAACAGACACCACACCGCACTGGGCCTGCTTGGTGGTTTATGGCCCGTTCTCCCTAACCATCCATAGAGAAGGCTCGTGCCTCAGCAGTGAAGGCATAAGTACGCTAGTAACTTAATATAGAAAATATAAACAGTCCACGAGTCGTATCGCAGTGAAGTTGAAAGAACTTGAGATAATTCCAGTATGGTGGCCAGGGGTTCCAAGAAGGAGGTTGTTACAAGAGCACAGTTAGGCATCCAAAAACTGAAACCTAGATTTTAAGTATTCCGAGGCCAGTGACTATACTTAAATGAATCAATTTCGCCCAGGTAAAAGTAATTCTAGAAATAAAATACATTTTCGAGGGTGATGTTTTCTACTGTCACTATAAAATTCTTTAAATAATTAATTCCAGGGTTATTTATTACGTTCGGTCAGCTACTTTCTCCTTCGCTTCTTGTATTGCTGACTTAATAATGAAATCTCAAACCTTACCATTTCAGAGGTTTTTTTTAATCTACCACGATAAGCGCTTGGTCTGCATCACACTTGATGATAACGATAAGGCTGGGTGAAAGCTTACTTCAGTGTAACTTCGCTATCTTATCTCTAATTGGCGGAACGGAACAATACCACAAAATAAGGAGACAGGAGGTTAGCTTCACACAAACGCACATGATCAACGCACACATGGACACGGAATCTTTTTTTAATTTTTATGTCAAAAGGACGCAAATGAGCAGGCGGGTCACCTGATGGAGAGTAATCGCCGCCGCCCATGGACGGGTGTCCAAAACCCTTTGGTTTCACAGAATCACAGATGCGTTGCCGGCCTTGAGGAAGGAGTTGGATCTTGAGGAGGGAGTAGGTAAGAGTTGGACCTCCGGTACTTTCACTCACCGAACGAAACACAACAGCAACGAATGCCATTGTTTCACGCTGATATTCTGTGAGAGCGTGGTATTACGCCGGGCGAGCCGGCCCATTTCGTGCTGCAACGCAGCGTGGCTCTACCACTCAGACAGTGTCACTCATTTAGCACCACCCAGGGGTCACGTGTAGGGTTTCAAGGGTAAACCTACGGACGCGAGTAACATTAACCCCCAATTACAAAAACACAAATGTTGGAAAAATTTCCACGAACAGGATTTGAAATAAAATAAAATATAAAAAGTAAAAAAAAAATAACATTAAAATACATCATTACTCATTTCATTTCACATTACAATCATTGTTGATAAATTCATCAATTGTATAAAAAACATTAGATACTAACCATTTTCTTAGCGTTCGTTAGCTTAAACCTAATAGTATATGGGAGCTCCGTTATATTTAATGGGATTTTGTTATAAATTGTAATGCTCATTACGTAACAATTATTTAAATAACACGTTGTTTGGAATAGTGTCCAATATCAACCTACGTGGGTTCCTCGAATTTGTTCCATAATGGTCCTTTGCTTCTGTGAAATATTCATAATTTAATTTAACGAATTTCCCTATCTCCAGTACATAAATAGAGACTTAAAACAAGCCATAAAACCAACCAAATGAAGTACTTACAATTATATTGGTTGGTATGTGGATTACATATTGTTTGATTGATGGCTTTGTTTGAGTTCGAAAGGCTTGTTTCAAGTGGTCGTCGGGAATCAAAGTCGCTGGGAATAGAACTCGGGTCTGAGGCCGGTGATTTAACCAGTAACCCACACAGGCGGACATGTTATCAGTGGGATAGTACAATTAGCAGTCTCCGCAACGATTTACGGAATGGTTTGCGGCCGAATGGCTATTAGCTTTCTCCGTGTGAAGGCTTGTGTTACCGATGTGTTCGTTGGATACATCGCTTGAGCACGCACGTCCCTTGGTAGTTATGGCTAGAAAGTGCTTTGCTTTGGCAAATTACCTCTGAGTTGTGACCTTTTTGTTGTGTGTTTAAAATTTATTTTATTTGTTTTTTCTTTTGACGTCTGGCAATTCTCATATAATCTAACGGTGGGTGTAGGTAGTGCCAGTACAAATAATAACTATTACTAGAAGAGTTAGGGTAAAGGTTTGGCTGTTCTTTGTTCTATGTGTTTATTAGTTCATGCCTATTAATGATAATAGCTGTAGTAGCACATTATAGAGCTGTTATCGTCATAACAGTTGTGAATTGACGAAGATGACGATACAAAAGACCTATAACCAATAATGTCCCATAAGACGACTGGCATAATCCAATTAAAAATACATTTTTCTTACATTAAAATATTCACTTTACTGGTTTTTAAAAATTACTCGTATAAGAAGCGATATGCGATATGAGCATTATCTTTCCACAAGTGGAAAAAAAATTAAACAAATTAAACATACACACAATAATTTTGTATCTGTATAGTGCCTTACAAATAAACAAAGAATAAGGTTCGAATTGCTATTCCGTGTTTGTACCTGTCATGTAAACGTCATTGCAAATTAGAGTAAAGAGACAAAACACGGAATAGCTATTCGGACCTTATTCTTTGTTTATTTGTAAGGCACTTACTGCCGTACTCAGAGACGTCAATTAAGTTTTAATGGCAATTAAATGTCCTTCCTTCTCGATTTAGCACTATACATAAGAAAGTGACAGCAAGAGATTTAATTGTCATTAAAACTTAATTGACTTTATTGTTAGTCTTTAATACTCTTTTGTATGTATTGTGAAATGCACACTTTTTCTACTTTTCTTTGTGTGTTCTCCTTCTAAGGGCCTGCTGGAAGAAATTTCACTGTGAAATAAGCAGCATCCTTGTACTTGTCTATTCTTGCTATGTTCTCCCTTCTGTTTGTTTGTGTGTACATAAATAGTTATAAAATAAACAAATAAATAAACACAAAACTTCAAAAATGTAATAAATAGCTTTTTTTTCAAAATCACTTTCATAGATCTTCTGGCGTACTCCTGGGTATATTCTACTAATATACCGTGGCAACACATGGCAACATAGACTCGTAGCGACGAACTTATGAGCCAACTGCCAAAGTAGCTAACCCCCTTTGCCCGTTCGCCCCCAGTTTTGGCTGCCGCGCCGCCTTTTTGCGGCTTAATCCAGTTGGCCGCTGCCACCAATACCTACTTGCGTAATTCCAGGACTCTGGACCATGAATTCGTAATACTGCAAAATGAAAGCAATATAATACTGTGCGATATATGTGGTGATACGACTGCCAGAGCAACCGAGCGCGCAACACGAGTGGATTGGCTTTAATATTTAATGATAAAGTTGAAATGATGACAAGTAAACAACAATACACGTTGCATCTTTCAAATATTTTAGTTTGAAGTTATTTTGTTGAAGAGACCCGTCAAATTATGATGTGGCATTGACATCAATAATTATTATAAACAATGCGAGTTTTAAAGCCTTTTTTGATTTCAAAAATTATTTTGAATTGTGGATAAATATAATTAAATATTAAGTCGTGGTCGCTTACTATGAGCATCATAACAAGGCCTAAGGTCTCCCAAGTATGGACCCCGGGCTATGCTTAGGGTTTCTCTGCGGGATCGAATGCGAAATGTGGACATCCGTATAAGAAACAAAGCCTACTGACGTAACCCGAAGAGTTGTTAAGTTCAAGGGGCAGTTGACAGATCTAGATTAGGTTGACAGATATACATAGGACTGATGGCCGATAGAACGGAACAGTTCTCGAGTGGCGACTGCGCGCCAGAAAATGCTGTGTGGACGGGCATCCAACAAGGTACACCGAAGATCTGGTGAAGGTCGAAGTTAGTCGCTAGATGCGAGCAGCTCAAAACCGGTCGTAGTGGAGATTCTTGAGGGAGGCCTACATTCAGCAGTGGATGGTTATGGCTGAGATGATGATGATGATGATTATAATTGAATAACAGCGATAAGCTAAGCAAACTTTCAGTATATGTAGAGCCATGGCGAAATATGAATTGGACTTTTTATTTACAAATTTCACAACCGTTATACTTTATCTCACGTGATGGTAAATGACGATACAAGGTCACGTATAGTAGAAGCATACTTCACCCAGAGTCCTCAACCACTGATAGATCTATGGGCTATTTTATCTCTATCTGTCAGAATAAATAATGGTACTAACCGATAGTGTAATTCGTTTTCTTGTCTTCCATTTGAGTATACAACTCAATTGTGACAGCTGTCAAAAAACTACAAATTTCATTGTTTCTGAAGTCTTATTCAGTCCTGTGGCGTATCGGCAGCGTGGTCACCCCGATCGCCGGGTCAGAAGCGAAGCTTTGGCACCATTTGGTTTGCAATTCGCTAATCTTTCTAGATTATCTGCTTTGGACAGAGTAGAATATTTTTTATGCGCATCCAAAGGATTCAGTTGTAATTTATCGGGTCTAAAACTTTTCAGGTCTTGGCGTGGAGATTAAGTTCTTATAACGTTGGGTTTGGCTGAAATATTGACTGTGGTTTGTTAGGTAATGTGCTACAATTTAACTAGTTTGGGAAAGAAAGTACATACTTTCTCACATCAATTTATATTTTTTTTTTGAGTTAGAAAGACGATTGTTAAATGCATATATTGTGATCATGATTTCTTTTTTTGCTTGTAATGTTTTTTTTAATGTCCAGCTGAAAATCAGCGATGTGGCTACAAGCTACAACATGAGCTGAGCTGGTCAGCCCTTTCAGTTGTTTCTCATTACACCTTAGATATCCTTATATAACCTATTGTAATTTTAATGTATTGGAAGCACTGAATAAATAATTACTTTACTTTACTTTAAATACCATGTCTCTTAAACATATATTTTAGTTTAATAAATAGATATTTTTAATATGAGTTTTAAGTATTTAGGTTTTAAATAAATAAACATACTAAATTTACAATTGAAGACTAAGTCATTTTTATTTTAAATTACTACATTCATTAAATACGATGCCTAAAGGAGCACTGAGGAGAAGCACCATTAAAATCCGTGATGGGTCCCGCGAGTCGACAGTAGCAGCCATATTGTATTTAAAGAATCGTCACGAAAAACGTTGAATTCAAATTCAAAATACTTATTCAGCGTAGCAGGCATAGGTTCCAACAATAAAACTACATCAAAATGCTACTAGACTCCTCTCAGCATTAGTGAATGTATTGAATTTCTTTAACATATCTTTATTATTAAATACCATTCATTATTGTAGATGCATCCACTCCCAACTTCAGTATAAATTACTCAAGAACATACACGCAGGGCAAAAGCATAATAATTATAGCGACATTACAGACAACTAACAGAGTACAAGTACGTTTTAAGGAGCTTTTAGATTTAGAACTTAAAGGGCACAATAAAAGGGCTTTCCCAAGTATAAAATAAAAAGCCTCGTAGCAGCAACTCGAGTCATTTAGCTGAAGTTTTTGGCGAACGAGCACTTTTATCTACCTGGACATTTTTTATAGAAAAAATCCATCTTGGATTTGAGGCTCTTAAGACGGGGCTTCAATAACAGCTTTTATAAGAAGTCTACATCAATGATTGATAATTAAAATAAGGTAAGTTTGTTTTTTGCTTGTTATGGGTGGTAATATAAGGCACGCTTCATGAAAGTTGGTATTGGTATTAGCGATGTGTCGTTATCGTTTTTTGAAATCACGAAACGAAAACGTTATCCGTTTGTTAATAACGTTATTAAAACTATCTATTTTTGACAACTATCTATTTCCACAAGGTCGCACACAAACAGCATAAAGTACACAAAATTCACATTATAAACTTATACCTATTACAGACAAAAAAATATTGTGGCCAACTAGGCCCCAGCCTCACCATAGGTTTTCAGCGACATTAGCCTTGCAACGCTTGTATTCTGGCGGGACCTAGAGGTCAAGACGACATCGAATAAAATTGCAAAACAATAAAAAGAGTAAAATCACTACACATTGTTTCGATTGCATTTTTAAACCAGGGATGATGGGGAGCTCGATGGCGCAGTACGCACCGGTCTGCGATTGCCAAGGTGACCGAAAAGGTATCATCTTAAGCTCCTCCGTGGTTCGGAAGGCACGTAAAGCCGTTGGTCCTGGCTGCAGTAGCACTCGTTAACAACCACCAATCCGAACTAGGCCCGCGGCCACGTGGTGTGTTATGACACGTTCCCTCTATCCATCCATGGGAAGGCTCGTGCACCAGCAGTGGGGACATTAAAATGAGCTGGTGATGTGAAACCATGGATTTCAACAACATAAAGGGTACAGTGGAAGTTATTTCAATTGGTTAAAGGTGGAAGACCTTGCGCTAAGCGCCCATTCGTTACCCATTTATTTAATAATGAAGGATCGTTATCTGGTTTATAATTTCCTGTTTGCATTAAGATTTGGTTCAAGAGGCGCGGTTCCTTCCGAGCATGAGTGATGTTATTTACACGTAATTGTTTTCGTATGTAAAATATGTGAATAAGTAAATAATCTACATAAAGAAACATGCGTTTGCCTGTTGTACAAAATCGTTGAGCTACTCCTTGTAAATACATATTTGCTTTGCTAACTCGCTGTCCATACAGATTACTGTAAGACCACGCCACCCCATAATGATAGTTTCATACACATTCCCGAAAATGATTCCTTATGCTTTGCAATATCTTAAGTAAGAAAGAGTATGAAATCTTCTGATTTCAGCCAATCTCAGGAGTCCCATTCTTTTTTCGAGGGTATCTTATCTTATCTTAGTGACGCATGTGACGCAATGACGGATTACTCTCTTCTACTAGCAAGAGTGACAGTAGTGAGATGATGTCTTAATATGTAAAACTATTAAATGTGATTCAGCGCACCGCTGGCGTTAGAGCCGTGGTCAGTTTTGGCGTGTTTAGCAAGGCGTCATCGTGGGTTGCTCCCCAGAGAGAGTTGGAATTGCCAGTTCCTTACACGCAGAATAGCTGGCTTGTTGGGGCCAGAAAGCGAGCGAGACCACATGGAAGATTCTGCGAGTTATTGTCAGTTTAGAGTGGTGTGACGTAATAATTTCGTCGATCTTAAAAATTAAAATTGGTCAAAAAAATAACTGCAAACAGAAAAAACTGAAAAGCAAAAAACAAGCGCTAAGATCCCAGAATTCAATTTGAGCAATGTTGAATGCAACGTGAAATATTTCATTGTCCGATACTTATTTATACTTAAATAGTAAAATCTATAATAAATTAGTATTTATAAATACATTGAATATTGATAGTTGTCGCAGGCGGGGACAATCACCAACCAAAGAAAGAGCGAATTTAATTGAGCAAGCTACGGCCACTTGGTTGGCCGCTTGGATTCTTCAATCGGGTAAAAATACACTGCGTACTCGTACAATTAGACGTCGCGTCGTACTATGGCATTATTTGAACAAGTAGTGAGAGGTATACTTATCTCTGAAAAACTAAAAAATAATGAGTAATATTTAGATAGCCGACCTAGTAGATTCTATGATTAATCCACATGCATACTACTCGTGCTAGGTTAACTGAAGATTCGGTGATTTCCTTCTCATATACACGTTAGATTGGTAGCATTTGTACCCATTCTTAGCACAAGGACGTTATTATTTTGAAGGGTATAATAAATTAGGTTCTTGAAATTTAATTAAAATTTTCGAGTAATTTTAATTTCTCGAAGAGAGACAAACGTATCGTTACTTCAATAGCAACCGCCAGATCACAGCAATTGCTAATGGGCTGGCTCCACACGAAATGTCTGAATACGTCCAAAAGACGGCTGGGTTTTATTTAGTGTGAACACATATATTAGAGCAGCAGGCCGGGCTGCGCGATCTTGAGCCTTAATGACCTACGAGATGGTTTCATTGTCAACGAATACTACGGGAATTTGGCAGGCCGGTAGCGTAATGTTTATTTTTATTTCACAAGTCAGGTATGTTCACCTTTTGTGTGAACTGGCGTAGAATATTGTGACATGCAATTGAGCGAATACGCTCTGTCAAGGTTTTAATAGTAGAAAAAAAAAGTAGGGTAAAATAGAGTATACAAGATAAAGTTATCTGAAAACAAGGTAAAAATGTACCAACTTTTTTGTCTATTAAGAAATTTAATTATAAAACTCTCGCTGAGCTCTTCTTGATAGAAATCTGCATCCTGAATCTGCAGACGTTTGTCTTACTTACAACCAAGAGTTACAGATTCATTCAAAACTAGATAATGGTGCTGGGTTTAGACAATGACCTGAATCGAAAGGTTGTAGGCTGATGATGAATAGAATATATTAGAATATAATTTGTTACAGGTATTATGTACATTTTGATGATGATGACAAACCAAAAGTGTTTTCATTAAAAAGTTACATTCCAATTCTATTTGCAAATGAAACTATTCTAGAATAACTAATACAAATTTACGTTAACTGGTTAACCTTAATCCGCATAAACAAACCGAATGTCAGTATTAAGAGCTAATTGCCAAATAAACTAGATTGCAGCAGCAGGATCAAAGGTCAATTAATTATTGCATGGTAGGTATGTGAGTTTAGGCGCCGCGGCCCGCGGCAGCCCGCCACCGCAATGTGAACCGCTGTATGTTAATATCATTGATTTAATTAACCTCAGAAAACATACCTATTATATATTTACAGTTACAAGTTACAAGTTCACATATATAAATCAAAAATACCGTGATATTTGCTAACATGTGATAACTATCATGAACTGATAATATATTTTATGTAGTGGTGGTGTCGTATATACGCTCGCGGTAGAAAATAAGTAGATTGCTTATTTATTATTTATTTACGGAAAAACACGAAATCCACGTGGATGAAGTTGCGGGAAAACTGCTAGTTATTAATCTATACTATTAATAAAGAGGTAAAGTTTGTTTGTTTGTTTGCGGAGGGTAATCTCTGGAACTACTGGTCCAATTCCAAAAATTCTTTCACTGATAGAATACTACATTTCTTGCGGGTAATATAGGCTATTTTATTTAAAAAAGTTTATTTTAAAATCTCAAATCCATGTGGATGAAGTCGCGAGGAAAATGCTAGTTATTAATATATGCATCACCAATTTATCTTAGTCTGTCACCATACCAACAATCCTGTTGCGTTATTGTCATCATCATCATCGTCAGCCTATAAACGTCCCACTGCTGGGCACAGGCCTCCCACGTGAACAATAGCACGTGGGGATATTGGACCATAACCCACCACGCTGGCCCAATGCGGGTTAGTGGGTTTTAACGATTGCCATCTTACGACAACAACCGGGACCAACGGCTTAACGTGCCTTCCGAAGCACGGAGGAGCTCGAGATGTTTTTTAATTGGTCACCCATCAGGCGACCAGGCATTGCGAAAGTTGCTTAGCGGGCAAGATCGCAAGCCGAACGCGCTAGCCGCTGCGCCATCGAGCTCCGATCCGAGCAGCGCGTTATTGTGTTGCACCCGTTTTAGATAGTTTCTCGGAAATAGAGGTTTCCGTGTGTAAGTATTCATCAAACTTCCTGGTGCGGGTGCCTGGCGCTTATGAAACTTGTTCTTGTTGTAGGCACACGCTGTTATTTTAACCGTCTAAGCTGAAACCCACATTGTGTATTAGATAAATTACCTCTAGGTAGTTTTTTTTTGTTACTTAGTAAAATAAAAGAGTAAATAAATTAAATAATGCAAGATACTTTATGTAAATTTTGCAGACTTAGATATATATATATATATATATTTTAATTATAATGTTTTTTTTTACATTGTCCTTTATTTTTTGTGTTTATTTTTGATGGAAAGCGTCCTTTTATGATAGGGCATTTTCCAATACTTTGACGCTGTAAGGGACAGTAAGGGACTCAGTACAAGGTCTTCCCAGAGGTACTTCTCCCTGGGCTCCCACCCAGAGTAGACTTACGAACAGATAGCATAGTAGTGACATTCATAAGAGCTATTTGTAGCCTAAAGTGAATAAATGATTTTGAATTAAATTTTGAATTTATCCTGTTTGTAATGGTTACGTTATGCTTTGTGACGCCCACATCATTGTAAAGATATGTCTTAACTGCGCCCACGTGCCCCTCATCATTGACTCGTTGCTCTTCTCTCTCCGTGCGTGCGCTTTACAGGATGTTCTTAGAATTGATACCAATAAATAATTTTCTACTTTTTAATAGTTAGAAATTGAACCGCCTCTGTGGTCTAGTGGTTAAGAGGAGGTCCCGGGTTCGATGCCCAGCAAAAAATACACACAACATACACAAACATGTACCCCTTGTTACATATACCGCAACATTTACATTACATCACATCACATTATACGAAAGTGATTCATTACTATGTTACGGTCACAATCTAGTAATATGTTTATCTGACTAAACTAATCTGGTTAAATAATTATAAATCTATCATATAATAAAATAAAACAATACCTAACCTAACCTAACCTAACTGTATTATAATTATATTCCTAGTAAGATAGTAATGTATAACTATGTTACGGTATATTTATTAATAATATACATATGGATATAACTATATTACGGCTTTATCTAAGTATCATACGGCGACAGATACATTGAGTGGGCTTCGGCTTAAAGACGGTAACAATAGCACTGTGTTTAAGCAATTATTGTTACAATGAGTGCATATGGGAATTCATTAATAACGTAGTAAGTAAGTGTGTACGTACTATAATAATAATAATAATATCAACACCTAGAGAGGCTCTCGCTGAAAGGTTGGGTTAAGGGTCAGATGCAAAAGGCAGTACTCCTAGACACGGCACGTATTGTCAGAAGGTTCCTCACTCTGCAGCCCTGACCACCGGTAGCTTGGGCCCTGCCCCGCTGCTGGTGGTACTCTAGGATTAGGTTTTTATAATGTTTTATTGTTTTTATATTAAAATATTGTAAAAATCTAGTTTTAAGAAAGAAAATAAATAAAGGAGATAATAATAAAAATATTTATTTGTTTATAATTGGGTACTTAAAGTTAAAACTATATTTGAAAAAATCATTAGTAAAGGACCAAAATTGTGAAGAACTGGGGCTTGAAATAGGTTTCCAAAAGAAACTGTCTGGTGACCTTTACCTACAGGTCACCAGACAGATTTCGATATACTATAATAATTAGGAGCAACAATGAGCTATCAACAAAAAGAAAAAAAAAACCAAAATGTAACATAATAAATGTAACAGAAAAAAACTATGAACTGAGTTACTGAGTGTGTTGTGTAATGTATTTTATTACACTTGACTGTATCTACTGCATTTCGATATTAGCTTTGTCCGACCGCACGCCGGCGGCCGGCTAGTTACACATACGTAATTAACACAACCCATAATTAATAACACACTGTATCGCTACATTCGACAACATACAGCACTTTGCGACGTTGTAACGTTAAAAGAAATAACATTAACGCTTATCACGTGATTCACGCGGTAGGCACAGAATTATGACTAATGGCAACATTCGGGAAATGAAGGGACATGCTCCCAAAAGCTACCATTAAGTGTAATAGCCAGACGTAGGCTTATGACAGAGGTTTTTCCGTGTAAATGACATCTGTTTTGGTCTGTTATGTGTACATGGTTTTGGCTTTGTCGCGTTGTAGGAGACAGGTGTCGTTAGTTATACTTTTTAACAATATCAGCGATATTTTCATTTTCGAAAAGAATGTCAATATTTTGCGTAATGTCATACAAAAGTTTTTGGAGAATTTTAAAAAGATAGATATTAATATACCTAGGTATTTCGTATTCTTAATAGTTTGTAAGTATATCGAATAGAATCTCGGTTCGGTAACGTCTACAGACATTTATTTTCATACAAACTTATAATGCTCACGCAAAAAAACTTAAGCACGTGGAAAATGTTGCGTGATGAATAATAAAATTGATCATATCAAGGGGTCATTCGTCGTCATTACGAATATTAAGCAGCGTTTAAATTTTGAATATAAAAGGTAAACTGAAATTAAAAATACAAATTACAAATCAATTATAGGCATACACAACTTTTAAAACAACTATTAATTATTATAAGTCACTGGTCACCCAGTGGAAGAAATTTGACATGCTTATACATTCTAATATATATCAATTATTATACAAAAGAAATCTGCTAAAGCCATTGGGAAGCCGCTGGATGCGAGCAGCACAAAACCGATCCTTGTGGAGATCCTTGGGGGAGGCCTTTGTCCAGCAGTGGACGTCTTTTGGCTGAGATTATGATAATGATGATGATTATACATAAATATTATGTTTTAGGATTGCATCTCCATATAAACTTTAACTATACCAAATCTCACACTCTTCCGTTTTCGCAATGTGTTCAAAAGGAACACGAAGTTTTCTCTCCACGTATCAATATATAGATAACGATTAAAACTTAAATGAATAGTAATTCAAATCAATTCAATTCAATTCAAAACATTTATTTTAAACACAAGTCCATACAGCAAAAAAAAAGATACATTCATCATCATCATCATCAGCTCATTTTATGTCCCCACTGCTGCGGCACGAGCCTTCCCTATGGATGGATAGGGTAAACGGGCCATAAACCACCACGCGGGCCCAGTGCGGATTGGTGGTTGTGAATGGCTGCTAATGCAGCCGGGACCAACGGCTTTACGTGCTCGAGATGACACATTTTCAGTCACCCATCCGATGACCGGCCTTTGCGAAAGTTGCTTAAACTTAGCAATCGCAGACCGGACGCGTTAAGAGGGGGTATAAAGGTAAATCACCAATCGTAGATTTGATTTTAACACTAGAAGAGAAACCACGATTTACCCGAAAAAAATATCATAGATACTACAGCATACTTGAAAGGGACTGGCTTAAGCGAAAACATAATATATTAAAATTTTATCGATAAAATAAAATCACAAACTTACGTCTACTTTTCAACTAGAATCAATTTATTTTCAATTTGACGCATATTACTGAGCCAATATTTTAACACATAATATCAAATTATATTACCGAGCGACTGTATTAGCGATTTGAAAAAAAAATTTATATTTTACGAGTAAATAAACTAAAACTAATTCGGCGCTTACGACATTCTTATTCCGTGCAGAACGCTCCAGTCTGTCGCACCTGACCCGAGGTAACAGGCATGTTTTGTTTCATCGATTAGTCGCGATCACTCTGTTGAGACGAGAGGACTGTGTTTCTGTGCTCAGGGCGCCGAGAAAATATTTCGTTAAAATAAGATATTATTATCATAATATTGTTATTATTTCTTTTCATTGGTGATGAGTAGTCTCACCTTGAAATATCGACCCTTACGCATTAACTTTAGAGCTCACTATACAATGTATTAGAAGCGCTGAAGCAATGACGGCGACGCGGGTACCGGGTATAGTATATGCAAAACAGAACGATGCTTTTGACCACTCGTATTGGTGGCAGTATGTATAGTAATTTTTTTTCACAGTACATACATAATTAAGTTGAATTAGCTATTCTGGAAGTATTGTATCATACTTCGAATATTACCGTACAAACTTGTGATTTACAATTATTTTGTATTTCAGAACTGCTGCAGCTCGTAAATGTCGTAATATCTCACAAGCCGATGAATGCTATCCGGTCAAACTCGTACGCAAAAATCTCTCATCAACTCTGTTAGTTCGTTACAGTTGTTTAATTTAAAGCTATTCGTATATTTATTTTTATAAAAACCATAGAATGTAAACATAATATTGATTTTTTTATATGTTAACACATGATAAGTCTGTCGTTGCTGACTGTACAATCCAGCTCGAAGATCTCGTAGATCTCGAAGAGCTCGCAGATGAAATGCCTCGCGATACCTGAAAAATGAATGTAAAAGCTTATTTCTATAAAAATGAACTTGAATTTGGTCCAGAATTATCTTTTCAAATATTTTACTAAATGTGGGTAGCACAGAAATTGGTCTAAAGTTAGTGGGGTCAGATGTGCTACCTGATTTGTATAATGGAATTACTTTACTGTGCTTCATTAGGTCAGGAAAAACACCACAGTCAATACATTCGTTAAATATGCAAGCTAAAACTGAAGCTATTGTCTCAATAACGGATTTAGTGACGTCAACGGAATTACCCCACAAATCAGCAGTCTTTTTTTTTATTAAGAGTGTTAAAAGTTTTAATTATATCTCTGAAATCAATTTTTTGAAAACTAAAATGGTTTTCACTAGGTTTGACTTTTTCCTTTAGAACCGCTTCAGCTACAGTGGGGGACGAGTCCAAAGTCTTTGTAGTTGAAACTGGAATATCAGTAAAAAACTTCTCAAATGCCGCAGCAACATCAGCATCAGAAGTTAAGATTTGATTTTCGAAGCTCAATTTGTACTCATTGTTACGACTTTTGACATTTCCAGTTTCACTATTTATAATATTCCATGTCATTTTTAATTTGTTATCTATCACTTAGCTTAATCTTTGAACTCAGGAATTTTGCCTTTGCTAATCGACATACTGTTTTAAATAACTTAGAATATTTTTTGACATACAGTTTGAAATCTTCACTGGTGTTATAGTTGCGTTCATCATATAGCTCATAAAGTCGCTTTCTACTTTTGTGGATACCAATTGTAACCCATTCACTAAAAGTAACAGTACCACTAACCGAGACCATCTTTGGAATAAAAGTTTTATTAAATTCTAAACAATATTTATAAAAGAAATCATTATAAAATTTATGTGGGTTATCATTATATTCTACATAACATATATTATCATAGAGATTGTTTTGAAGCGTTCCAGACGACCTGCAGTTTTTGGTACAACAGTGATAATCTGTTTCTTCACTTGCTGACACTGATGTGGAAGGCTGACCATTTGGCCACAATGATCAGAGTCTAGTTTATTAATAATGAGTTTAGACAGAGGTACTAGATCAGTGTATATATTATCGATACAAGTGGCCGAAGTGGCAGTTATTCTAGTCGGCTCCAAAAATAAATTATTCAAATTATATGATTGAAATAAATTTTTAATTTTGATAGAACCTGTAGACTTTTCTAACAAATTAATATTAAAATCACCGCAAACAACTATCTTTTTACCTACATTGCGGATTTTATATAATGCTTCATCCATTACTTTTTCAAAATAATCATACAATGCTGACGGAGGCCTGTATACACTTAATACAACAAGTCGCTCCAGCTCCACACAAGCTATTTCTATTGTTTGCTCAACCGAGAGGCTCATTATGTCTTTTCTTTCCTTTAATTTTAACTTCTTATCGACTATAATTAAGGAGCCACCATGAATTGAATTTACTCGACTGAACGAACTACCTACCAAATGATTATTAAAATTGAACATGAACTGATGATCTTTAAGCCAGTGTTCAGTAATACACAGAATATCAACTTTATTATCGTTCATGAACAATGCAATCTCTGGATCTTTGCCCATCATTCCTTGAATGTTCTGGTGAACCATACTGATTGACTGAACATTTTTAATAATTGTAGGTTGAGACGGGCTTTTCTTAGAATTAATTACACATTAACACGCCAACCCGCCTGCCAAGCGTGGCGATTATGGCAAATTCCCCTCAAAATTATTTATCCTTGAGGGAGGCTTTTGTCCAGCAGTGGACGTCTTTTTGGCTGAGATGAATTACACATTTATTTAAAATATTAACAAACATTTTGCAAGAGAATTCCTCTTTTGTCTTATGATTTAATTTAAAATCGTCATTAAAGAAAAGCTTTGTAAAAAAGCTTATTATAAAGTGTCTGATTACATTCAAGACAAAACAGCATGGGTTAAAAATGCTTCAATCACCCCAACAGGTATTTCTAATTTAAAATATTGTTAAGTAATTTTAAACTTGTATAACTTGATAACGGCATATAATTTTGTAAATGTCGTTACTTATATTAAAACTGTGGAGTTTCTTGCGCCCATTCTTCTCCACAACTAAAAAATAGACGTCCTGAATGGGTAGTAGGTAAAAAAAATGTTTGGACGATTCAAAAGTACTTTTCTAAAGTTTATTTGAATACAAAATATTTGACACTTTGACTTTGACTTTGATTACAGAAAGTCTGTTTATCTTAAGTGTAAACAATATTTTAGTTTTTTTTACCATTAAAAAAACAATAAAATTTTTCATTAAATTTCAATAAGTAGTAAGTTCTATAAAGATTGTTACATTTTAAGACAAGTTAGAATGAACAGACCTTAAATACATAATTTAATGCAAAAATGTTTTAACTTACCTTCTTTCTGTCTGTTCTTTGCAGTACAGGTACAAGCCAGGGAACGAATTCTGAAAAAAAAATGTAAACCTATGAATCTATGTAAATAAAGCGATATTTTTGTAATAAAATTAGACTTCTTTTTTTTACATTGTCGACACTCTTTGAAGAAGAGATATATAAGTAAGAGCACTTACACACGAGCAGCACTTTGGTATCAATAGAGGTAACTGTAGCGTCGGATGGTAGGCCTTTGACCTTTAACGTGTCGACAGCAACCGCTGACTGTTGCAGTTACTTCTGTCGATAGCAAAGTGCGACTGAAGATAATATAATCTACATAATACAAAAATGCTTAAAGATTTCATGGCACCTACGCCTTTATAAAATAAAACAATATTAAATATTTAAAGTAGCAATATATAATAAAAATATATGATATCATTACTTACCTTTGCGTATTATTTACCACCAGCAAAGAGTATTTTAGTGTTTCGAAGTACAGCTAGGTGATCCGACTCGCACTTAGCCGGTTTTTATCTGATTATTTTAGGTATACTGTGCGCGATTGCACTAAACACGAGTACACACGAGGGAGCGACCTGCCAATCTGTTGCGTTGGCCGCCACGCCGTACGCACGGACGAAAGCGGGGCGTGAAAGGGGCGCGGGTGGAATCTGTTTTTTTTCTAGGTTTATACGCCCTCTTAACCACTGCGCCATCGAGCTCCTGACTAATGTAACAGTAATGTGTTATCTTGTAGTAGTTTCAAGACACGTAAGAGACACAGCATAGCTCAAAATGTATCCTCAGGATCTCAAGTAAAGTACATAGTATAAATCAATTGAACGTTCCCGTCTCCTGTCTCCGCTCGTTTAGAAAGCGATCAAAGGCACAATTTCTTTTACAAGCCGCAGCCTAATAATTATGATAATTTGAAAATTCATGAAATTGAAATTACCGTAATTATAGAAGGAATTTCTCAAATAGAACCGAAGAAAACTGTATTGGTTTGCTAATTCTGAAGCAATTATTTGCGTTTTTTATTCCTTATTGGGACTGAACTGCCATAACGCCAGACATTGTGGTTTTGCTTTTCGTCTAAATTGAACGTTTTGTCTATAAATAAGCGTTTATATACAAACGCAATATACAATAATAATATACAATTAAGTACCTACTTCCGAAAATATATTAGCATTTGTAATTAAACCGGTGAACATATTAAAATCATATTTCGTTCTTGTACGAGGTGTAACGAAAACAAGTTACCGTATGGTAAGTTTTTAAATAATGAATAATGAAGGCAAATTCATTAATATTTTAGGTATAATTATTAACAATTCATTTCAATTGAGATTCACATTTCCTGAGCTTGTCAAAGGACGTTCAAAATGGTAAAATTAACACCAACCAATCAATATGTCTTATCTTATATATCTTATCTTGGGCCTGAGGTTTCCCTCTCCTAGTAACACTTCGACTTATCGGGATATTTTGTGCAACCCCATCCTTTCACTCTTCAAGAGCGAAGGGCCTGAAGTTCTCCGATTTCAGATAGGTCGACCCCAGGAGTCCCATTCTTTTTCTAGCCAAAGAGTCGCAGTCACACAGTAGGTGCTGCTTTTCCTCTCCACATGCCCTACACAAACTATTCGTTGATAGATGCATTCTGCGAAGCATTTGTTTTGTGGCATAGTGCCCTGTCAAGGCACCGATGGTTAATCGGGCCTGCCTACTACTGCCTCCGCATATGAACTTACTCCGTCCTATGGCGTTTTCGCCTAGGTAGGATTTGGAGTGTTTTATACCCGATTGGTCTTTCCATTCGATGCCGTGCCTGTTTTCGATGTAATCTTGTAAAGCCTTGTTAACCCACTAGGTACGACAGGGTGTTATAACACCTCCAAAAGTATTATATAGATATCCCTAATGTAATAAGTACTTTTAGAGTTTTATTTACAACAACACACAAACGCCTGGTCGGACTAAGTGGGTTGGTACTTGGTGCATGCGCCACAAATGGCTCAGGACAGAAGCTGGGTCTTCGAATAACCAATATGTACTATGGTTGTGTTAATAAATAATCATCATCATCATCATAAATAAATAATCTTTAATCATTAATTCATCATTTGATACAAGATAAAATTGACTAGAAAAAATCAACTATACCGCAGGAAGTTCGAGAGGGAAACGAACCCACGATCATTTGATTTCATTTTAAAATAATTTAATAGTAAGTACTGTAGTAAATAAGTAATATAATAATTTGATAGTTAAGTAAGTTAAAGTTATCTAAACTGGACGAACGTTGTATCGAAATGGTGCCGCAAACTTTTTTATAATCGTTTTAAACCAGTTCTTAGTTAGGTATATTTAGTATGAGTAATGAGTACATAAAAACACTTTTGTTTTGCCACTAGACACACAACTGTGAAATTTGTAAAAGGACTCAAACGAGCAGGCGGGTCACCTGATGGAAAGTAATCACCACCGCCCATGGACACCCCGCAAAATCAAAGTAATCGCAGATGCGTTGCCGGCCTTGAGGAAGGAGTTGGATCTTGAGGAGGGGGGGAGGGGTGAGAGATGGGCCTCCGGTACTTTCACTCACCGGACGAAAAACAACAGCAACGAGTGCCATTGTTTCACGCCAATATTCTGTGAGAGGGTGGTATTACGCCGGACGAGCCGGCCCATTTCGTGCTGCAACGCAGCGTGGCTCTACCACTCAGACAGTGTCACTCATTTAGCACCACCCAGGGGTCACGTGTAGGGTCTCAAGGGTAAATCTACGGACGCGAGTAACTTTAACCCCCTAATAATAACTTTAATATGGTAAGTAAATTTGGGAGCTCTGTACTATATTGCTTACCAGTAACTTTGAATAATAGGAAAAGTATATCAAAGGGTGAGAATTATTCACTGATTCAAAAACCGCTCACCAGATTAAATAATAACAAATTATAGTAGCAGGCTTAGCTACTGATACGCAATGGTAAATAAGAAAACAGTCTAAAATAATTACGACCTAATTAAAGATTGTTTTCTAAAGTTTACGCGAACACTACACATTGCCACGTACATAACTATTATTACGGATCTACTCGCGTTTATTTCGAAACGTCAGGATAAACTGTAAAATAACCGCGAGTAGATCCGTAGTTACATTTCAATAACCTAGTTAAAATTCAACTTAATTTAAAACATTCAAGATTAACTCCAAAGTTAAGTCACATTGCCATATGGATCCCGCTAAGCGGGGAAATAGAAAATTATCTTACCGAATAAACATAACAGTATTGCAAGATCCTCCGCCGGTTTAACACGTCTTCTTAACAAGTTTCAAACTTGAATAAAATTTAACGACCACAGTTCGGGTTTTGTGTAGCAGAAACACACGGTTCGCTAGGACCAAAATACAGTTCAGCAAGATTGTAGTGGGTAAGTATTATGGTGCATACATTCCGCAGTTAGTTTTTGAAAAGCAACGTCATAATGTAACTCTATAATATTAGGTAAAATAAGATGACATTTTACTAGAAATAATAAACCATTCCTTTTTGGAGAGAGATTGCTGATGGCCTCAGACGGTATTTTCAGCTTCACCGGGCTTTTTTGAGGGCGGCGAGGAACGTCAAGGGTCCCTCAAGCCGTATGAAACGAATCACCTTCGGAGGTTTTCTAGAGGGAACGGCATCGCGCACTAGTGCGCGTCCCCGTGCCCTTCTAGATTCTCCGAAAGGTTCGGATCGGATCGGGGAGCGGAACCACCCGGGGACGCCTCTAAAGACTCGGACCTCGGCTCGGGTAAACCGAGCCTTGGAGGAGGAGAGAAGCGCCCAGGTACATGTCTGTGCCTGGTATAGAGCGCGTGTGAACCGGTTCTTCGTACCCTTGTTCTACGAGTACGGTGTCTTGGACCTAAGCTAGTGTGCATGTTTAGTGTATTCTGTAAATGTGTAGTGTCATTTAGAGGATCGGGATCGGATAATAAACCAGTCTCAGGATGCTCTAGTGGGAATCGACGTCTACTAGACTGGTTGATATTTTCTAGTTATCTTGTAACTACAATTATAGCATTGTGAACGCAAAAGTTAAAAATATTAGGTGACATTCTTCAACTTTGGCGCCCACTTGTTGCTTTTTCTTCAATTTTGCCAATTACATAAATTAACAAAACATAAATTAAAGTAAAACTTTCAACCACAAGCGCTTTGCACGGCATTTGTTCACAAATTGCTGCAGGCAATGGACGTGTATTGTATTGGCGTTACCACATGTTGACTGACGGTTTTTAAAAGTTTGGCTACGTTACCATAACTACACGCTTATATTTTTTTTATGGAGAGAGTTTGCAGTTATTTTTAGCGTCGCTGAACTTTAACCCTATTATTGTCAAAACTGTTTGTTTCCAGCTTCAAAGAGAACAAAGCACTTAATATCCCAAACAATTTTATTTTTTTGTTTGGGTCAGATTACAGAAATTTTTGTTATACTTACTTTTTTAACAGTATAAATGGAAAGCTCTGAAACTCTAAACATAGTTGATCAAGACATACAATTGAAGTTAAACTCAATAGATTGGGAACCAAAGAAAACATTTGAGATTGATTGAAGTAAGGAGAATCACTATCACCGGGCAGCCCTTCAAAGTATTATTATTGAAATAATACTGGGATTAGGAAGGTGTTATATCAACACTTTTGTGATACAATAGTATATTTATTTATTTATTTTTATTTAAATAACACGACAATAAGCTAATTACATTATTTAAAACACACTTAAAAGACATCATAAAATAATAAAATTAGAAACACATTAAAATACATCAAATAGAATTAAAAATATAAAATTAAATTAAAAATATTATTAAAAATATTGGCATTAACGTCATTGACATCCATTGAAATATCACTCTCACAAAACTCTAAGCATTTAAACAATAATTTCATCCATTCGTTCGCAAACAAGTCGCAGTCTGAGTTGAAATCCAGTAGAGCGTTGAGTGTGGTGAGGGTACGAGGTATCGGGGATTGTGCACGAGCCACGGTGCGGCACGATGGCACAGCAAATAGTGCGTGCTTTCTAGCCCGCGAGAATTTTGCACGCTAATTTGACCTGATCATTGGCCCGCCTTACTTCTAGTGAGTTGTAACCTAAGGTACCCAAAAGGAACATAGTGGGGTACATAAAAGGAACTCAAAAAGGCCTTTTGTACCTTTTCCAACAGCAAAGAGCACGTGCTTTCATACGGATTCCAGATGCAAGCACTGGTTTCGAGCTTGCTTCGTACCAGTGCGCCGTAAAGTAATTTTATGATTTTGGTATTTTTAAAGTCACGCACATTCCGTAGGACAAAGCCAAGCCGCCTGAAGGACTCTTTAGCCAACGCAATCATATGTCCATGAAACGTGAGTTTATGGTCGAATGTGACCCCCAAATCTTTCATCACAGTTGTTTTTGTAATATGAAAGTTATTTAATTTGTATTCAAAACAGATTGGGTGCCGCATTCGACCAAAAGTCATCACGTAACATTTAGAAGAGTTGAACTCCATCCTGTTTTTCACGCTCCACTCAAAAATTGCGTCAACATCCTGCTGCAGTGCCACACAATCGTCTTCAGATTTTATTTCCATGAAGAGTTTCAAGTCATCAGCATTGAGAAGACTTCTAGCGTGATTTAAAACGCTTGGAAGGTCGTTTACCATTAACAGGAAAAGAAGGGGGCCTAGTATGGATCCCTGACTCACCCCGGAACGCGTGTGATAGGGTCGTGACTCGTACAGACTCGTATAATACTCGTATAATGACATATAAACATTAGGATTTAGTTGGAAATGTTTATCTTCTTTCAGATTTACACTGTAGGAGGAGCTCGATGGCGCAGTGGTTAACGCGCCCGGTCTGCGAGTGCTGAGGTTAAGCAACTTTCGTAAAGGCCGGTCATCGGATGGGTGACTAAAAGTTTATCACCTCGAGCTCCTCCGTGCTTCGGAAGGCACGTAAAGCCGTTGGTCCCGGCTGCATTAGCAGTCGTTAACAATCACCAATCCGCACTTGGCCTGCGTGGTGGTTTATGGCCCGTTCTCCCTATCCATCCATAGGGAAGGCTCGTGCCCCAGCAGTGGGGACATTAAATGAGCTGATGATGATGTGGTATAATAATAGATGAAAAATTTTTAAATCCGTATTACGCCAAAAAAGTAATAGATTACTTTACATTAATATATCGAATGGAGACCGCGTATCGGCAAACGTAGTGTAGGACGCCCTCAGACTAGGTGGAGCGACGATCTTCACAAGGTGGCTGGCAAGAGCTGGATGAGAGTAGCCGCGTGCTCAGTGAGAGGCCTATGTTATGTCCAGCAGTAGACTAGTTTAGGCTGATGATGATGATGATGAATATAAAAATTTTTGATTATAAAAGGAGATTATCTTTCATTTTCTTTCTTTCAAGAGTACCCTAAACCGACGAGCGTGTATGAAGAGACTAATGAATGTGGATGAAGCGAAAGTCTGTAAAGATCGCAGCAAGTGGAAAGAGGTGGTCTCTGCCTACCCCTCCGGGAAAAAGGCGTGATGTATGTATGTATGTATGTATGTATTATCTTTCATGCAGTTGTGAATGTCACAAGAAATCAAAGAACAGTTTTCCCAACATTGTTGCCAAAGTCTATTTATGAAAATTAGGTCAATAAGACACAATTGTGTTTACACACAACGTTCCTTAGGTGACAAAAGTCATATATTTTATTTCATTACATTTTAACATACATTGAAATAGAATTTCCATATGTAAACAAACAAAAACTAAAACTAAAAATCTTAAAAAATATAATAAAATAACTAAAATAAATTATTAAAAGGAGTCCCTTTAGGCAAGGTTCCAAAGATACTGGCAGCGTTCCCTTTTGAATAGCTAGACTAATAATAATAATAATTTTATTTGAAATGTCTTCGTCCACTGATTTTGTAAAAATTATATATTTAATAACCGCTTGATAAATCGAAAATGTGAGACGGACGATTTGTAGTTAAGACATTGGTGATTGTTTAGACAAAATCAGAGGTAAAATAATTTACATGAACTTTAAGATATCAACTAAACGCCGCCACTCGTTTTCATCATTTTTGCCCAACTTTAAATGATATTGTCGAAAAAACTATAGTGTGTTATGAATTTTTGGATCGGACTAATTGTAAACACGTTCCCTTTGATACTAAATATATATTTTGTTTATATAATACGATAGTATTTTCAATTATACTCGTATCAACTTAACCGTGACTACACTTTTGGCTTTTTTTGATCGGTGCACCCTTAAGGTCAGTTCCATTGTTAAAATAGTAAACTAGTTAACACGAAAACACAGTGAGTGCTCCGCCCACGTCTGTTAATTGGTGACCGATGCTTTAGTTGGTGAAAATGAAACGTATGGAGATCTATGTTGCAACGCACACGTCTTTCAAAAAGTCGGTCTCAAAATCGGTACTAAAACCTAGGAGAAAAAATCGGTCCGATTATCGGTCCTACAAAGAGTCGTAATTAGAAAAACAGTCAAGCGGTAGGCGCTCTACGCTATGGCGGAAATTATTATGGGCCGGCTATATAGGGTGTCAATGAATCAAGCTGATATTTTCAGGTCTGACTTTAAACTAATAGAAAACACGAATTAGTTACATTTGATTTTAAATTCACGAATAAAATAAGATTTTTAAAACTTTTTCACACATTAGAATAACACCGTAAATGATGTAAAAATTTACTTACCATCTATTCACAATACAGTCATGCACCATGCATTGTCAAGTAAAGTAGTAAAGAAACTTCATAAATGCGATGAACCATGCCCATCTTTATTAGACAGGCAAAGCACTTAATAAGCAGGATGACAGCTGGACTAGGGTTGTGACAAAATTACAACCAAGGACTGGAAAGTTGACAATATACCAAAGTGTTTTGGTGGGTAGATTCAAGTGGTTTGGTGGGCATGCGATGTGGTCAGAGGAGTGAATAGACCGCGTATGACAAATTATCGTGGCAGGAGGTGATGGAGATAAGGGCTGATATTGATGGGGATAATGAATTATTGAATGTTTCAAAATTCAAAATCATTTATTCAGTTTAGGCTACAAATTAGCTCATATGAATGTCACTATGCCATCGGTTCGTAAGTCTACAAAGGGCGGTAGACCTTGTCAATATTGAAATAAGGAAGTGATAATGCATTTAACTATTGTCTATACTAATATTATAAAGAGGAAACCTTTGTATGTTTGCAACGAACAAACTTAAAAACCACTGGACCGATTTAAAAAATTCTTTCACCATTAGAATGCTACATTAGCGCTGAGTAACATAAGCATTAATAAATAAAAGAAAAAAAAAAGAAATGCGGTACGAAGTCCGCCGGGTCAGCTAGTCTCTTTTTAATTTTGAAACAGAAACCGAAACAAACATTTATTGACCACAATCACCAATTAATATATAACACAGAGGACACACATGAGAGAAACAATAAGATAAAAAATAAGGCGAAAACAAATAAAAACAAAAAATAAAATTAAAGTAAAATTACGTGCATGTGGCCAATTAGGTCCCAACCTCAGCTTCTGCTACAACGACATGCAAGTCGCTGCAGCGCTGGTATTCTGGTGGGACCCAACTTGGCACAAGATACACAGGACAATAGCACACTACCTATTATGACATACTTAAATAACATTTAGAACTAACATACTGATAAAAATCTAACTTAATTATGACTGAAACAGAGCGAAACTAATAATTAACTTAACTTAACTTGACACATTAATTTAAAAAGTAAGAAACAAAAAACATTATCTGTCAATGCTTTGCCATACTACACTAGACATTGGCTTGACATTGGCTAAATCATAACGAGAGCCATCATACAAGAAATTGAATTTTGACGTCAACCCGTTCATTCACGACAAACAATTTAATCTATAAACAGAGGTGATTAAACAATGCATCACATGCAAAGCATGCAAGGAATAGAAAAAGCAGATGAAAACATACATGGAAACTGAAAGAGTGAAAATGAAAGAGACACAATTGAGACTATGTTAGGCGCAAGAGTCGGCCGCAGCAATGCCAAGATGCGCCGTCCCCGGCAAGTGCGTGACGTGAACATACTGTAGGTGAGTTGCAGACTTTTGTTCATTGAGTAAGTATTTTTTAAGGTTCTGTCTAAATGTGTGAATTGTTTTTAGGTCACGCACCGAAGGGGGAAGGTCATTCCAGCACCGCGAGGCCGCGCACCTGAAGGATCCGCGAAACATTACTGTACTGTATTTTAATAGTGAATTAAGAACCATATTCACTACAACAAGCACTACACTACACATTGACCGGCAACAAATCTGCTATTTCTCTGGTGTTATAGGTGTTCATGCCGGTTACTTGCGGTCAAGTGTCCCACCTCTTACGAGTACATAAACAACTTGTCTTCTACAATTTAAAAGTTAACTTTCGACAAGTTGCGCGCACGGTGTGACGGTGTGTAGCATTGAAACTTCGCTATGATTACGTTATTGCTCAGGCAATATTGTAGATTTCGGCTTGTGGCGTCTTAGCTTAGTGACTTTTATTATGGTGCGATTATTGGTCCGCTTTAGTTAAGTGCGTTCGTAAGTTAAGGGAATTGGACGCCTTTACGATGGCTGTAAGACGCTTTGGTATAAGTAACTTCATTTATTAAGGTTACTACGTTTGAAACTGCCAAGTTTTGGATAGTGCTGCACAAGGAAGTGACATTAGATTTGATAGACACGGGCTAATGAATACGAAAATTGATGGCCGAGACTTTCATAAATTATCACAATCTTGTCGGGTGATCTCAGTTGAGTTGACTTTAGAGAAGGTATTATGATAATTATGATGACGCATCGCACGCAAGCATCATGTCGTTAGCAATATGCATTTATTACTGGTATGCTACGAGTCATCGTTTTTTAAATGAGCTTTTTAGTGTTTCGATGGCCCGTCCGTTGTCGTCTGTGGTCCCTGGTGAAGTGGCTGGCTGGTCTGAAGCGAGAAGCCCTGCGCCTCCCGCGATGGTCTGAAGTTCGCACGGGCACTTATTGTGCGGGTATTGTGCTTACTACAATACCCTAACTTAATATATCATATAGCTTACGCGTTGTCAAAACTCAGGCCTTAGTTATTTATGATGACTGCTATCACGAAAAAGACATTAATGAAAAATAGTATTAGGAACATTTTAACAGGGACACATCTATGACAGGTCTACGATAATATCTGTCTTTAGTGTAAACCGCGTTGCAGCTATTAACGCCCATCTCCGTTAAACGGACGTGTTCCTAAAAAGTTATATTACAGTAAGGCCCAATTTTTAAATTTATCCAATAACATTGTCATTGTGACATATTTTCTAAAGAGAATCTGTCATTATGTCAAATTTATTCGATGAAAATCAGCCCTAAGTAAGAAAATAAACAAAATCTAAAAAAAATAAAAAATAAAATAAAAATGAAAGTACGTGACTAATACAGACCTAGAACTTAAGATATTCCCTGTGTGTTGTGTAGATATGTGTATGAATTGAAGAACTATTTCTTTATAATTATTTGACTGTTTTAAACGCTTGAACAAAGCCCGACTAGACTACCCTATAAGAGCTCGAGCGCGCGAATACCAGACACAATAGAATTTTAATTGTTATCAACCACCTGCTGGTCGATCGACGCTCAAGGGGATATGCGAGGAGTACCACACATGAAACATTGCAAATTGAAATCTGAAAAATGAATATAAACGACTGTTTTCTGCAAGTAAAATTTACCTATAAATAAATTACCACATTAATTTCTTATTTATATGGTAACACGTTTTGTTTGTTTTCTTTTGCTTTTTCTGTGTTTATTTCGTGCGCTGTATAATTTCTGTCTAAACGATTGCAGCTAAAATAGTAAATGTAGCGTCAAAATTTGTGACAACTTGTCCGAATGAAGCGTGAAGTGGTGACTCCGAAGAGCAGCACGTGTACTCCTATGAAGGAAGGGAGAAGGTGGGATGAGGTCAAAGAGCTCTTCAGAGCACTCGCCATGGTATAAGCGGTAAAACACGCTGAGTGACGCAACATCTCTACGCAATTGCAGAGATTCGAGAGTATTTGCGACTTCTGCATTGCCGATAAAGCGTTCAGCGTGACGCTGCAATCTGCCGAAGGCATCGAGAAGGTACTTTGCGGAACCTTACCAGATGTGCGAGTAATACTCCACGCAAGACCGTACCTGTGTCTTGTACAAAAGGAACAACTTGTCCAGCGTAAAGAATCGCCGCACGTACGCTAGAAGGTCACCCGTTGACCGTTTCGGCCGAAACCTGTATTGGCGATAATAATGAAGTGTTCTTCTAGGTAGTGTAGAAGTTGTTTATTTAAAATGCGCTCCATTACTTTGCACAAAACTGAACACACATTTTTAGGACTATTGGAGGAATGCCATCAGGGCCATTACCTTTCCGGACATTGATTGACTGCCACAGTGAGAAATTGTAGGTGGCTGTGCATTGCAGTCATCGATTCGGGAGTTAGCTGCAAAGATTTTAGCTTTATTTTAGGAGATCGACCTTCTCCTGCGGCTTGTGAGCTAAAGTTTCGTCAGGACATCTCAATGGTGGCAGCGAGAGTTGGCAGAAGTTCAATTGCACGGCTTTGACCAGACGCCAGTAGCTACGGCTGCCCGTAGGTTGCGTCAGTAGTTCTTGGCCGACCCGTGCCCTGACAAGTCCCCTAAAAACACCAATTCCGCCGATGGAAACCACTCCTGCGCATCGTCTGCTACCCGACAAAGATGTTCCATAAGTCGAGTTGTCTCCATGTCGCCGTTATGAGATCGATAGACGTAGACGTAGACACGGCTATGAGAGCCCAAGTCGACGTGTACCACAAAGAGGGAAAAGGAAGGGTTCTCCAGACAGCGCAGACAACATCCGTCCGAACGAATAAGCAAACTCCGGCTTTGGCTTTGAAGGATTCTTCAAGCACAAAGCCCGGATAGTGCAGGTAGTTGGTGTCGGCCGATTATTTGCGTCTCCGTCAAAAACAACATTGCTGGCCTTGCCGTCTCAAGATGGTGGTGGTCATTACATCACACTATTGAGGTTCGCATGGAGTCCGCGGATGTTAGCGAAATCAACCTCAAACGGTATAATTTTGGTGAGAGTGTGCACCGCTGTAGGACCAGTTTTAATGTTAGGCGCTGTCATGGTGGAGAAAAGGATGGAGGCGTGAATCGAGGAAATGCTATCGCGATGCAAATGGTCAAAGTGCAGCGGCCTGTTTCACCAGGGATCTGCCTACAGAGGAGTATCATTAACCCGCCGAACGGAAGGACCCCAAACCCCCCCCGGGAATGGCCGCCGGGACCCCACCTTCCGGTCAGCAACCGGCGCGACGGACCACCCCAAGATTATGCGTGGCATGGTGAGGCAGCCTTACGAGCTGGTTAGGCTCGCTTGGGTCCTTGTACTGTACCAAGGGCGGCCAGCGGGGCAACCGTTTCTACGGATCTCCCTGGTCCGTTCCGGATCCTAGGCCCCCTGCTAAATAAATAAATAATAATAATAATAATAATAAGTGGTTAGCTGTAGAAGTGGTAATGTTCGTCTCCCTGGTTGGTGTGGCCAGGCTTCCATTTCTTGCACAGCGAGCGGGTCCAAGTAGCGGTCTCGAGAGGCCCGATGCGAAAGGACTTGCGGGCCACGTGAGTTGCCCATGGTTGGTTGCTATGCTCGGTGGTTTTCACTGAGCAGAGCTTCAACATCTCCGGTACTAGTCTGGATAACTAGTAGAGGCGCCCGCTAGATGCAAAGTCTCCAGGTCAGTCAGCCGCGTAGGATTTTGGAATTGACGAGGTACCTGGATGGGTACTGAGAAGTGAGTGGGCTTACAACTCCGCCACCAAAGAGGACATTTGGTAGTCGACTTTAGAGTTAACGATCCGAGCACTGGAACTGCGAGTCTTAGTGCAACGAAAAGTGAGCGAGCTTACAGCTCCGGTAACCTATTCGGATATTAGGTAGTGGACTTTACGTGTCCACGGGGCAACTAGCTTGAGACACTAGTCTTAAAAGTACCGGATGAAGAATGCGCTTCGGCGCGTCCTGATCTGGCGTTATGACCTGACGTACCTTATGGTTGGTAGGGGGAGTCAAGTTGGGTTGTTGTTGAGTCTCCCTGGTCGGCGGGTTAACGAGGTCCTCCTGGCACTGGTTCAATGGAAGCCATCGCAGCACCATCCACTCGAGCTCTTGTTATACGCTGGCTGATCTCGAAACGCGACCGCCAAGCGGTTACTTGACGAGTTTTTGAGAGGGGCAAAGAATAGTATTCTTTCTCTGTCTCCGCATGGATAAATAATGTGCCTGCATTTAGAGAATTGAACCCATCAGTGAGAAAAATAACCCAATTAGAATGTAGAAATTCAGCCAATTTGTTACTGTATTTCCGTATTTCCAAATACGCTTAGTCACACAACCCGATTTACATGCTAAAAAGGGAATCACTGAACTTATTTACTTATAACATACGTAGAGAAAAATTCGTCTAACAACCTGCATTCAGGAAGGAGAAAATATTTTACAAAACTACCATTCCGACAGGAAGACGGAAATGCTCATGCGAATATGGCAAGGAGCACTCGTTTAAGCCTTCACACTATTAAAGTGGAGCGGAGTTGAGCGGAGCGGAGCTGTGTGGAAATCAACCAATAGCATCCCTTTAATTTGGGCTATTCTCCGCTCCACTTCAATAAGGTTCATTTTTACACAGCTCTGCTTCGCTCAGCTTTTATGGAGGGAGTGTCACCCTCAGGCCTTTTCTTTTTGCCGACTACCTTAAATGGCATTTTCAGCGTCACCGGACTTTTTTGGGAGCGCTGAGTCTTAAATGGTGTGTAACCTCAAGCCGTGTGACACGATGCACCGTCGGAAGACTTTGAGGAGTGCGGATGCGTCCTCGCCGTGGGGCAGGGGCGGTGGTGGGGTGCGGGGCTGAGGACAGAAATACCTGTCTCGACGGCAGCGGGCGGGACATATCGCTCGGAATTACCGCAGCGTCAAAAAAGACTTCACACATTCGACAGTCGCCCATCGCTCGTGTACCGCTCTCTTGTCACGCTCCACTCCGCTCTCGCTCTTGCCGACCAACGGTCCCTTGTCAATGTATGCGTAGAGTGTCACCGCTCTCCGCCCCGCCACCGCCACCGCCCCGCTCATCGCAGCCATCAAGGACGCGGCCTTTAAACGCGTGTGCAATATCAATTTAAGGTGCCATGTATGCCATTCACTGCAGCACTAGATATTTTGGGCTATTGTACAAGTTTGAAAAAAATTGGCGTTTACGATCTGAAATTTTGTCGCAACTATAGGTACCTACACTACAATCAGTAATTAGTTGTTTATTTATCACTTGGGGTTTCCCACTATAATGTTTATTTTTGGTTAATATGTTATACTTTCTTGTTCGTTGGGGAGATCCTTGGGGAGGCCTTTGTCCAGCTGTGGACGTCTTTTGACTGAGATGATGATGATGATGATGATGATGTTACACTTTATTAAAAAATATACCAAATGCATAGATTAATTCTGATGATGATGATCATAATTACAAAATTTATTTGAATAGTATTGTGTCCGCCATTACAATTTTTTAATTAATTTTATTTTAATAAGAATCAAAACAACAGCACATGTAGAAACATGTGCTGTTGTTTTGAGAGTAGAACTCAGAAGAGTTTAAAAGTATAATAGCTTGTTATTATTCTAAACCTTTTCTACCATTAACTGCAAAAAGTTACTATGATACTAAGAAACGTCAGAAATTCAACATATAAAAAAATTATTAACTACTTTAAAAATTTTGGGATCCCTTTTTTTATCTCTGGTATCTCTATTAAATAATAAAACTTAAAATTACAAAGATGCTTAGTAGATAATTCTTCCACGAATCCAAAACAAAAATATTCCTTTTTTGTTTTGCGGAACCATATTTCATAAAGCTTTTCTTAATCACAAGAAGTTTGAGACAGATAAGATCTGAAATTACACACAAACTTTTGATAGCTCCTCTAATCTGGAGATGAGCTCGGGGACCATGAAGGCTCAAAAATATATTACAATTCGAGAAGCAAGTGGAGGCAAACAAACTTGTTGGGACAGTAGATAAACGATGCGACGTTTTGCACTAAGATATTTGGGTTCGGCAGTACAAAATAAACACATTTAAAAGAATGATGCTAAAAATGATGACGATATTGTTACTTTTCCACTCGCTTTAGTAACCTCACCACTCACCAAATTTAGTAAACAAAGTCTTTTTATCGTGTATTCTGTGAGGCTACTTTACGATATCCCATTAGATTTTTTTCAAAGCACTGAGCAACAAAAATGAAACTTTCTATGTTTAAGAAAAATACAAAAAAAACTAAACAGTACTATTTTAAAAAACATAAATAAGGTTTTTTTTAAAATTTCTTTCGGTTAAGTTATTCGTTTTCATTTCACCTGATGTTATGTGATGATAAAGTCGAAGGTAGAGGCGCACTTAAACCGGAATCTTCATGAGGCACTGGCTATGTCAAGCTGACGGAACACAACAATGCTAGTAACATTAATGTTTTGGCGACATTACACTTGCGAGCATAGAAATCGACGCACCATGACATTTTTATATAATAAAGATAGAATATAGATTACTTTGAAAACTTGATACACCGCCATAGATCGATTTGGACGTGATAATAGTTTGATAATAGCAGTCCAAAAAGTGAACGACGAAATCCCTAAGACACCCAATAGATCGGTTTGGCCGATAAGATTACCAGCCACGTGGTGTTTTCGTTTCAGGATTGGGATATAAAACGTCATAATTTCTTAAATGAAAACACGAGTCCCAAATAGCTATTTGAGAGATCAGCTGGACCTCTCAGGTGGGTCAATATGAAGCCCTGAACCTCCTTTGTTTACATTTTGGACAAAATAATATTACGACCAGATCAAAAACAAAGTTTTTAAGTTAATCCTAATCGTTTGCATGTAAATTTTACGATGGGTCGATTTTTTGCTGGCAAGTATAGATATGATGGTGGTAGCTACTGCCTAGCTAGCCTAAAAAACAAGGACTACCACCAACCAAACCAAGTAGGTACACAAACATGTACCTCCCGCTGGGATCGAACCCGGGAGCTCTGGGTTTAAACCGGTGGTCTTAGACACCAGACCACAGGAGCGATTCAAAAACTCGGCAGATCGTATTGCCGTGAATCAATCATCTGAAAGAATATTGTTGATTATTTAAATCAAAAATAAATATATTTTTTAAATTTATTTAGGCAGTGGAATAAAAGCGGAATTATTATTGTTATTTTAAGATGGTGGGATGAAAAAGTGGGATGAATGCGGAAACACCCGTTCAAGTCAATATGCACGATTTGAAATCCACTTTGGAAATAAATAGCATAAGTCAGTTCTTTATACAAACGTTATTATTTATTTAAATAACTTACTACTACTCAAGTAACTAATTGTTAGTCAGTACTGATTGAGTACAGAACCTCGAGTGTTTACACGATTCGTCTTACCAAGTTTATCTTTCATAATATTTTAGCGCAAATGTGTGATTGTGGAGAACATTCCTGGAAAATTTACATTTTAAAAGCGAGAACCATATCTCGGGAATTTCTGTTTTTGTTCAGTTTTATTATTTCTCGTTAGATTTTTGGTGTGAAATAAAAGTTTCGCCTAACGTGAAGTTAGCAGCTTATTTTTAGAGCGTTGTATGTTTAATTAACGTTGTTGTGGAACCAGTGTTCGACACAGATTTCGTCACCAAATAATAACATAGATTGACATTGACATTTTCTAGGAAGCAGTTCATCATCATCATCATCATCAACTCATTTTATGTCCCCACTGCTGGGGAGGGAGATCGGGCCATAAACCACCACGCAGGCCTGGTGCGGATTGGTGGTTGTTAACGACTAACAATGCAGCCGGGACCATCGGCTTTACGTGCCTTCTTCGGAAGTGCTTCCCGTGCTTCGGCACGGAGGAGCTGGAAATTTTTGATCACCCATCCGATGACCGGCCCTTGCGAAAGTTACTTAACATCAGCACTCGCAGACCGATCGTGTTAACCACTGCGCCATCGAGCTCCTTCTCCGAGAGGAAGCAGTTGGTGGTCTGTATTTAATCATTGCTAAATACTAAAACCAGTTACTGACTTCTATTTTCAATGATTAAAGATAAAAAAGTTCGTCGGCTGGTTCCTGCTTGGATCGACCTGTATTGTAATGTTAACATTATCGCAGAACCGACAACTGTTGGGGTAAACGAGTTCCGCTTATCGGCAAACGAAGTGTAGGACACCCTCAGACTAGGTGGAACGACGATCTTCGCAAGGTGGCTGGCAGAAGCTGGATGAGAGTAGCTGCGAATTGTGCTCAGTGGCGTGCACGCGGAGAGGTCTATGTTCAGTAGTGGACTAGTATAGGCAGATGATGATGTTGAAACACTCAGATCTCCTCATATTTTCGTCTCCTCGCACGAACCATCCAAATTTGAATGCCTGAAAATTTGTTCATCGCTTTTTCTGTTTTTGTTCGCAATTAAATTTGCATAAAATGTATATACATTTATGTAAAGCAGCATTAAGCTTAGCCCTGATTTATGATTCTAGTGCAAACCGCATGTAATATTTTTAAAACTTAATCTCCACTGCAGTACGTTTTACAACCAAGAAAATAATTTGAAATTTTATTTTCCCGCCAAAAAGTCTACAGTATGGAATAAGATTTTTATTTTTAAACCGTGAATGTCATATTGACGTTTTGCCTCAAACGTCAATAAATTGATAACATTATCTTTGTTTATTTCATTTTCGAAAGCACATTTTATTTTGATATTTGTTTTATGTTTTGGAGCTTTAAAATTGTAAGAGTGATAATAGAATTTTGAAAATTACAAAATTAAAATAGAAGTGTACGCTAGCAGCTTTGCACTTTTTGATAGTGTGTTTTGTTCTCATTAAAAATGGGTCGCGGTCATTGCTCCATAAAAAATGCCGTCTGCTTTGAGCATTAGTAAGTAACACAATGGTAACACATAGATAAATGTTTAAGTTAAAGAAAATATGAGAAATTTAGATAGGTAGGTAACAAATTTCACATCCATTTACAGGTCCTTTAAAAACCAATAAGTTATTGTTCGTAAATGTTGCATTCACAATATCTACTTACAATATTTATATCGAAACTGTAATTACTTCATGCAAAGAGACGATTTGCCACAGATATACCTCTTACCTTGGAATAATAACGCCCCTGTTACCCACTCTCTTTACACTTCGGGCGTAAGCTGATATCTGTATGAACATAGCTTCTTTTTTTAAACGCATAATAGTAGTATTAGTAAATAGGTGAAGGCTTTTTACCACTATTACTAATAAATAAAAAAGTTTATTTATTTATTTATTTTTTAGTTCTAGCAGTAAAAAGCCTTCACATATTCCATTGATGGACAAATGCCTGCTTCGTTGAAATTAAGTAATCACTAGAATCATCTAATAATTCGAAACACACTTTGCCTGACCTGGAAATTTGTTAGAGTACATGTCCCGGGTTCAATTTCCAGGTCAGACAAAATGTGTTTCGGATTTTTCCGATGCATAGCCCGGCCCCCCGACCGCCTTACTCAATTGCTTTCGATTGCTTTGGCTAGTTACGTGTATAGTTTATGACGTCATCTTGTCATTTAGCTATATGACGTTTAGCTTTATGACGTCATATTGACTATAGCTTTCGATATTGCTTTCATAGGCGGTACGAAATTACTAGATGACGTCTTATACTATACACGTAGCCAAAGCAATCGAAAGCAATCGAGTTAGGCGGTCGGGGGGCGGGTTTGTTACCACCAACCCGCATTTGGCAAGCGTGGTGTTTAAGACAATATCCATAGATTGTAGCAGTGGAACAGTATAGTGGTAGTGGCTATTTAATTTACTATACTTTACTTTTACATGTATCAAAAAATCCGAAACATATGTACATTGCATTACATAAGAATTACACCCAGGGAACTTCGGATTTCGGGCCGAACGCTCAGCCATAATTGAATTAATCAAAGCCTTTAAGTTTCATGTCATCTTAGTGCCAGGACAAGTTCACTGCACCCTAGTTGTTAACTAACTGGACTAGTGTTGGCAGCTGCAACAAATTTACATTTGCACTGAGCGAATTCAATTTTAACTACGGCTTGCTTGCGATGGCCGCAGCTGCTCTAACTCGATTGAGATTAGAACGTTTCTCCTAAGCCTAGAGTTTGGTACTTAGTCGACCTTTGTTTCTCAAAGATTAAGATTTAGTGGACGGGCTCTATTGAATAGCTCAATTGCGCAGTGGTTAACGTGCCTGGTCTGCAAAACGACTTTCGTAAAGGCCGGTCATCGTGGTCACCAAAAATGTATCATCTTGAGCTCATCCGTGCTTCGGAAGGCATGGAAAGCCGTTGGTCCTGGCTGCATTAGCAGACGTTAACAACTACCAGTCCGCACTAGGCCCCACGTGGTGATTTATAACTCGTTCAGCCTAAGCTCATAAAATGAGCTGGTGAGGATGATGTGTGATAAACGGTCTCAATTGGGACCGACCGACACTTGTTTTAGCCACAACTTGTTAGGCCAACATTAATTTGAAGTGAAACAACCGTACACTTTTGGATAAAACTTCATATCTGTCATGACTGTCATTCCATCCACTTCACCTTGATGGATGGCGGTCTACTACTGTGCGTTTTTCACGAAACTTCTTGCCTCGAACTACAGTGTTGTGGAACCAGCTCTCGGCGGTGGTATTTCCGGACCGTCACGACCTCGGAATCTTCAAGAAACGAGCCTATGCCTACGCATCTGCGATTCCTCTGGTTTTGCGGGTGTCCATGGGCGGCGGTGATTACTTTCCATCAGGTGACCCGCCTGCTCGTTTGCCTCCTTCTTTTATAAAAAAAATATCGTTTTAAAATGGAGGGATTGTGGGATTATAATAAAAATCAGATTATTTAAATACTTTGAATGCATTAATCGTAGATGATTTTTGATATTTTTATATAGATTTAAAACTGTTGATACTTAAACACTCACCGGGTTAAGCAGTCTACCAATTGAGCCATCATTGATGTATCTAACGCATGCCAAATTAAACCCATTTACTTATGTATATTTGGGGCGCGCAGTGTGGGCAGGCCTCCAATAAGGTGGACCGACGATCTGGTAAAAGTCGCGGGAAGCCGTAGCAACATAAAACCGCTCGTTGCTTGTGGAGATCCTTGGGGGAGGCCTTTGTCCAGCAGTGGACGTCTTTTGGCTGAGATGATGATGATGATGATGTCTTTTTTTTGAACATTTTTAGGAAAAGTTTTTTTACAATAAACTTTATGTTGTCCTGTGGTTTCCAGATCAGCGTGCGAAGCGGAGGAGCTTATTCACGCTGCTGTTCCTCACGACCTACATGGTGGACGAGGTGGCGATGGCCATGAGCAGCGACCATCACCAATGGCAGGGGACCATACTTGGACACAACGTAACGCACTTCGTTAGAAACATTTTGTTGGCCGTGACTTTGTTGTATCGAAATAGCTTTATGACCTAACATTCCACCACTCCGAAGAGAATCCATTAATGAAAATAATATTTTTTTATATAACATATTATTAAAAAAGGTCAGGTCAAGAGTACCCTAAACCGACGAGCGTGTATGAAGAGACTTATGAATGTGGATGAAGCGAAAGATGTCTGTAAGGATCGCAGCAAGTGGAAAGAGGTGGTCTCTGCCTACCCCTCCGGGAAAAAGGCGTGATGTATGTATGTATGTATGTATTATTAAGTGGCAATCAAGCCATATGCCTGATACCTTTTTAAATGTTATGGTAATTGTAACATAGCCTTTAAACGGGTGCAACTGACGCTGTATCCTTCTTATGAAGAAACCCTTGCTGTACTCCATTTTGCTTCTTTTGCGTTCTCATTTTGCATCAGGATGCTGGCAAGCCAGAGCGCTCATTGCGCAACCTGAGCGTACTTATTTTCCTTTCTTACCTTTAGCCTACTTCACAGCAGTTTAAAAAAATATAACTTGTAAAAAAATGTTTGTTTTAATTTTAAAAGAACCGGTAGATTTTTTTCATTTGGCGTCATGGAACAGTGCCTTTTTATTTAACATCAGCAGCTTCATGTTTGAATTTAAGTAGACCCTGTCAAATTTCTTCAATAAATGTTCCACCATATTCCATATACACAAAGTTCAAAGTCTATTGAGGAAATTTGATAGTTTGTGGTGGTCTTATGTGCAGGCATCTTTTGGAGCATAATGCATTCTGATTCGCAGTTCAGTGTCACTCGAGCTAACTGTCCAATGAACAGGCAAGGTAGCTGCAGCCTCATGCATGGCGTTCGCACTTGGCTCTATGCCCATGAAGAAGCTCAGGTACATCCACTTCTTAATTCTTTACCTTAGTTTTCATTTCACCTAATGGTAAGTGGCGGCAGTTGTCGAGGGTAGGGTGGGGTAGGTATCGAAATATAAGTAACGTGGCGGGCAACTCTTGGCTTTGGCTTGGAACATTGTACCTCTTTGTACCCCTCCCTTTGTGCACGTGACATAGACGTGCACAAAGGGAGGGGTACACTCGAGGTACACACCGGCTCCTCTCACCCTTATAGCTCTTGCAATGGGTAAAAGGGACGGTAGAGTCACCACACAACAGCGTAGTTCCACTGGTGGCCTGTATCAAAGATTCCCGGGGTTAATAAAAAGGCGTCATATAGCGTCTGTCTACGATAAAGTGGCGTTTTAATAGTAATCGAAGTGCAGTTCACATCTTCTTGAGAAGCAATGCAAATAATAGGGATCTGGAAACAGGGAACCTAGAGAGCCACCGTGATTCTTTTTTAATTAGGCACATATTAAATTCACCAGGATTTAGTAGTTGTCTAGACTTGAGATCTCAATTTCTTTTGAGATTTTCATGCTTACATACATTGACGTCTTTTAACGTGATTACTTTATTTCTTGCCCAATAATGAGATTTCCCTCAGTATCTACATGACGAGGAATGACTTCTACTATTACCATTTAGGGACCAAGCAGTCTAACAAAGTGAATAATTTTGAAGATCGTTTGCCACTATTACTGGTGATGGTTACTAAGGTACCATAAAGCTTGAGCTCCTCTGTTACTCTAAGGATTTCCCTGATACAGGTGATGCTGGCCAGCGTGCTAGTGGTGGTTGGCTTATGGTGGTTGGTCCGTGCCATGCTCACCCTGGTCATCAACCTGGTCTGTCCATTGCTCGTCGTGTTATTGGCTGTGGTAAGAGATATTTTGAGATTTTGAGAAGACACATGCCGTCATGTAGATGCTTCTTTGCCTCAAACAAATTGGTAAATAGTTTAGCCAAGGTAACCTCTTAAAGTTTTCAAAATGCAAGATTTGATTTTTTAATGTTAAATAAAACCACTTTAAAAAAATGAAATATGTAATACAAGTAATTGAAGTTAAATGAAATAATTATTAATTTTCCAATACTTATTTTATTCACTTTTAAATTTTCGCGTTCCATAGTTAAACAAAGAAGAAGCTATGATACCTTTTTACAATTTTTTTAGTTTGCGTTAATCCCCATGTAAATTCTTTGTTTAACTTATACACAGCGGTAAATTACCTATCAATATAGTGTAAGTTTTACTAACACGACACAATTGAGTCCTGTAACTTGTATTAATAAATAAATTAAGAGGAATTAAATAGTGCATCAACTTAAGCGAGGCATAAGCCAAATATTTTTGGACATTATTCACTCTTAATACAAATAAAAACCCAATGAATTCGTATAATGTTTTAAACCACCCGGAATTCGGTGTTGCACGGACTGTGTAACTTTTAGAGAGTTGGCAAGCTAATCCGATACTGTGGTGCTTGCTGTTGCATCGCTTCGTGTCGGATGCGCGCACTCTTATTTGCTGAATCTGTATTTGACAATCCATTTAGTCAGGACAGAATTCGGACCGAATGGACTCAATATTTTCCAGTCAATAATCAACAGTATCATTCAATCTATATTTTTAGCACCCTTTTTCAAAGTTAAGTATTCATGTTTTGTTTTAAGAAGATACTTACTTTTAGAAGTGAACATTAATTAACATATGATGTCGGTTTAGGATATTACGTTATGAAGCCTTGTAATATTTAGAAAGCACTTAAAAATAATTAACAAAACAAAATAATAAATACAACATTTAAAAAAGCGGCCAAGTGCGAGTCGGACTCGCCTATGAAGGGTTCCGTAGCAGCAAGTAACATAATATAAAAGTTCTTGTCGATATATGACGTATTAAAAAAAACTACTTACTAAATCTCGTTCAAACCAATTTTCGGTGGAAGTTTGCATGGTAATGTATTTTTTTAGTTTTATCATTCTCTTATTTTAGAAGTTACAGGGGGGGAGGACACACATTTTACCACTTTGGAAGTGTCTCTCGCGCAAACTATTCAGTTTAGCAAAAAATTGTATTAGAAACCTTAATATCATTTTTGAAGACCTATCCATAGATACCCCACACGTATGGGTTTGATGAAAAAAATTTTTAAGTTTCAGTTCTAAGTATGGGGAACCCCCAAAATTTATTGTTTTTTTTTTATTTTTCTGTGAAAATCTTAATACGGTTCACAGAATACATCTACTTACCAAATTTCTACAGTATAGTTCTTATAGTTTCGGAAAAAAGTGGCTGTGACATACGGACGGACAGCCAGACAGACAGACAGACATGAAGAATCCAAAAGGGTTCCGTTTTTTGCCATTTGGCTACGGAATCCTAAAAAGTACCTTACTAAATATTTATGTCTAAACGATTTTCGCAATTCCATTTTAACTAAACCATTTTAAATTCAGAAAAAGGTAAACTTTAGTCTTTACTCTTGAACTTGACTCTGTCTTTACTTTAGTCTTGAACTTTCTAATAGGATTACTCTGTATTCTCTCTGATGCTAATGCAAAGTGCACACATTCGTCGCCGTTTTCCAGTTGTATTTTTTCCACTCGTAGGCCGTTAGTCGCCTCATAAAACACGAATATGTGGAGTAGGCACTAGGCATTATGCTCGTATATGAGCTGCCACTAAATAGCACCTTATTTGTAATTATACCTATGATTTTGTAATACGTATAACATAAAGTATATTTAAACACACACACACACATTGGTTTGAAGAAGTTTTGTATACTTAAATTAAATTTAAAATTGCTTTAATTTAAGAATGACAGTGTTTTTGAAGAGCGAGGCCTCCTGAAACAGGCATTTTAGAATGCCTACTAGGTTGGTCCCAATCACTGTTTATAGATAAGTAACTTTGATAGACTGCAATAAACGATTTTGATTTTGATTTTTTTAAGGAAAAACCAACAAATAATTACCACATACCGCCTCTGTGGTTTAGTGGCTAAGACCACTTGGTTAAGACCCAAAGGTCCCGGGTTCGATTCCCAGCGGGGGTACATGTTTGTGTACTCGGTTTGGTTGGTGGTAGGGCTACTGGTTTGTCCGCCTGGCTAGCTACCACCATATTATCTAAATATGTCGCCATAACAGCAATGTTCGTAGCATTGTTGTGTTCCGGCAGAGAGATAAGATAGCCAATGCTTCACTAGTTGAGGATCCCGGGTGATGTGCACTTCCATCATTGGCCTTATCATCACTTAACATCAGGTGAGATCAAGGCACTGTGCTTACCCGTTAATATAAAAAAAAACTTCTACTTATACCTATTTTTACCACATGAATTGCATTAATGTCGATCTCTGGTTCCTGACGAACACTGGTGCTATTGGACTACCTTACATATTTAATTCTTATTTCTTATTATTTTTTGAATTTTGCATTCACGCAAGATAAAATTTTACTAGAAAAAATCAATCAGCCTTTTAAACTCGAGTAGGAATCAAACCCACGACCATTGGGTCACCGGTTCCATGTTCTAACCGCTGAGCTACCGAGGCTGGTTGATTTTTCTTGTAAAATTTCATTATAATTACGTTTTTTTTGTTCTTTACTTTGATAAATTGAACCTCAATTTGTTTCGTATTTAATTCGTGCTCAACAGGAATGGCCACATTTGTATGATCACGCTATTTTTAAAATGTTGTGTTTAGTAAATATAGTAGTTTGTTGTGCCTTAAAAAAACCTTTGACTTAGTCTTTTTTATAATTGTTATAAGCTTGACTAGTAATGAATTCGCAGGTCTGTGTGCCTCAGCTCCGAGCGCCATTGCTGGGCCAGAACTATCCGCTCCTCGCGAACCTCATGAGGAGTATTCTGCTGAGGATAGCGGAGAATATCAAGACCTCCTGATATTTTTGGTGAGGACGAGCAGACATCATTATCATCATCATCATCATCATCATCATCATCATCATCATCATCATAATCATCATCATCATCATAATGATGAATTCTTACATTGTCTCGGGTCTAGGTCGTTGTGTCGTCGTTGTTCCTGATTTCCATAACACAAGTGCTTAAGCTACTGTCTTTGAAGTCAGAGCAATGCATGCGATGTTGTCTAATAAATATTTATATTTTTATTAAAAAAGAACCATTTCTATTAACAAAAAGGTAAAGTTTGTGACTTTGTTTGTTTGTTGCGGAGGGTAATCCCTGGAACTACTGGTTCATTTCCAAAAAAAAATTCACTTATAGAATGCTACATTCCCTACCGGTAACATAGGCTACCTATAATAAGAAAAGTTTATTTTAAAAGTTTCATGTCCACGCGGACGAAGGGGCGGGTAAAGTGCTTGTCAGTCTATAAAAGTACTCAGGAACAGTAACACATGTGGAGATTGAGCCCGAGTAGCCAAGCCCAGTCAAAGACTTGGTGTACTATCATCACCATCATCCTAAATCTTTAAATGTCCCACTGCTGGGCTCAGGCCTTCGCAGATGAACATTGAGCAACCGAGGGAAAAGCGGGTTGGTGGGTTTTAAGGACTGTCTGTCATACAACGACATCAAACGAGACTAACTATATATAATTTACTTTCAGATCACTTCAATGCCAACGTGAACAAAGAATGTCAAAAATTAAAAATGTAAAAATAAAATCGGCTGTGACAGAGTACAATGTAATAAAATAGTCTGCTAAATTTTGTTTTGGATTTTTAATACAACACTATGTATTTCCCTGCGTTATATTGTTGGTTCGTATGAAAGACATGATCGGGGAGACAATTTACTAAAAAGGCTTTTTAAGAAATTTAGGCTTTTCTTTTTTCTCTCACTCTTCCTAGGAGCTCGAAAGGTTACGAAAATATGTATAAGAATGTCAAATTAGTTAATTGATATCAATGTTTCAGGCTACGACGATGGCCCAAAGAAGTTAAAGTTCTTCTTCATAGAAACACATTCGTCCTCACTGGAAATCAAGTTCACATGGTTTTGTGAACTTGATTTCCAGTCCTGACCGACAAATAATGATTTGTGTACGATTTAATTATATTTTTGTTACCAAAATTAATAACTATTTTTACTTCTTTGTATTTTTGAATACATTTTTCTGCTGGGCATAGGCCTCTCCAAGTGCACGCCACCGAGCACGATCCGCGGTTTTTATTTATTTAATATTTATTTTATTATAATATGAAAGTTTGAAAAATATTACATCAAAGTTGATTAAAATTTTTGATCACTGTTACTTTATTCGATCTACACACAGTGTAAAAGAGGCTTACCAAAGATATATGGACAATAATCAGAACCTTTTAAAACGATTTACCTATTCGTGAATAAAGCTTAATGAAAAAAAAATCTACTTAGCAGTTTTATTTACTTGATCATAAGCAACGTTCACATTTATTAGTTGCCGAGATTTCCGAGAATTCCCGCCGGCACCCAGCTCAGTGCGGTTGTTTATGACGTAAAGTATAAAGAAAATTTCAATAAAACGCCAGAAACGTACATTTTATTCCGTTTGTAATGGCGCGGCTTAATGAAAGCGTCTGCGGCGATTGTGTCGTAAAATCTTCGGAATGCGATATCATCCGGCCCAATTTCATTAAACTTCAACGTCGGGCTGCGCAGGGGATTAGAAATGTTTGCGTTCGCGTGTGCTCGGAGTCGATCATCAGCGTGAGGTTAAGGTATGTTTGACATTGTACTTAGTAAAGTAAAGTAAATAGCCTATATACTAACCCACTGCTGGGCAAAGGCCTCCATCACTGTAATTAAGTAAATTGATGGGTATTGGCTATTACCACACCAAATGCAGGTTGGTGATTACAAACCCGGACTTTGCATAGAAAAATCTGAAACGCAGTTTGCTCGACCTGCGAATTGAACCTAGGATTATCTATATCTATACTATTAATAAAGAGGTAAAGATTGTGACTTTGTTTGTTTGCTTGTTTGCGGAGGGTAATATCTGGAACTACAGGTCTAATTCCAAAAGTTCTTTCACAGATGGAATGCTACATGCCTTGCGGGTAACATAGGCTACATTTTATTTTGGTTCGAAATCGCCAAATTTGTAAATTAAGGCTAGGTATTCTTGCCAAAGTAGCCCGCCCGCTCGCCAGCGATACAGTATAGAAATAAGCAGTAGGCTAATTTTATTTTGCTTTAAGACAATCATTTTATCAAGTCAAACTCTGCGAATTTGTATGCGAAATATTAATGTCTTTAGTTGAGTACAAAAAATAAATGTAAAATATCAGTAGTTTAGTCATTCAAAGATGGAATAGTCTACCAGCACACGTTTTCTCTCCTTCCTATGACATGGGGTCCTTCAAACGAGGCGTGAAGAGGCACCTTGTGGGCCGGCAGCGTGAGGGTGACTGATGCTGCATTGTTGTCTTCGCGTCTGGACCCTATTTCTACTTAATATCAAGTGGATTTGAGTCGTTTGCCGCGCTAACTATAAAAAAAAACCTTTAAATTCCGGTTCCAATAAAGGTTCGATCTTTTATTTCGTTCCTTGTAAAGACAAGACCCACAGATAAGTGTTTTCCGGCAGAATACACATAAAGAGAATCATTATAGAGAGTGCTTTTTAAACATAGCGAAAAGAGTCGATATAATTTTTGTTTGTGGTAAGTGGTGATGTTATTTTGCCTCTTATTACAAAAGCAACACGAAAATTAAACTTTGAAAAAAGACGTTGAAAAAATTCCACGAGCGGGATTCGAACCCGCACCCCATGACATGCCGGGTCAGGTGCACTACCAACTTTGCTATCGTGGCTCATATCGTGGTGGATAAAGAGGAATTTTTTCAACACTTTGTCTTTTTTCAAATTGTAATTTGTTCGCAACAATACATATTTGCGTGAAATTATATGTAATTAATCACGAAAATTAAAGTTTGTTTAATACGTATATTGCCTCATTTTTGTTAAGAAGGCGGACATAAGCAGCATCAGTTTTAAACCAGTTTTAACTTTTTTCTCGTTTGGGAATAGCGGTGTATGCGTTCGTAATTGGCTTTTTGTACGCTTTAGTTTTGCTGTAGTGTTGTGAGCATATTAAGATATGAAATAGCTAAATACCAAAATCTATTCATTTGTCAAGAATATTTTTTTTTTTGTATTAATCGTTTTGAAGTGTTAGTGATGGTGATAGTGAATGCTTGCGTGATATTATTGATTATAATACTAAAAACACACATGTTGAAAAAAAAATCCACGAGCAGGATTTGAACCTGCACCCTTATGACATACCGGGTCAGTGCTCTTCCAATTGAGCTTTCGTGGTTCTAACCAGCCCGCCGAAATTATTCAACACTTTTAACTTTGAAAGCCAAAGGCGCCCATTCAATGTCAACAACTACCGTCACTAACATCCGATCATAATATTTTTACAAATATTAGAGATCAGTTAAGAAGTAGGCAAGCTATTTATAAAATGTTCAAATATTTTTTAACGGATACAGCACAATAACTATATCGAACATAGGACCAGTGTCTGAAACCCGCGGTCTTACAATAAACCACTGCCGGTTAAAATGTTTTATTAACTACGGCTCGACAGTCGACCCAACCTTCACGAAAAATAGCTCTTTAACGGTCAACAGACCCGTATATATAATTTACTCTGACTCCAACAAAACGTCCGAGGTAATTCCAGGAGTCGTAAATTGCAGGCTTACCTTTAACTATGTATAATTCTGTGTTACGAATACATCGGGACCAGGAATGACCCAGGGTTATGTGGGACTTTTGTCCCTTTACCCCGCTCAGCAACGAAAAGCGCGACAAGGGAAGGGGTGGTGGAGAAGCTTACCCATTAAAGCACATTGTACTCTCATAACTTCTTGCCAAGTTAATAGCTTGGGAACACGAGTGGCAAGCTCCAAAGTTTCCCTACATAACGGCCAGCCAGGGGTAGACGCTTTGGAGAGGTAGTTTGGGCGACTTAACCAGGGTGCAACCTAGAACGTAGGGTGAAGCAGCAGTGAAAGGGCCCAACCTTTTCATTGCTGCTTCAGCAGTTAAAGGAGAAGAGCAAACTGCCGCCTCCGATCCAGACCTGTCTGTGGTGGGGACGGTCCGCGTGGATGTCGAACGCTCTTCAGGGTCGCATATAGGACGGAGAGTTGGCTGCGTCAGTGTGATAGCGTACCCGGAGTTTGCTCCCCTTTGCCAGCAGGACACCCCCAGAGTTTTAGTGGGTAAAACCCCCCTCCCCATCTTGAAGTGGGAGTCGCACATAACCGTCTGGTTTCTCCCGAACGCCGCGACGATATACAGAACGCATTTTCTCTGGAAAAAGAGACGTTGGTTGATGAAAATGATGATTATTGTGAAGAAATGAAATGTTTTACATGCGATCTGTGAGCAAAAAAGTGCGCATCTTCTGCTTTCTAAAAATTTTTATACCCACAATGTAATCCAATTAGTGTATTTTCATTTAAACGTTAGTTGTGTAATCTACATCTATCAGGGAACGACCAATTTGTGGGGGATTAATTACTCCGACTGGGCGATCGCTCGACCGAGAACGCCGGAGGCTCGCTGTTGAGTCTGGGCTTTTGACAGTACGAAAATATATTGTGGATAACGCCGATGTTATTCTTGTTTAAAGGGAATAGAGCTTTTCAGTTGACACTCTGTGAAAATAGCTGAAGTAATGTTATTTTAAAATGTTAGTAATTGTAATTTTTATTTGGAACACCCGAGTCTATTAAGACGTAAGTAGCTATGAGGCTGATAATGATATCTCAAATCAAGGTTAGTATTTTTTATTCAGTAAAGACTACAATAAGAATATGAATATCACTACGCCATGTCATCGGTAAGTCTACATGGCGTAGAATTTGTACTGAAAAGAACTGGCAAGAAACTCAGGTTGGGCATTTCTTTCCTCCCCTTCTTTTGCGTCAAATAAAGTAGATGAAGCCTAATTTAGAACAGCACTTTCCATAACACAACGATTTGCCACCGTTTTTTTCAATGCCTCTTTTAATATGGGCCCCGTTTAATCGAAATTTGGTTCATAATTAGGTCAGCGGCAGCCCTAACAGGTAATATCAGCTCGGTCCCGGTGTTGACAGATGGCCCACAGATACCGCCGCTCCCATTTTCCTCTTCTCCTTTTACTACGCCTAATTTCCTAACTGACGACAGATTTATGGAAATCCGTTTGTTTGCAAGAAATAGGTAACATTGCAAAGAGATTAAATTAGTTTAACCGTCTTTGTAGTCTAGTGGTTAAGACGAGCGGTCTATTATTATCTAGACCAGTTTAGTTAACTTTGAAGACGAGTTACCGATAAAAACACAAACATTGAGAAAAAATATTCAATCAAAAATATTTCTCTAATATATGAAAATTGACTTTTGGGCAGCTGTAACTTCAACCCTATGCGACAATTGACAATTGATTACAACCGTGGAGCCAACGGCTTAACCTGCCGTTCAAGGCACTTGCTATTTAGGAGCTGTCACAGCGTCAATGACCTTCGTGAATCTCAATCAGAACGGATTGAGTTCAAGTTTGGAGAGTGGGAGGCGATGAAGGTCGCCACTGAAATTGAATTTGAAATGGATATTTTAAATGACTGTTGAGTGTCTGCAGAAATAAAAGAATGTTACAGCGCTAAACTAAAAGTGTCAATTTCTAACTAATTACATTAAATTCGATGCACTCAAGTGCTAAAGTCTGAAAAAGAAATAGTTTTATTGATTTAGGTTAGGAGCTCAATCGCGCATTGGTTACATAGCTCGGTCTGCGGTTGCTGAAGTTAGACTATTCTAATATAATATAATTTATTTATGGAGTAGAATATAATATAATTTATTTGTATAAATAAAACATAGTAAAATAGAGACCGTGGCTTAAAAGCAACATGTTTTGTCACAATTTGGCGTGCAAACTAAAGTAAAATAAAAAAGTATTTCGACCTCAGTAACCATGATCTACTATTAAACATTTCAAAAACACTGCTGGTAGCTCAAACACTCCCTCAAATTATGTAGGCAGAACATAATTATATGAAAAATGCTAGTGAAAAAGCACAATGTAAAATTTCGGCGGCTTGGACAGAACCATGACAGCATAAAGGCCCTGACCCTGTATGTCATGGGATGCGGGTTCAAGTCCCGCTCGTGGAAAGTTTTTCGATGCTTTTTTACCCGACTGCAAAGGAAGGGTATTGTTTTTCGCGCGTATTTTTATTACCTTATATCTCCAGAACCGCTGAACGGATTCACATAATTGAGGTATCGTTAGATTCGTCTTAACTGCCCAAGTGTTCTTAGATAGATAACGTTAAAAAAACAAACATGGCGGCTGTGCGACCCTATTGGACTTGATGAAAAACAATTTTTTCATATTGTAACTTGTACGCAACAAAATTTGCGCAAAATCGCATACCAGTTTATAAGTACTGGTAAGTATATGATTTTACGCAAATTTTATATAATGTAATTATAATGTGTACTCTTTGTAAATGTGAACAAAAGCAATGTGTTACTTATTCATAACAGTTTAAAAACAATATTGTTCTATTGTTATTTTGCAATGGTTGACTTCATGTGGGTGCTCTGGATTTCGCTAATATTTGCGTTTCTTTATCGTGTTTGCTAAGGGAGCCCGCGACCTTTCTAGTTTTCGGAAGTCCGACTTAGTTCTTCAACTATTTATTATAGACACACCAAACAAACAATATGCCTTCATTCTAGTAATAAGTTAGATATATTAATCTATCATACATTGCATTACTTATACTAAATTATTTATATAGTTTCGGTAACTCTATCTAACATTATATTTAGAGAAACGTTCATAAAACTATCATTAAAATTATAAATACATCAGAACAATAACTAAATCTCTTTAAACTGGAAGAAATCTCTTTTTAGAGATAAGCTTACCTGTACTATTGCGATCCAAAATGTTAACCATTGTAAATGTTTATTTGTGTACGAACTAATAAAATAAAATAAAAATAAATAAGTAAGTTTTTTTTCCCCCTTAATTGATGGCTGCGTGCGATTAGCATATTTAGCCAGTGTCTTAGTATATTTCTTAGAAGTTATACACATAAATAAACAATATTTCCTTTCCGTATGATGACGATGATTGATAATAGAAATGAGAAGTGAGAAATGATATACCCCAGCCCCTTGAATAGGTATCTCATTAAAGATGTGGTAGGTAAGACCTCACGCGGACTTGAGACAATTTGAAAAGTGACGTAGCACCACTCATGCACGCTCAATAACACTTAAAGGGTTAGTAATCCACATTTATTCCACATTAATATTCGCTATAACACAAGTTAAACAAAACCGTAGACATGACTATTCACTATCCCGCCAAGAAGTCAAATTAGTTATCAATCACTCTGAGACAAATACGTCATTATGCGAAGTGGCACATTTACAACCTCACATTGAGAATACAAGATTACATTACAAGTTACAAGAAAAAAATTAACTAGTTTTTCATTTATTTTGTAATTAAATATTTAATTTAATTCTGATAACAACCAGTAACATGGAAAACCTTAGATTAAACAATGATTAAGACTAACTACTTCATTTCTAAGTTTTCACTTTTAAATATGAAACATGATCTTGTTTGAAAATTGTTAATTATAACTACAAAATAAGGTAAATATACTATGTACAATAAGTATCGTGTTCACAAGGTAGATTAATTAATTGGGAAGCCAATTGATACACACTGATAAGTCAAAAATAATAGATATTATTAAAATGTCTATATCGAAGCGTTTGTAAGCAAACGGATAGTGGTCGGGTTAATTGCGAAAAAATCTTGGTTCAAAAGAGGTTGCCGCGCGGACGCAAAACTGCGAGCTTAGGCATATAGCGAGCGAGCGGCGCGTGGCAGTGGTGTAACAACGGCGCACGACATGAATACGCACGCACACTAATAACTGTACAGAGTAGGCTGGTGATTTAATAGGAGCAATGTTTACTTTCGTAAAATCATAGGCGTTTGGGTAAAAAATAATAAAAGTCTTAAAATTTTCATATTCACATTTTTAAAATAAAAAATTAGACATCAGTGGCTTGCGGAATATCAATGCAAACATTTTGATGCCAGATTATTGTTTCATGTGCTATATTTTTCTGAAGAAATAAGTTTTTAGATATCATTACTTTTACGTATTGTTTATGCAGTTTCTGGGTGTTTGTTTCAAATTCTAAGACAACCATGGCCTTGTGAAAGGATCAAGCTAACCTACACTAGTCTTTTTAATGTATATGACCTATTCAGCGCCAAGCACCAGTGACTTAAAAACACGTAAATTTTCGAAATTCCGCGCGGCACCCCCCCTAAAGGTTCGCGCACATTATGTCGGGCCGCAGCGGTTCGGGTCGCAACGCAAATATCCGCTCAAATCGGTCGTATGTATTTTATATGAACTATCGCACACTATGCCGGGGCGCAGCGGGCAGCATATTCCGGCGCGGATTTTGGTTGCGTGCGATGCGGCCAGCTACGCCCCGCTGCGCCCCAACACAGTGTGCTATAGCAACATAGATACATTTATATAAAGGGTATAGAGAGCCATCTCGTGGTACTTTTAGGCAAACCAATTTAACAAAGTTCTTCGTCACTTCGTTCGTCAGAGCTCACAGCTATCCATAATGTAAACGAACAGTTGCACGCGACGTCTGGCTCTACACTGTATTTAAAATCCGTCAATGTGCTGAGACCGTCACTAATGTGCTATGTAAGCATTTTGCGCTGCGCTGCGGCCCGCTCCGCCCCGCTGCGGCCCGACATAATGTGAGCGAACCTTAATACTTCGCTTCGTTAGACTACTGACGTGAACCCATTCATAACATGCATATTAACATTTAACATATTATTAATAAAAGCTTTCTATTGGTTAAGGACGGTACAAACGCCCGCACATCAACCTATCCAAAACTGTCAAATTTCTTTAACAAATGTTCAACCTTATGAAAATATTAATATTATTTAATATTAATTATTATTATTTTTTATTTTATTTCAAGTAACAATTCAATTCAATTCAATTCAACCAAAAAATCAACAAAGACTCATAATGGTTAGTAACAATGGAACTTAAGGGCTATGTTAGTACATAATACAATTAAAATAAAATCAAATTAAAATAAAATCAATACACATTCAATTCAGTTTAAATTAAAATTAAAATTAAATAAAGAATTTAAACGGGTATTAACGCAAACTAACTAGTAAAAAGGTATCATACCTTCTTTATACCCGACGTTTCGACCGAGTTACAGCGGCCGTGGTCACGGGTTGACTGAGAATTAAAATTATTTTATAATAAAAAATTAAATGAAACAGTTATAATATTAATAAAGTTCAAAGCCTAATGAGGAGGCGTGTTTACATTAATTCGTTAGCAGCGCAATAAAAATAATGTTTAGAAAAAGAAAAACTTGAGATCCTCCGTGCTTTTAAAGTTCTCGGTCTTTAAATTGTTGTCGGAAGGTTATGACACAATCGTCCCATGTTATGTGTTATTTTTTGTTTTATAGGCATAAGTTAGTCATAGTAAAACGTTAGTTTCGTAAATCGTCTTAATTATTTAATTGGTCTATTCTATTCTATTTTACATCTGATATTGTTCATGTAGGAAGGCCAGAGCCCAGCAGTGGGACGCTTTTGGGCTAATGACGATATTATAAGCTTACCAACTGAAACTAAGAATTATTTTATAAAGTTAAACTTCTGCTTGCTCCCGCAACAATAAGCTCGGCAAGAATTAATCTTTATACCAACGAGCTATGTAATTTTAAAATTTGCATTTCGTTTTAAAGTGAAATTGTGAGAAAATCTTGGCAGTACGCCATAAAACTTTCCCACGGGAATTAAAAGCAGCTTTAAAAAATTTTGACTTAATTTTTTTTCACTTTATTAATAGCTTTTTATTATTAAAACACGTTAGGAAAATCACAGATTGCAATTTGCAAATCATTCCTGAGACGGCATTTTCAGCGTCACTGGACCTTTTTAAAGGGACTTTAAGGGTTCCTCGTGATCAAAACACTTTGAGATGTTTTCTAGATGGCATCACGCATCAGCGTGTGTCCCCGTTCCCAACTAGATTCTTCGAGGGTTCGGATCGAATCGTGAGCGAAACAAACCGAGGGTGTTTAAAGATATCTTTATTCGGTCACCCATCCAATGACACAACAATGCTAACGCTGCTTAACTTTCAAGATCGCAAAGTAACTGCTCAAGACGTTGCACCACCGTCGAGTATCTCGACGAATCGAATCTCAAAGAAGAAGAAGGTCTACAAACAATTTTGCTCTTTTAAATGTGCATTGTTAGTTTTAAATTTGTCCCGGTCGACTGAATTTGCACATACAGTTAACCTTTGTAAAGTAAAAGTCAAACAAACCTAAATGGACGATGAATTTTAATCTAATCAAAAATACGTAGGTATGTGTTAAAATTTCACCTCAAATTTATTTGCTTGATTTTTCATTCGATGTGCATAAACGTTTTGTTAATTGACGCTGACTATCTTTAATATTTAATAAAAATTAATTGCCACAGTCATGTATGTCATACTTGAGAACGGCTCGGCCGATTTGGCTGGTTTGTTTTTTGTTGTGTTCGCAATTAAGAATGTTCACTAATTTTGAATTTTAACTTTCTGTATTCTTTGTTGAAAATAAAAAATACGCGTGAAATAATTATTTCGATACGTCAATTAGTTTCCAAGATATTGAATTTTAAATGAGCGGGCGGCGGGCGGCCCACCCGCGCTCCATGCGCGTGACGTCATAGTACAACACTCGCGCTCTTCCGTACCGTTGCGTTTCACTAGTATTATGAATATTTAAAAAAATGTCCAATCCAAATACTAGAAAATCATGTGTTGTGCCAAAATGTACAAATACAACCATCAGTGCTCGGAAAAGTTGTAGCTACACCTACATACACCTTCGACCTAACCTAAAACTTAAAAGGTTTGATACGTATTTATAGCTACTTGCGTTGCGAAATAAAATTAGTTGGGTATATGAAGTACATAAAACAATATAGAACATATTTTACGTAAATATTGTTGCGAACAAATTACAATTTGAAAAAGACAAAGTGTTAAAAAATTCCACGAGCGGGACTCGAACCCGCACCCCAATGACATGCCGGGTCAGGTGCACTATCAACTATACCACGCCACGATAGCATAGTCGGTAGTCCATCTGACCCGGCATGTCATGAGGCGCGAGTTCGAGTCCCGCTCGTGAAATTTTTTCATCCTTTTTCCTTTTTCAAACTTATATATATGTCGGAGACGTGGCGCTAGCATCGCTTAGAAACGACAAGTATAGTCTATACTTAGTGTGGTCTGCGCAGCCTATGCTCTATGGTACGCGAAACGTCAACGTCAGTTGGCGCGACAACGGACTGGGGACATTTGAACGGGAGCGGTCGGAGAGTACGCACGCGCAGAACTCATTTCGTTTCTAAAATCCATTTGCATCGGGCAACTGTTTCTAAATAATTTAATTGTGATGTTAAAATAACATTAAAGTGACTGTAAGGAATACGACTGCGCTTTTATTTTGAAGATCCAAGATGAACTGTGTTATTGACGAATCTAAGTTTGCTCGACCGTTCTACCTACAAACCAACCTCGCCGCCGACATATATATTATTTTCGAAAGAGTTTTATTTTAAGAAGGTTAACTTAACTTTGCATTTTTACGCATCGCATCGCCTCGCATCGCATTTCGACGGCAAAGAAATCACTATTTAATTACCTTGGAAAATGACGTCACACGCGGTCACGTGACTGTTGGCGGGACTCGACATTTATGCGAATTTTGAATGCCTATAAAATTATAACTAAGTGCTTGGTATTTTTGAATGAAATAAAAACAAATGTATTTGTATACATAAAAGCTTTACTGTAACAAAGCTTTCAAGTGATTTAGGTTTAAAGAAACTTTATTCTCATAAGAATACAGAATTCACTTACATGAGATTAATAATTATAAAAAGTAATTGAATTGCCTTGTGACGAAACATGCATTTATAAATGCTTAAATAAGCTATACATAATTTTATTAATACAAAAACAGAACAAAAACAAAAAGTGGGTAAAAAGTTTTTTGTAACAAGTAAGTAATTTGTTAGCCAGATCACCGAAAGATTCCATCGAATGAAGGTATTCCTGCAAAGGCCGCGCTTTTGAGTTTTTTCAAACCATCTAAGACATAGAAAATAATGTTTTAAGTTCTGGAAAAAAAGTATGTATTAGTTAAGGATCCAATCTAGTTGAAGTAGCATTCAAGATCCAATGAACTTCACTCGATAGAAAAAAATCACATCTATCAATCAGTTCACTACCGCTACGTCCGCGCGAAACGCGGCCGAGACATCGCTAAATGCCTACTTTGGCAGGAATACCTAGCCTTAAACTGAGATACCCTCATTGACTCAAAAATCATAATTTCAATGTTTTTGTTTTAGTTGATGGCTTCGTGCGATTAGCACATTTAGCCAGTGTCAAAGTAATTTTTCTAATAAGTAATATTTCTTTTCTTTAAGATGATGATGAATGATAATAGAAATGAGAAGTGAGAAATGATATACCCCCCAACCCTTCGAGTATCTCAGTAAAGATGTGAGCTTTACTAAGTCCTCGGGCGGACTTCTTGAAAGAATTTGAAAAGAGACGTTGCACTGTTTTGTTTCATTTGCTAACACTCATGCACACTCATGAACACTTAACGGTTAATAATCCACCATTATTTTACATTAATATTTGACATAACACAAATTTTAGAAAATAAACAAAACCGCAGACACGACTCTTCACTTTCTCGCCAAGAACGACCTGATTCAACCTTTTTATTAGAATTTTTATTAGAAAATATAATAGAATGGCTGCCGAGGACGGACAAGCGGAGCGCTGGCCGACCACCTCTTAGATGGGCCAGAGCGAGTGTGGTATTACGCCGGGCAAACCAGCCCATTTCGTGCTGCAACGCAGCGTGGCTTTACTCTCAGGCAGTGTCTCTCATTTAGCACCACCCAGGGGTCACGTGTAGGGTCTCAAGGGTAAACCTACGGACGCGAGTAACTTTAACCCCCAAATATTATTGTAAAGTTTCATTAAAATCCATTCAGTAGTTATGGCGTGAAAGAGTAACAAACATCCATCCTCACAAACTTTCATCATCATCATCATCATCATCATCATCATCATCAGCTCATTTTATGTCCCCACTGCTGGGGCACGAGCCTACCCTATGAATGGATAGGGAGAAGGGGCCATTAACCACCACGCGGGCCCAGTGCGGATTGGTGGGTGTTAACGACTGCTAATGCAGCCGGGACCAACTTTACGTCGCCGGGCTTTACGTGCCTTCCGAAGCACGGAGGAGCTCGAGATGATAAATTTTTGTCACCCATCCGATGACCGGCCTTTGCGAAAGTTGCTTAACCTCAGCACTCGCAGACCGGGCGCGTTAACCACTGCGCCATCGAGCTCCTTAAACTTTCGCATTTATAGTATTAGTAGGGATAAGAGGTAACAACGGATCGACTAAACTATTGCGAGACTGGTTGGTTTAGTATCAATAGCGTGTAGATCACTTATCTTATCTTATCTTAGTGGGGCCTGCTGAGGTTTCCCTCTCGCAGTAACACTTCGACCCATCGGGATCTTTTGTGCAACCCCGTCCTTTCACTCTTCTTCCTCTGTAAAGATAGATGCCATAAGTTTGGCCACGTCCTTAAGGGCGAAGAGCCTGAAGTCCTCCGGTTTTGGATAGGCCGACCCCAGAAGTCCTATTCTTTAAATATGTGTAGATCACTTAGGTATATGAATGTGATAGAGCCGGTCTGTGTGCAGGACTTTGGTGCGATTGGTGGTACAGCCGTTGCAAAACATTAAGTTTCCTAAACCATGACAGTTGGTGTTGTCGCCTCTGGGATAAAATAGTCCTAATGTCAAAATCAGTCTATGAACACTCTATTGAACCCTGACCCCGAACCCCTCGGTGAATCCAGTAGGGAAAAAGGACACGCTTGCGTGTTGCCATTCCCTCTAGGAAACCTCTGACGGTGTTTCGATCACACGACTTGAGGAACCGTTTAAGTCTCTCGGTCTCGACGTCCGCTCCAGAAAAGTCTGGTGACGCTGAAAAGGTCTACCCATCAGCAAACTCTTCCCAAAAAAACTCTATTGAGACATTTACCGAATAAGCAGACTTTAGGTCCAGGTGTCATGAAGGCCAAACGCTTTGTCCTAGACTGAAAATAAAAGGTAACAAACAATCTCACGAGCACACAGAGTACAGCCTTAATGGTACTGTATTAGCTACTAAGAGGCACTTAACGTAACGATAAAGCAAACACGTCAACAGCAAATGTTGATACATACTCACACTGGCTTTTACCGCTGTTCACTATCACAATCAAACGTTCATCTATATTATTTATGTTAAAACCAAGTATTATTTTTGTAGGTACTTGATTGATTGACAAGTCGTCGGTCGATCACGAACTCCCATCAGATCTAAAGCCTACATACTTGAAATAAGACGGAAGGTTCCATATGGTAGTACATATAAGATGTTGGGCTTTATTAATACCTAACGCGGACTTCTTGAGAGAATTTGAAAAGTGACTTTGCACTGTTTTGTTTCATTTGCCATCACTCATGCACGCTCACGAACACTTAGCAGTTAATAGTCCACCATTATTTTACATTAATATTCGACATAACACAAATTTTAGAAAATAATATTAAATAGAAGATTTTTTTTCACTTTCCCAAGTTGCCAAGAAGCCAAGTTGCCTGTTTAATGAGTGCATTTAATTAGGTTGTTCGTAGTATCTGCCTATAATTTCAATGAATATGAGTTTGTTTACTCTATACGTACCTACCTACTCGTTGATAGCTTTACTTTCTAGGTTTAAAATATTCGCCTAAAAGTACCTAACTTGCTAATTAGGAAATTTATTAAATTAACTTTACTGCTGAGCAAATTTAACGTTATCACTTAAACGGTCTCAGCTCTCAGAGTGTCTAGTCCTATTTATATTTACCATTCGTTTAGATAGTCAACATTTTAACTCTCCACGTTTGTTAACAGATGGCGCTGTGTTACCTACGAATTATAGTTTTCTATAACGTGATGGAATCGTAAATAAAACTGGCCTGGAAATGAAATTATGGCACACAGTACAGACACTGGCACATCAACTTATCCAAAACTGACAACAAAACATTTAAAAGGTTTCCAAAAGGGCATACCTACTCAGCATTTGTAGCAGTGAACAAAATCATAACAACACTATCTCCCAGTCCTCATACAGGTCCCAAGTGAGCAGTAGAAAGTAGCCACGTCAACCATTTTATTTACGAGACCCGCCACACTTGAGACACTTCTTTATTGACTACTCACATACCTAATTGAAGTGTAGTTATTTGGATAATGACAGTTATATCAATTGTGTTAGCAGTAGAATACGAGACAACTTATTGCTTCTAAAATAGGCGAGCTTACCGGATTCCTAGAAAATAATATGTGGAGTTTCTTGCGCCCATTCTTCTCCAAAGCTATAAAATAGACGTCCTGAATGGGTAGTAGGTAAAAAAAGTATGGACGATTCAAAAGCACTTTTCTTAAGTGTATTTGAATAAAAAAAAATACTTTGGCTTTGACTTTGACTTAGTAGTTTCAATACAGACACACAAAATGAATAGGGCAGTTAACAATTAATACTTATTTATTTATTTAATTAATTTATAATTTTTATTTTTTTATTGTTTTGTCTAAAGACCCTATTATTTTGGCTTATGCAAATGTAATTAAATTTATAGTCATAACAAAATTGTTAGTAATTAAATAAAATGTGCGAAGCGTTAAGAAGTTTTAAATTCGATTTATATCAAACCTCCATGGAATCTAACCTACAGAACTTGTTTTTCTTTAAATAATTTGCCAATTTGTTAGTTAAGATAAGTGAATTATAACTACCTACCTATGTTTACTAAATAAACTTAAATAACATAAGAATAAACCAGTAAAAAATTAAGTTGTTTCGGCAGATCACTGCTGAAATTGGTGTAAAAAATGAATGATGCTAAACTCGTATTTTCGAAAAGAAAAGGCCTCCAAGGACTTTGTTCGGGCAATTTCATGTTTTGTCATTAGGACGGTTGACGTATTTCACTTTACGATCTGAGGAACAGACAAAAAGCTGCGGTACAAAAGGGATTCCGTGCGCAATAAATTTATATCAAGACTTTTACTTCAAATCCGTTATTAACTTGAAATGCTTTGGCATTTATGATCTAGATATAACTAGTTTGTCTGTAGTTTGTTCTTGAATCATATTTAAACTGCTGAACACATTTGTAAAATAATAAATTCAGCTTATTCATAAACTTTTAACTCTAAAGAAAAACTCTAAATATGATTTAAATTTGGCTCTGGAAATATTTTGTTGGCATATTGATTCCTATAAATTTTATCTGAACATGACCTTTTTTTAATTGGTGGCTCATAAACATATTATAAGCCGAGAAGGGCAAACTTACTAAGTACCTTGACCTGGCTCACGAGGTGACCGCTATGTGGGATGTGGATTCGACGATCATTGTCCCCATAGTAGTATCTGCAAACGGCCTTATAGCGAAGAGTCTCGACCAACATCTCAAGAGGATTTTGCAGGATGGTTGGATCAAGGGTCAGATACAGTAGGCAACACTCCTGGACACGGCATGCATTGTCAGGAGGTTTCTTTCTCTGCAGTCTTAATCGCCGGTAGCTTGAGTCCTGCTCCGCTGCTGGCGGCGTTCTAGGTTTAGGTTTTTATAAAAGTTGTATTTGTATATGATATTTTGTTATATTTTACATTTTATATAATTTTTATAAAACCTAGATCTAAGCTTAAAAGTAAATAAAGAGTATAATAATATAATTATAATAATATAATATCGTATAATTGTTCCGATAGTCGTTTCAGCGAACGGTCTGATAGCGAAGAGCCTCGACCAACACCTCAAGAGGCTCTCGCTTGATAGTTGGATCAAGGGTCAGATTCAGAAAGCAGTACTGCTTGACACGGCACGTATTGTCAGGAGGTTCCCCACTCTGCAGCCCTGACCACCGGTAGCTTGGGCCCTGCCCCGCTGCTGGTGGTACTCTAGGATTAGGTTTTTATTGTTTTTATATTAAAATATTGTACAAATCTAGTTTTAAGAAAGAAAATAAATAAAGGAGATAATAATATAATTTAATTGTAATAATATTATAATAGTATATAAATATATTGCTTAGTGCTTCTAGTTTTAATTTTATTTGTAATTTCTATTGATGAGAACCTATTAATGGTTTTTAAAATTTTGTAAGTTTTAGTTATTGTTTGGTATACGCATGGGACGAGTGAAACGCAATGACGCATACACAACATTTGTCATATCCTAAGATAATGTAAATAAATCCGAAGATATAAGTTTTCTAAGCATGTCATATTTATACCATTTACATCAAATTTGACGCAAGCAAAGCCTTGGGTGGATGTTAATAGTATAGTATTGTTTGTATAAAAGAAAATACGGCGTTAGCTTCTGAACTGTAGGGTGCGACTAAATACAATTAGCGCGTAATTTCACAAAATTATATTTGTTACTAACTGAAGCAATAATGCCAAAATAAATAAAGTATGTGTTCTTAAAGAGTTTAAGGACAGATTTTATGAATTAATAACTTAACTCTTGGCTAAAGTCCCGAGTAAGTGTAATTACGGGCCTTTGACTTGGGACTTTTCGAACTAAGGCGACGATCACACGCGCTGTTTTTATTTTGCATATTTAACATTTTCAAAATACTAGCCTTAACTCTTACCTATCTTTATATAGTATATACTAGTATTATATATAAATCTTCTGTGCGTGTGTATATTTTTGAACTCCTTCTAAACGGATGGAACGATTTGGATGAAATTTTCTGTGTGTGTTTAAGTGGATTCGAGAATGGTTTAGATTTATAATTGGACCTGGTAGGTGGCGCTGCTATAGGGTCCATTGATAGATACGGGTGTTCTTAAGCGGACAAATGATTTGACAAATGATTTTACATAAATTGACATTTAAATATTGTGTAATGACTGCGTTTTGTTTGTGTTTATTTGAGATTTAATTATTTGTCATTTATTTTAATTTTTGTAACATGATTAATTCAATAATTCTATATAATTAAAAGAAATTGTAATTTAAATGAACCTTTATGTATTCAACACAATGTATATTGTTTGGAATAAATGAATTGTATTGTATTGTATTGTTTGTTTTGTTGTCATGGAAACTGTCAAAACGGTACTAAGTCCGCCGGCCAGCTAGTTTATTTATAAATAACTACCTGACCCAGCGAACTTCGTACCGTCATATTATTTTTTCTGCTTCAGTCTCATTGTTTTGAAGATTATGAACTCAACTTGCATTACGCGTACGCCAACCGATATTATGACGCCTCACAGGTGGCATTTTTTTAAAATCAATAACAATATATAACACTATGATAAACGTTCAAACATACGAAACACCGGTATTACTTTGCGGTAATTCTATTTGATTGATTCAATTCAGTTTCTTGTAAGATGGCTCTCGCTATGATTTAGCCAGTGTCTAGTTTTAGGGCCGGTTATTAGTGTTTTGACTTTGTCCATATCTCTGCTTACAACTTTAATAGGCGTTGTGCTTATTATGGTGACGTAGCATGTCATATGACGTATTGTCCGTTTGAAGTTGTCAAATGCTGGCTGAAAAACTGTACGTCATTCTGTCACATTCACTCACTCACTTTTCATATCATAATATTTAAAAAAAATCTGATTTTAGTAAAAATATCTTTTTTTCTTTTAATTTTCGACGTAAAAACGACAATTACGGGCCATAGATAGGTATCAGCAAAAATACCTAGGCAAAATAAAATAAATCCACAAGCCTTTGCAAAAGATTTATCATTCAATATCAACACCCAAAATTAAGTACTACAGAATTTGAAAAAGTAATTAAGTAGGTACAGACATTACAAAAACGATTTAAAAATTATTTAAATGCGCTAAAAAGAATAAAATAAACTTTTACTTAAAAACTTTTACTATCAACCTTATAACATTATTACACAATTTATATGATATAAAATCTTGTCGCGAGACTTAAGTACCTACTCGTATTTACTTAGATTGAAAATTTTAATAGTTAAAATCAATGACAAGTAAATCTCGCGACAAGCTTTTATATCATATAAATTGTGTAATGACGTTATAACTTGTTAATAAAAGTTAAAAAGTAAAAGTTTATTTTATTCTTTTTAGCGCATTTAAATAAAAACTTGTTTTTTAAAAAGGTTCTTTACTTTTAATTTATTTTTTACTTTTTAGTTATTGCTGGACACGGTTCAAAAACTTAGTCCGCCATATTGGATTTAGAGTGACGTCACTTTATTTTTCGAGTTATTCTCAGCAAGTTAAATAAAAGCTTGTAATCTAAATTAATGAGCTCGCGTCATTGTGTCCGCAGCTCAATAATAAATCATCAACAGTTAATTTCTATAAAGCTAATAAGAACTCTTCATTCATGTTTAAAATTAACATTTAATTCAAAATGGAGTTGACAAATTATTAAAGTTTTTGCATAGGCACTTTTGTAATTACGAACACTTGTAAGTTTATTACTCTTTTACGACTGCAACCATGTGCTAACGATGGGCACTATATTCGATGGACGCGCTCGGTCTGTGAATGCTGAGGTTAAGCACTTTCGCAAAGGTCGGTCATCGGATGGGTGTCCAAAAATGTATTATCTCGAGCTCCTCCGTGCTTCGGAAGGCCGTAAAGCCGTTGGTCCCAGCTGCAGTAGCAGCCGTTAACTACCACCAATCCGCACTGGGCCCGCGTGGTGGTTTACTGCTATTTCTCCCCATCCATCCATAGGGAAGGCTTGTGTACCAGCAGTGGGGACATAAAATGACCTGATGATGATGGGCACTAAAATTACATTACTTAATCGGAGCTAATTATTTTGTCAATCTGTGTTATTACGGGGAATAAGGCTGAGAAACAAACGTGAGTTCGCTAGTTAGCAATCTATTTCAGACTGGCGTAATCGACTGAGACGCTTCATAACCGGCACCGAACTTTTGTCTAATCATTTATTACTGACATCTAGGTTTGATTTTTTAACCTTATCTTATTCTAAAATCATATAAACATGCCGGCTTACTTTCTTTTATCAGTTACCCATTTAGTTTGTTTCTAATAATTTGTTTTACAATAAACGTCGGAAGGCGCTGACACTTTAGTTTCACGTCATAATAGCTTTATAGTTCACAAGCGCCTGTTACATTTATTAGATATAATTATTGTAATTTTGATATGGTTTGGAAGTCGAAGTAAATTGATAACCGTCATAGTTAGTTAAATGCCTCCCTGTATGCCCATCATTAGGATTTTTTTTCAGAAACATTATCAATGCTGCTTAAAATTTCAAATATTGCCTTTGCTAAGCATTTTATTTATATATCCAATAGAATTTGCTCACAAGATAAAAAGTGTTGGCAAGTCCTTTGAGTATGTAGCAATATTAAAACACATTATGCAAACTGATTTACTTTACAACTTTAATATTTGTATGTGATTTTTTTATATAATATGGATTTTTTTTTAAATACTAAAGCTTACAAAATTTTTACATTTTCCTTCGGTTGACTCGTTAGCCGTCATTTGACATATAACTACAAGGTTCTATCACAAAATAAGGAGACCCTAGAAGATCTGTGTGCGTAACTAGAGCGCATTTATATGAAGCTTACCGTCAACAGTCTCCTTATTCAATAGTTATATCATCATCATTATCATCAGCTCATTTTATGTGCCCACTGCTGGGGAACGAGCCTTCCCTATGGATGGATAGGGAGAACGGGCCAAAACCCACCACGCGGGCCCATTGCAGATTTGTGGTTGTTAGCGACTGCTAATGCAGCCGGAACCAACGGCTTTACGTGCCTTCCGTTCCCAAGCACGAAGGTAGTTATATACTGAATGCAAAAAGAGGTAAATACTAACTAAAACAAAAATTCACAGATTTCGAAGTCCCCGCAAGAATTGGAGCATTGAAAATAAATACAGCAATTTACGAAAAGAAAAAAACGTTTTATTTTAAATAACACATTAAGTACAAGTTAATTATTATATTTTATATATTTTTTATTTATTAACCGATTTTCAAATTTCCAAATTGAATGCACTTTTCGCCTGCATCCGCATCTTTTAACACCATTACCATGACGATCGGTCAATAATCAAAGAAACTACATTACTTTTTATATACGGAAATACCCGTTTTTCTACAATACCAAATCTAAAGGGACCACCTACAAGTCACAATTATTAACCGATTTTCAAAATTTTTTCGCCATTTTGCAGCTTAACTAATACCCTAGGACCCTTTTTAAATTTTTTTTAAGTCGGTTTTTTTTTGAAATATTTACAATTTAGTATACAAACACCCCCCAAAAAACCCGATTTTTTTTACATTATTGAAAATTCCAAAAAAAGTTTCCAGCACATTTTTAAAATTCAAACGCTCACACGTGTGATAAATTCCTCGACTCTTGGTACTATTTTTTTCTCGATTCCCCCAAAATCCTCGGAGCTATGGCCAAAAATACGTCTCAGGCAATTTGCATCTGATAACCATTTTCAATGGTAAAAATACATGTTCTAGTGTCAAGGTCAGTTTAAGAAGAAAATGTACAAATAAACATCTTGGTCGTTTTTTGCCACTTATACGAAGCACGCGTTGTGAAACTTTAAAGAAAATTTTAAAATCAGTCACCTCTGTCTGTTGTGGTTTTTCATTATAACGCCATACCATACTTAACCATTTAGAGTCAACGCTGGGCTAATTAATAACCGTCAGCATCATTATGTAAATATATGTTAAACTATACGACTTTGTGGCTGCGACGCGGCACTGCGGGCGACGCGTGTTACATGCCGCACGCAAGTTCTTTAGACTATTTTCAGTTTCAGGTTAAGGGCTAATGAGGCACTGGTTATCATTAAACAGCGCTCTCAGTCGCTCTGCATGCAAGCAAAAGGGATGCAAATAGTGCGTGGTTCACTGGATTTAAATATATTTATTATATAAAAAAAACAATAGTGTTTTACTTTTTATTTTTAAGTGCTAATTGCTGCACTGCTTGCTTGCATGCTGCTAGCTTGCTTGCCTGCTGCTTGCTTGCTTGCATGCTTCATACCTGCTTGCATGCTGCTAGCTTGCTTGCCTGCTGCTTGCTTGCTTTCATGCTGCTTGCATGCCGCATGCTTGCTACCAACTTATTCCAAATTATGGTAAAAAAGTATTATTCCTTAAGAATATATGGATTTTGTCAGTTTCTGCTTATCAAATGTATGCCTTTGGAATAGTATGCCTTTTAAATGATATAGCAAATTTAAATTATGCCTTTTGTTAATTATGATTATTGCAATTATGCCTTTCCATGATTATACCTTACAGATTTCGGCCATATGATGATATGCGTTATGAAGTTATGCCATAAAGACTTATGGCAAGTGATGATTATGGCCATGAACATTATGCATTTTCAGTTTATGCCTAAAAACGTTATGCGTTTCAATAGGTAACTCAATCAAATATTTGTATTGTACCTAAAATCCCACCGAGATTCCTAATGAAATATAAAATGGCCACTTTAATGACCCTACTAACTCACACTAAACGTCTGATTAGATTAGTGTAAGGCGATCGATTAAATATTCATTAATCGACGTTGTGATTATGTAAATGTTTGATAATGGGATGCTACGACTCTGCGGCCGCGAGCGAGCGATGCGAGCACTGGCTGATATAACACGCCTTTATAATGTCTAAATTGGATACATTGTAATTAGGTTCTCTTTAGACACGGTACATTTTGTTTTTGAGAACAAAAATATAGTCTTGAATAAGCTAAAAAAAACAACGCTTGGTTTACAAGAGAGTAAGTTGGCTGAACTTTTTATTCTGTTATGATTCAAATCAATTGACAAATATTGATTTTTTTATTTAAAAGAGAATTTCAATCAATACCTTCTGACAAGTCTTGCGACCTAAATTAGACACATTCAAGACATTTGACAGGACACCAAACCGAGTCTTTGATTCTTCGAGCTATTCGGGGTAGGGCATTTCGCCATTCTGCTATTTTAAACAGTCGAAAATCGTGTATCAGCAGTCTTTATTTTTCCCATAGTTCAAATGACAATTAATGACAATAGTTATTTCGTTTGTGTTTGAAATGAAATGAAAAAATTATTTATTCGGTGTCACACAAATTATTGTGTGCCACCGAATATTGAAAAGAATTGAAAATGCAAAGAGGTTACAGCATTTGTCAGAACATCGAAGGTGTCCCGTCGCTGAGTTTCCAACGAACGTGTGGTTTCGATTATGGCTTGGCTTTACATTCCATGTGGGATCATATAGATTTTGGTTTAATTATCATCATCAGCATCATCATTCATCATCATCATCATCAGCTCATTTTATGTCCCCACTGCTGGGGCACGAGTCTTCCCTATGGATAGAGAGGGAGAACGTGCCATAAACCACCACGCGGGCTTGGTGCGGATTGGTGGTTATTAACGACTGCGAATGCAGCCGGGACCAACGGCTTTACGTGCCTTCCGAAGCACGGAGGAGCTATAGAGGGTAAATTTTTGGACACCCATCCGATGACCGGCCTTTGCGAAAGTTGAAGTTGCATAACCTCAGCACTCGCAGACCGGGCGCGTTAACCACTGCGCCATCGAGCTCGTGCTCGATGGCGCAGTGGTTAACGCGCCCGGTGATGATATCATCATGCTCTGAGGAGCATGATGATATCATCACCGGGCCATCATTATGTTAAAAGCGTCACTTAATCGAAAACAAGAAAGTAATTAAAAAAGAAAAAGCAGACTCACTTGTCAAGCCATGGACGTCCATTGGACACTCAACAATGAGAGCCATTCTAACGAGACCGTTCATAACGCTTCAGTGCCCAACGATTATTCGGAAATAATAGTTCCGTTTACGCTGGTGTTGTCTCCTAACGGATATATTGGAATTTTCGGTTAATACCCGTGAATGTGCGATATCGATGATGTGTCAGACATTTTGTTACGAACTCGGGATACGTCAGCGGTTGACGGAGATAAAATTAAAAAGCTGGTAGTAATTAAATTGGACGTACCGTGGCGGCGATAATGGCTGAAACATACGAGAGTAGATACAAAGTGAAATAATTATACATTATGTTACCGGCACAGTATATAATTCAGTCATTGCATAGAATACCAAGTACTTCTATACAATGTCGAGTTGTCTAAGCATTGTGTACAAGGTTTTATCTATCATTTATCAATGTGCAATAGCACAATATCTATAGCACATTGATAAATGATAGATAAAACCTAGGTGATTATATTAAAATGTATCTAATCGTATAACCATAAAAATATATCAAACTTCTTCGTGCTTTATATCCCGGTTATATTGTATTGTATGGGACCGTAAGCTATGATATGACAGAGTTTAACTTAAATATAGCTGAACAACTGTAATTGAACATAATAAATTACGTAAAATTGCATTTGAAAATTACGTAAAAGTTCTTAACAAAAAGGTTGTTGAACTGTTCAAATTAAAGTATGGCCCATCGAACAAGAAAACTCTTTGCTAAAAATACCAATATGATTTCGCCGTGTTATATACGAGTATAGGTAGACGACTTCAGTTCAAAGCGCATCATCTTAGTACGCGGAGTTCGGCTTATTATTCCGAGTCTGTTTGGGGCCGCCAAGTTAAATTGAGTTGGCCACATCATGTCCGACTGTCAGAACCTGCTGTTCAAATCACGTATAAGTATAATACAGATGTATATCGTGATATTCAAACTAGCCCAGTGTTTTGGACTAATTTAAATAAAATAAATAAATAAAAATAAAATAAATTAAATAAACAACATTAACACTAATATTTAAAACAGATTCAACCGCCTCTGTGGTCTACTGGTTAAGACCACCGGTTTAAACTCAGAGGTCCCGGGTTCAATTCCCAGCGGGGGGTACATCTTTGTGTACTCGGTTTGGTTGGTGGTAGGACTTGTTTGTCCGCCTGGCTAGCTACCACCATCTTATCTAAATATGTCGCTATAACATCGATGTTTGTAGCATTGTTGTGTTCCGGCAGCTATAGAGATAAGATAGCCAGTGCCTCACTAGTTGAGGATCCCGGATGAAATGCGCTTCCACCAATTGTCCTTATCATCACTTAACATCAGGTGAGATCAAGGCACTGTGCTTACCCGTATTTTTTTTTTTTAAAGTGCTTTCTGCTATGTAAAAGTTGTTGTTTAGTGAACATTATGTTAACTACATTTAGGGTATGTAGTCCTACTCAAGTAGTAAGTAGTAATACTCAAGTGGAGCTGGGCAGGACACTTAGCTAGACGAGGTGATGGCAGGTGGAGCAAAGCAATACCGAGTGGCGGCCAAGACTTGGACATAGAAGCGTCGGTCGTTCCGTAGCAAGGTGACGACATTACCAGGATGGCGGGGAAGCCGTGGATGCGTATGGCTTGGGATAGAAATGAGTGGCAGATACCAAAGAAGACCTATAAGCAGCAGTGGGTATTTGCGGGCTGAAATGATGATGATGATGATGATGACATTGAAAAATTAGAATAAACATTATTTTTTGTTTTGTTTGAGTATCCGATATTTCGGCACAGATGCATGCGCCATGATCACGGATGTACTGAAGTATTGCGGGTGGGTGATTATGAGCAGACAAAACGGTCTACCCTCTTCCTTAGTCGTTTTTTGCGCTCGATACTCGTACCACTGTATTCTAAGTCACTATTCACTCGAACCTGTTCTCGACACACTACACTGACCGTATCAGATCGCGAAACGGCACTTTTGTTCTTTTTGCGGTCTTTACATAAGCTAATCACTGGATTTCAGATACGCGACAGTTTAAACCCATCTTCGCGATTGAAATTTTTGTATTTTGTAATTTCAATCGCTTCTCTAACCAATCTAGGTATGTAGTGGCGTTCTGTCGAAATTATCTGGGGGTTATAAAACTCAATCCAGTGATTAGAACCCGATTGGATCAAATGTTCAGCAATGGCCGATTTTTGTGTTCTTTACAGCTTTGATATGCTCCTTAACTCGGCAGGCATTATATTCTAAAAATTACCATCTATAAAAATATTTCAAGTTTGTACCTGTTATCGTTATTAAAACAGAGAAAAAAATTGGAAAAAATCACGTTTGTTGTATGGGAACCCCCCTTAAGCATTAATTTTATTTTAATTTACTTATTTATTTTTAAAGTGAATAATATACTTAACTCAATATTCTGTAAATATTTCAAGCGTCTACCTGTTGCCGTTATCAATATCGAGCAAAAACGAGAAAAAAAATCACGTTTGTTGTATGGGAGACCTCTTAAATATTTATTTTATTCTGTTTTTTAGTATTTGTTATTATAGCGGCAACAAAAATACATCATCTGTGAAAATTTCAACTGTCTAACTATCACGGGTCATGAGATACAGCCTGGTGACAGACGGACAGACAGACAGACGGACGGACGGCGGAGTCTTAATAAGGTCCCGTTTTACCCTTTGGGTACGGAACCCTAAAACGCAACAATACGAGTAATTACATGTTAGTACAGACTCCAAAGAAATAATTAAAAATTATTTCCGAGATCCGGGATTTAACGAAAATATACATATTAACAACATTTTGGTGGTTTTAACTACTCTTAATCTTGTCCTGTCGTCAACCTTAGGTGAATTAGCCCCGTCCATTCCGATCACTGATAATCACACTGGAGACGCCTAGTACGTTAGGGAGAACCAGTTCAGCAGCTACTTTAGAATAGATTCTTGAGTAGCTGCTTAATCCTTACGACACTTGATTAACAATTCCCCATTCGACGTAGACGCAGAAGGAAACATCATCATCAACATAGGCTCACTTTTTATGTCCCCACTGCTGGGGCACGAGCCTTCTCTATGGATGGATAGGAAGAACGGTCAATTAACCACCACGTTGGCCCACTGCTTGGAACCAACGGCTTAACGAGCTTTCCAAAGCACGGTGGAGCTCGAGATGATAAGTTTTTGGTCACCCATCCGATGACCGGCCTTTGCAACAGTTGCTTCACCTTAGCAATCGCAGACCGGACGCGTTAACCATAGCGTCATCGAACTCCTCAAAGCAAAGCCAACATTCACACCGCTAAAAAAACATATCAACAAAACTACAATAAGACTTTCATGAAGACGCCCAACGGCGCCGGCCAAGTGGCAGTTACATTGTTATGTGGCCTAACATACGCCATTATAGTCTGACAAACACATAATTTGTTTCTCAAACCTCCAAACATACTTTGGGATTGCTTCAGGTGCGCTCGTACCCCAAAGGGCCCAAGTCTTAACTGAAAATTCATATTGGGATCACGTATTGTCCATTAATACGACAAAGCCAGCCGTGGCGTGTACAAAAATAGACCTTTCGAGGCTACAAACAATATCCAACGGGAGAGCACATTGTAAAAATGGGCGAATATAGGAAAACATCGGAAATGAGGGTTGTTGTCGAAAGCGAAACGAAGCTCTGTTGTGGATTCTATTGTTATTAATTTTTTTCAATGTCCTGCTTACGAAATGTTATACTTTACCTACATCTTTGGTGGTTATATTTGATACAAAGTCTTTTAAACGAACAAAGGGAATGTAATCTTTTTGTGGCAAACACATATGTAATGCTAACCACACTATATATTTATACACACTATATATACTAGCGGCCCACCCCAGCTTCGCACGGGTCTACTTTTATTTTTAAACATTTTTAATTTTTAATATAGCTTAAAGCCTTCCTCAATAAATGGACTATTCAAAACAAAAATAATTTTTCAATTCGAACCAGTAGTTCCTGAGATTAGCGCGTTCAACCAAACAAACAACCCTTCAGCTTTATAATATTATTAAGTATGATATAGTGTGGTTAACGCGTTAGGTCTAGGTCAACTTTCGCAAAGGTCGGTCATCGGATGAGTGACCGAAAACGTATCATCTCGCGCTCCGGCTTGCGCGTAATGTTGGTCCCGACTGTATTAGCAGTCTTTAATGTCTACCGCACCGCACTGGGCCCGCGTGGTGGTGTATGGCCCGTTCTCCCTATCCATCCATAGGGAAGGCTCGTGCTCCAGCAAGGGACATTAAATGAGCTTATGATGATGACGATAGGTATATACATATTTAACTAGATCGCGGGCTGGTTTTTTGTTCGACTAAGTTGGCAAGCATAAATAAGGAGTATATACCTATGATACTTATACTGTTTAGTTTGCATTCATGCTGAAATATGTTATCCTGTGTAGGTTCGCACGATGTAGCAAACAAGCTAAAATACCACTTTGTATGGGGTGTTTGTGAACAAGTGTTATTTATTTAGATGCCTGCTTTCCCTAAATTCTAAAATTGAGCTAAAATTGAGTAGCTCATCTTGGCATTTTTCCCAAGCATATTTCGACTTCGTTTGGTCTTATTATATGGTTTTGTGTTTTTATTACGTAAGATATTAATTAATGTTTTTATAAAAATAAAAATCCGTACAAAATCTAGCTCCGCCCGTCTAAGGGGTTTTTATAGAATTTTGAGAAGCGGGTATCTAAATAAATAACACTTGTACACAAACACAAAGTAATCACCAGAAAAACATTAACAGTAATTTCTAAAACATAAAAAAAACATATAAGAAAAAGCCAACCAGTCTTCGCCGCAATGACCGCGAAGTGCTAATACCGATCACGATACAGCTACGGCTGCCTGGGACCGATGATCAGGCCTTGCTCAGCAGTGGGCCCAGCTCTGCACGGACTGCCGTCTCGAAAACTCTGGACCGGTATCTCGGGGCCCGCACCGTGGAGCTACAATCATATACCCTAAATAAATACGTCGTTCTCACGAGAAATACTAATTTAATTCCCCCTTTGAACCGAAAGAACTATACATGACGACATAAAGACGACGTATTCAGATGGCTAAAATTTAAACAGAAAAATTATTATGACGTGACCGTTATCGGTCACCATAGTTGGTAGCCACCTATACGGGTTCAAGGCGGGCTCGCGCCGCCTGCAACCCACTACATTACCATCACAACCACCGTCGGTTAAACATGCAGCTCTGTTATAGAAGAGCCGGTATAATAACTTAAGAAACACAATGAAACTTCTAAAATATAATTATCTTCAACAAATTATATTAGGGCACCCTTCGTCTCCGATCAAAAGAGTTATCAGAAATCCGCCAGAATTAATCTATATCCCACAATAAATTGGAATAAGTCCAACTTAACTCAACCGTTTTATATTCAATAGCTTCGGTCTGTTTTAATAACTTCTCAATAAGTTTAAATACTCAAAGGACTGTCATAAATTATCAACCTCCAAAAAGTTAAAACAAAGCCCCGAGAATATTAATAGAGTTACCAACTTATAAATAAACCCTTGTCTTATTAATTCCGAGGCGTATTGCAATTCTAAGGAATTAATAATAATTTCAGGTTTAAATGTGGCCGAAGTGAACATTGTTCACCGTTGTAACGGATAGCGGTGTGTCTTGAGTCTTTTGTGTAGTACCTTTTAAATCTTTAAATAAAATTGATTTTTATTCTCTTCGTTTGAGTCGCTAAAACTCAAGAATGGCTGAATTTGGCTAATTTTGATTTTGAAATATTTGTGGAAGTTCAGGAAAGGTTTAAACGGCGAGAAACATAAATAATAATAAAGTAACGGAAAATACTAAGATTTAATTTTCCGAAACAAAAAGTTCCTAGCTGTGAAACATTTGCTGTCTCTTGTCTTTTTAGAAATAAAAAAATTGTTACTTGGTTGTATAGCTGTAGTATGAAGTCTGATCTCTTTGGTCTGTTTTGTTGGAATACAAAACAGTTCTGTATCAGAAATGAAAAAAGTGTATAAGTGTCAGTCGGTTGTATACAGATAAAAATTTTGTATTTAGTTTTGACCATATTTTTCACAAATTTATGTAGGTGATACGAAATGTTCAAAATGATTTTTAAAGCAAATTTTGTTGCGAACAAATTACAAAAACACAAATGTTGAAAAAATTAAAAAAAAAAAAATTTTTTTCAACATTTGTGTTTTTGTAATTTGTTCGCAACAAAATTTGTTTTAAAAATCATTTTGAACATTTTATAAAATAGCTTGCTTATTTTCTTAACTGATCTTTAATATTTGTAAAAATATTATGATCGGATGTTAATGACGGTAGTTGTTGACATTGAATGGGCGCCTTTGGCTTACAAAGTAAAAAGTGTTGAATAATTTCGGCGGGCTGGTTAGAACCACGATAGCTCAATTGGAAGAGAACCTGACCCGGAATGTCAGAAGGGTGCAGGTTCAAATCCTGCTCGTGGAAATTTTTTCAACATTTGTGTTTTTGTAGGTGATACGAAGTTCACCGGGTCATCTAGTCTTGAATAACTTTCTTAGGGCTATAAAACAGTGCCGTCAAGCAACTTTATCACTGATGGTTATCTTTACCCCCTAGGAGCCCTACTTTAACTAAGTATGCCAAATGTGACGTCGACGTCACTTACGGCGAATTTACTCAAAATTGGTAATTTTGAGTAAACTCTCTGTCTACCCCTGTTTGGGAGAAGGACTTGAGAGTTTGTATGTAACTTTCTCAGAAGACCTCCATGACGGAGCATTAAGCACGTGCAAGTGCAACTTGGATTAAGATAATAAGGACAGTGTATGACTACTTCTATAATTTTGACAAGCATTTTATTGTTATAAAATATAATTTATTTGAAATTAAAATTGATTTGAATGTTAAGTAATGTTAAAGTCATTTTTTTTAAATGTAATGTAATGTGTGTAATTTAGCCTGAAATAAATGCTTTTATTTATTATTTATTATTATTTATTTAACGTGCCTGGTTTGCGATTGCTAAGGTTAGGCAACTTTCGCAAAGGTCGGCCATGGATGGGTGACCAATATTGTATCATCTCGAGTTTCGAGCCTGATGTAATTTTTGCAAACTTAGATTTTTTTTTATTTTGTTTTATTTTTGGGTGTTGTGATTGTCCTTTTCTTGTGTATTTGTTTGTGATGGAAAGTATCCTTTTATGATAAGGCATTTTCCAATATTTTTGACCCTGTAAGGGAGAAAAGAGCTTGACACTTGCTGAGTTTCTTGCCGGTTCTTTTCAGTACAAGGTCTCCCGCCCAGAGTAGACTTACGAACCTATGGCATAATGACGTTCATAAGAGCTATTTGTAGCCTAAACTAAATAAATGATTTTGAATTTTGAAATTTTGCCATAAAGGAAACGTAAAGCTGTAAGTCCCGGCTGCGTTAGCAATGTTAACTACCACCAATCCACACTGAGCCGTGGTGGTTACGCCCGGTTCTTCCTGAATGTCCATAGGGATTAGGGGCTCGTGCCCCAGCCCCAGGGGTGATGATGATGTTGGTTACAAACTTATTTTGGGAATGTATTGTTTTTATCGTGACGCGTAAGCACTGAGCTTTCACCTCACCTGATGTTTCGTGGTCATAAGGCCTAAGATGGAGCGCACTTCATCCAGCTTCCTTAACCACTGAAACACTGGCTATCTTATCTCTAACTTTCGGAGGACAAAACGCTACTAACATTGATATTACGGCGACATATTAATATGAGATGGTGGTAGCTAGCCAGCTGGATTTTAAAACCCGCCTTCAATCAAAACCACCAACCAAACCGAGTAAATTCATGTCGGAAAAAAAATTGGCTGGGAAACAAACCCGTCACCTTTATGTCTGAGATCGGTGATCACCAATGATCGGAGCAGGTAGAACGATTTGGGGTCAGTGATCTGAGACGTGTATATTAATATGGATATCCCTTCGGAATTCCAATATTTTTTTAATTAAGACTTTTTTTTTTATTTTAAAATTATGAGATCTGATGTGTTGTTGTGTTGACCTGTTTGTTTCATTCTATCTTTACTTTTACTATCAAACAACAATGACAAAGGGTTTATCTAAAACTATTAACAAAAAGTGTCAACTAAACGTTAGACATTTATAAAAAAGTATGTTACTAGTAAAAAACTTTTTATTCGTTTTACTGCCTTTCTCATGACTACCTTAACCTCCACGAACAATATTGTTATTTTTTATTTTGTCTCATCCGCATTATGTTTTCTGTGAACATTAGTGATGCAAGAACGTAAAATCGTTCTACCTACTCCGATCACTGGGATCACACTAGACCACTAAACCACAGAGACTATTACGATTAAAACGATAAATATGTATTAAACAAATTATCCCTAAAAGTATAAAATAATATGCAAAGTTATAATAATGATTATAACGTCGTTTTAAACAGCTGCTTAATTACCCGAAATATTAAAAATATTAAATATTAAATACGCTTTTAACTTTAAATGCGCAGATGTAGTCAAGGGTCCTTGGGTTACTCTGGCTACACATTAAGTGGAGAGCTTAGTATGTTTTTGTTTAATTGAACTGTCAAGTGCTAAGATTTAGGTTCACAGAAATGCTCAAGCTCCATGTAAAATTTTTCCATTTTAATATTACTAGAACAAAAATTATACAAGTATGAAGTTACCGCAGTTGAAAAAAGAGATATTGATATGATAAAGACAAATTCTATTACTGTTACCTTAATAGAATAAACAAAATAAAAATGTCATTCTTTACTTATTGAAGAGACATTGCGGTTGAATATTAACATTACAACTTCACAAGAAATAAACGTCACCTCTCTTAAAATAATATAAGGTATAACGAAAAGGACAACGAAACATTATTGAGAGAGCGAAATAATTAAATAAAATATTTTTTATTTGCGTATTTAAATTACAAACGGGTTGACAGAGCTATTTCCAACACACCGGCCGTTTATGTATCAATGGCCGGTCTGTAATTATATTTTCAAATAAATTAATGAAATAAATTAAAAACATTTCAATTACACATACTTAGTTACCAACATAAAAGGAAACGAAAAACTACAATTACGTCAAATAGCAATTTATATACAATACAATTTGTTATGTCATTTACAATTTTGTGGCCTTAATTAAATAATAACTAAGTACTTTTGAAATATCAGCACAACACATATTTAAAACAATGTCAAATTCTATTACTGTCACTTTAATACAACAAATATAATAAACATGCCATATTTTATCATCCAAAAAGCCATTACGCGGTCCCACAAAACATCACAATCAATAACCGTCACATCCCACAAAATAAAACACCTTAGGCAAACTGAAAGACAGCGAATAAAATAATTTGGACGCCGGAAATTTTTCTAATGACCTAATAAGCATTTTAATTTTTCTCTTGCAAAGTACTCCCTTTACGGTCCGTTACCGAATTTTTAACTTCAACGGCTGGTCCGACGGACGCCACGGAGATGCGACAAAGTAAAATATATTAGTTTAATTTTTTCTCGTCACAAACTGCTACAATAATTTTTTTCATTCTATTTTATAAATATTTAAATTAGCTTAAGTGCAGCAATTAGCACTTGAAAAATAAATTGCTACAATAGATAAAAACTAATAAACTTAATTTGTGTGAGACTGGTGTTTAAAAAAGGTAAATGAATACCTGTACTTGGGAGAATAGAGTAGAGAGTAGAATTGTATTATGAATAACAAAATGTGATGTTTAGATTGAAACCTATCGAAAATTAATGTGAAAAGTTGACTACATTTTAATGAACACTTTTTACAAATCCACTTTTGTAAGAAGACTGTGACTACTAAACCCGTCAAAAGGTTTAAAATGATTTACTCTGACATTAAATAATTATGTAGGTAGAAATCTACGCGAATAGATTCGTAAAAAGTGTTTCATTTTAATGTATAGTGTCCGCATCAACGTTAAGTTACGATAACGCTTTAAATAGTATTACCTTTAACAGGATATCTTCAACACGTTCGGAAGAACACCACTACCTCACTATTCCTAAAAGTTTTTACAAAGGCGACAAAAAATGCAAATAGCATTTGATGCTTCACCTTTTCACTGGGTGCACACTACTGCACATCATGTAAAAGTAGACATTTTGTAGCTTGCATAAGTTTCATTTTCCGTGTGAAACGGTGCCTGCTAATAACGAATAATAACGTACAACTCGAAGAATTTAGAATGAATGAGAAACTCGATAAGAAAACTGGTGTCTCTTGTCATGAGTTCAAACCTCACCATAGACCGTTATTAATTCTAGTTTACTTATGTCCTAAAAAAAATGTAAGTTAAATAAAACATAAAAAAGTGACTAGTCGCAACGCTATGGCAACACAGCTCGCAGAGCCATTCTAAACTGGATTTAACTCCCAAGAACTTTTTGAAGAGGGAAATTATTTTACATTTTCACTCTCACACTTTGAGGGACAAAAAAACTGTTTTGAATTCCAAGTGCGAGGTGGATACTTGGCCCTTTACAATCCCCTTTTTTATTAAAACTCGTAATTCACAACTTTCGGACTTCATTATCCTTGTCGTAAGTGGTATTTTACCCGGATATCCAGGATGTTATCACATACACACCCGTTTATTTTCAGTCGTTGTTTTGCTTCAGGCATTCTCATGAAAAGGAACACATTTTTTTCCGTTCCATACATTTTGGGTGAGTAGGTATTATTGTAATGTAAAACAGCTAAGTAATTTATAGAGATTACAGAGTTAGTAAAGTACAAAAAGTTGTTTCTAAAATGACGGTGTATACTTTTACCTTAATCAAAATGCCTCCACCGGCGCCGGCGCAGTCGGTCAGCGCGCCGCGTGACGCCGGCCGAGCCCGCGCCTGCTCGGCGGCGCTATCGCCGCGGCCACAAGGTCCACCAGTGTCCAAGCAGTAACAAGTAACAAAACACTATCCTAGGTTTAAGGTACAACTCATCTGAATCATCTGATATTTGAAACGGTATGCCTAGAATAAGTCTTATTAGAATACTTAGGTGGTCTAACCATTAGTCCATAGAAGCGGTAAAACTTCGCGTAAGTTTTATTCTTAAGGCACATGAAGACTTGGTAACACCACCCCATATTTCCGCGAGTATGGGATTACTTGACAAAGTTACAGGAACCATAAAATGCGGAAGTAGCGCGAACCGCTCGGAATCCATTATTTACGACCGTTTGCGCTGCATCGGGGCTCGCGAGTTACAGTCCCGTTTTACGATGTCATCCCGATTGCTTAGATGCTCCAATATGTTTACTGTTTACGTGTCGTTTTTATTAGGTAAATAAACGGTTCGGAAGAGCAGTTAGGTACACTGAAAATACCTGTACAAATTATTAGAGTAAATAAGTTATGTCGTTCGATTTGTCAGTCATTTTACTCGAGTGGACTGTGGGTGACATATTCGCGCCAAGCCTACAACGCCCTGCGTGTACAGTACAACAACACCCTCAGTGTGCTGATGGAGCTACCACGTCGCGGCTGTAGCGCGTCCAAAATCTGTACAGATGCACGTGCAGACTGGTTTTATTATAAGTACTTTTTTGTGTTACTGAGTCCGCAAATGAGCTGTCAACTGGTTGACCCATTAGAAATGGGTCAACCAGTTGACAAAAGTGACAGATGGTAGAAGCTAGCTATTAGGACCTAAAAAGCCTTACACCAGCCAAACCGCTTACAAATATGTAGAGCAGGTATGGGAATTGAATCCAGGGGCAATGGGTCTGAGACCAGTGGTCTAACCACTAGACAACAGAGGCGGGTAATGTGGTCCTGGGTTAGATTCGCGGTAGAGACGTGTTTGATGAGCACTGTTATAACATGTTTTACAGCCTGACCCTGATTAGGGCAAAGGGTAAAGCAAACTAGCGCCACCAATTGATAATTATTAACTGACCGGATCTTTATTTAAACATTGCGTACCGTCCGACAACAGGAAAGCCATAGTATTTATTTGATAATTGTGCACTACTTTTTGTTGCGTGGTTTATTAACAAAACGGGCTATCGCATTTATTCACAAACAATGGCCACTGTTGGTGTTAGCGAATGAATACAAAAACAAACCTAAAAGTAGTGCACAATTATTAAATAATAGAAACAGGCGTACTTCAAACCTAACATAAACGTATAATGGTAAGGAAAACGTATTTTTCTGCCAACACATGAAGTTAATATTATAAAAGTCGAATTAGTAACTTCCAGCATATGAAAGTTTGCCGGCATTGCAAGACCATACCTTGTTCTTACGAGTACTACCCGGAATCAGTAGTGCTGTGGTAGTGCGCTACTCCATGCAAACAACTTTTTACTTAATATCCTTAAAAGTTATATTATACTTTTTTTTTCTCCGTAACGACGGTGTACTTTGTAAATGTAAACATTGTGCATAAAATATTTACTGCAATGGTTCACATGGCTGTATTTACATTATGAAAATCTTATAAGCGTAATTTAAAACTGTATAAATAAATACACCGTCATCTATCAACAGTTAGGAAAATTTAATAAATCCTATCCTTATGCTATGAATATTTTTAAAAATGGACATAAGTTTTATTCCACGACTTTGTGGATATGTCAACATTTTTATTCAGCAGTTTGGACAGTTTTACTTAGTCTTTGTTACTAACTATAAGATAAACATTAAAAAATATTTATAAAATACAGTGAAAAAATTAAACGCCCACCCTAATAAATGTAATTTTGTGTGAAAATGTATAACGTATACGTTACTAATCATTTTATATCAAAGCTCTGCTTCTATCGCATTTGGAAATTTCCTTTAAAAAAACTAATGTTTGCTTTACGCTGTCAGCTAGTGGTTTGTATAGTAGCTTCACTGAGTGCAACAGGTTGTTCTAGCTGGATCAAGCGTAGAAAACCAGAGGGCACCTCTAAAGTATCGAATCTTCGAATCTCGGCTCGGATTCCGTGTCGTGGAGGAGAGAGTAATCCTCTTGTGATTGACAGGTAGTAAGCCCATCGTAGCTCGTAGCGTAAGAGACGTTATACAAGTTGTTATAAAAGGGTGGATATCTCAAAATAGAATGGAACAGCCCATCAATTTGCAACTTCGACTATGGTTAAATTTCTAAATAGAAATCAGGTGCTACATTTCGTAGATGTTTGAATAACTATTTTCGTTCGCGCACAAAGAAATTTGGTGACTCGTTTCTTTGTCGCACTTCCAAAAGATGGAATAGTCTACCACCATCGAGGCGTGAAGAGGCACCTTGTGGGCCGGCAGGGTGAGGGTGACTGATGCTGCGTTGTTTTCACGCTGCACCAGTTGTCCTTGAGTCTGGACTCCGTTTCCACGTAACATCAGGTAGAGTGAAGTCATTTGCCTAGCTATGAATAAAAAAAAATAGAAGCCGGGAACTTTGGGTATCGGGCCGAGCGCTGTGCCACTCGGCTCCGAGGCGAAGTAGATAGTGTTGAAGTTTAATTTACACGGGCAGGATACAAACACAATAGCTTAATGGGATCCCGTTCTTGATTGTTTCTGAAGACCTGTAAATGGCTTTCCGTGGCTATTTAAATATTTATCGTTGTATAATAGATGTTGGTTTTCCTAGAAACTTTATTATTAAATTGTCAGAGGTGCAGGGATTACGCTTATGAAAGAAAGCTACAAAATACACAGTTTATTTAATAATTGGTTTGTCTGAAGATTCTTTTTTGTTAATTCTCTTCGGTTACACTGTTCACTGTCTCTTAAGAGTGTACAAAAAAGTCCTAAAAAAATATAAACATTTTTTTGCTTCAATCACCGTATCATAACTGAAATTCAGAATGAACTTTTAAAAATAAAGCCGAGTACTTCGCCCTCTCCGCGATGGCGACTGGCCAGTGCCCCATAATTAAATCATACTCTATTTTTAACTTGGAGTGGACCGTAAAAACGCGAAGGTACTCTTTTTGGAATCCGTAATAAAAAACAAGGGAAACAACACGTAGGTATTTTCGGTGTGATTTCCCAGTCTCTTAGAAATAATTTAAAATAATTTCCTCGTGATTTGACGTGATTTAGGTATAAAGTCATCATTGAAAACAAGTTTGAATTGAAAAATTGAGTTTAGTTTTAAGTTGATTAATTTACGATTATACTGATTTAAATTTAATTCGCAAACAAAAAGCTCCAGTGTGTAACATATAATATGGAATAAGTATATTTTATAAATACTATTCAAGAATTACAGAAATGAAAGAAGCTTAGTTATTGTAATTTTTTATTATTTTTGTTACATGTTGTATGTTTAATAGTGTGTTTTGTTACGTGATTCCAATAAATGTTTTTTGTTATTTCTTCTTCTTTTTCTTAGACAAAATTCAAAATTCAAAATCAGTTATTCAGTTTAGGCTACAAATAGCTCTTATGAACGTCATTATGCCATCGGTTCGTAATTCTACTCTGGGCGGGAGACTTTGTACTGAGAAGAACCGGCAAGAAACTCAGGAAGTGTCAAGCTCTTTTCTCCCTTACAGCGTCAAAAATATTGGAAAATGCCCTATCATAAAAGGACACTTTCCATCACAACAAACAAACAAAAAAAAAGAACAATCGCAACACCCAAAAATACAACAAAATAAAAAATATCTAAGTTTGCAAAAATTACATGAGGTATCTACCAATTTCAGTTTTCACTATTTATTTATTTATTTTTATTTATTTTGTGTTACTGTACTTTAAAATATGCTTTTAATTCTGGTGTATAAAATGTACAGAACCAATGTCCATGTGACAAAGTTCTCACCAGAGCGATGTCGTCCACCCTTTGTGTAATTGCAATTTCGCAGACCACTTTTAAGGCGGCCAAATTTAATTTATCTCCTTTTAGTTACTGATACCTCTGCTTTCCATAGCTGAAGGATATGAGTTTATAAAAAGGCATATTATTACGTGGAGGAAAAAACATAAAATGCTCTTTACACAAAACGTTATCAAAGTAAAAAAACAACGTCCATTGTTTTAAAAGGACGAAGAGTAACATTTATGTTTCGTTCTACTTAGAGTTACTAATGAGTTGTGGTACTCATTGCTTTGTGAAACTCTAATTATTTTAGAAACATTTTGTTCTCGTATCTGAAAGCCTTAGAACCGTGAGTTTTAATTATACTTCATATCTCTCCCGAAGATGATTACCATTTACATGCAGCAGCACACGAGATGATGCCATCCTCACCATACTTTTAAAGTTGTTTAAAAAAAATATTTTTTAATAAAAAGATGTTGTTTTGATTATTTCCCACCAGTGTGCAGCCCGCCATTTTAACCGGCGGCGGCCGCTGTCCGTCATTACTCGTTTTGGTGTCATCCGAACCACAAAGTATTAATATAAATTAATTTTTTCTCAATAAATTTCGTTGTAAAAGTGTGAAACATGGGTAAAAGAAAGCGATCTAATAAGGAAGATAGTGATTTAGTAGAAAGTTTGTTACGAAAAGTAAAGAAATTAGTAAAAAAACGTAGGAGAATAGAATCTTCTTCTTCCGATGACGAACCGATGACGACACAATCGTCACCATTGATCGAGGAGCATCAAGCTGAACTAGTCAGTGATCTAGAAAATACAAGTAAGTTTAATATTATTCTTAAATATTATCATAAAATGCGACTACCTTCAAAACAATATTGTTGCTTATCGTCTCACGATCAGATTTTTTTTTAACGAATACCTACCCGCTATAAAATATAAAACTATCCTGGTGATAATTGTTATGTGCGGACTAGCTTGCTGGTTACATAATCCCGATGAAATTCATGTGTGGATATCACAAAAATAAAAAAAAATAAAAATTTGCCCTAATACCCATATTGCCTACTGATCCCGACGTAAATCGTGTGTGGATAATATTTACTAATCCCGACGTTAATCGTGTGTGGATAATATTTACTGATCCCGACGTAAATAGTGTGTGGACAATTATTTTATTAAGTTCAATAAACTAGTCACCAATTAACATCCAGTTTGGTATTAACTTTTCCCGGCGTATATCGCGTGTGGATATGGAATCTGGTTATACAACACTTTTTTATGGTTGTTGTTTTGCGTGGTTACAGATGAGATCCCAGTTAATGAGGCTCCCTTAGAAATAGAAGAAGTCGTAAATGACAAGAACAGTCAGGATTTAGAACCAGATCTTTTAGAGTTATTAGGCACAGATCCTACACAAGAGAAACGTTTTGGCGATAACCTACAAAAAGATATAGCAATCAGATGGAAACATATCTTGCTCAACGGGTTGTCTAAAGATGAAAAATTGGATCTTTTAAAACGATACCTACCTGCTGAAAACTGTACCTACATGAAAGCACCGAAGTTAAACCCCGAAATAAAAACGGCGCTTTCTGAGATAAATCTCAAAAAAGACTCCTATAGCGAGCAAAAACAAAATCAAGTGGCGAGTTGCATCGCTGCTATTGGTAAGGGTCTAAATTTGGCCTTATCTCGTACCGAAAACGTGCCACAAGAAATAATAAAAACATTAAGTGACGCAGGACGGTTGTTGTGCGATACTCACTACAGAGAATCTGTATCAAGGAGATATACCATTACAAACTCCATCAACAAACAGAAAAAAGAGATCATCAGAAACACAAAATTTGATGAATACTTATTCGGATCTGATTTAAATAAACATTTGAAGTCTTCTAAGGCTATATCAAGGTCTGCCTTAGAATTAAAGGCGACTTTTGGTCGTGCGAGGTACCAACAACAACCACTTGCCCAACCAAGCACGTCCGGACTACGTCGACCGGACGCTTTAAACGCCAGGGGGGCACCGCGAGCAGCGGCTGCCGAGCAGCGAGTGAACCCCCTGCCACACGCTCGGCGCCAGGTCCCGCCGCTGCCGCTAGCGCCGCCACCGGCGGCTGCGCCACCGCCGCCGCCGCCACGCGATCGCTACCGCGGGCCGAACAGGGCGAGAACCAACTACGGTCAACAGAATTGGAAACGTTAACCGAGCTACCTGAGGTACATAACATTAATTATCCAGTCGCTGGTAGACTTCAATATTTCTATAATGAATGGACTAAAATTACAAATGATAAAACCATTTTGTCTTGGATAAGGGGATACAAAATACCTTTCCTTACTGACCCTTATCAAACAGATGTACACAAAAATAGGTCTTACACGGTTAAAGAAACGACAATAATTGATAATTGCATTACCGAATTACTTGAATCGGATTTTATCTCGCCTTGTATTCCTTGTAAAAACCAATTCATTTCCCCTATTTTTACTGTTCCTAAATCTAACGGGAAACACAGGTTTATACTCAATTTAAAAGAATTAAATAAATTCATTCATACTAGCCATTTTAAATTAGAAGATTACCGTACAGCATTAAAATTATTAGATAGAAATTATTATATGGCAACTTTAGATTTGCAGGACGCATATTTTTTATTGCCAATCAATAAAGATGATAGGGTTTAGTTACGTTTCTATTGGAATTCAAAATTATTCAACAATCAATTATTTGAATTTAACGTGCTTCCCTTTGGACTCTGCACGGCACCTTATGTGTTCACTAAATTATTAAAACCTATTTTATACTACTTGCGTTCTCTAGGTTACCTATCTGTAGTATATCTTGATGATTTTTTGGCCATTGCACGTTCATATGACACGTGTCTCGATAATATTCGTACAACTAAAGAAATATTGGTCAAACTAGGATTTATTATAAACAAAGAAAAAAGTAAACAATGTCCGACAAGAAGATGCACTTTTTTGGGTTTCATATTTGATACAATTTATATGTCTTTATTGATACCTGAAGAAAAGAAAAACCGAATTAAGCAGATGGCTTCTAAACTACTACTTACACAAAAAATTACTATTAGAAAATTTGCTAGATTTATAGGCGTGTTAACATCAGCGTGTCCCGCCGTAAAATATGGTTGGGTATACACCAAGTTATTTGAAAGGGAAAAGTTTTTAGCACTTAATTACTCCGACAATTATAACAAATATATGTTGTTACCAGAATACATTAAAGAAGATTTAAGATGGTGGATAAAAAGTATCGACGTTTCATGTTGTCCATTTCAAATTAATGATTATTCTCTAGTTATATTCACCGACGCTTCCACTACTGGTTGGGGCGCGGCGTGTGGCAGTCATACCGCCAACGGTCACTGGAATTATTCACAGCAAACTGTTCATATAAATACACTTGAACTTTTGGCTGCTTTTTACGGTCTAAAAGTATTCGCGTCACAGTTACGAAATTGTAATGTGCTTTTAAGAATTGACAACACAACTGCTATAGCCTATATAAATAAAATGGGTGGCATACAATTTCAACATTTAAATAACATTGCTCGCGAAATATGGCAGTGGTGCGAAACACGCAATATTTATGTTTTCGCCTCATACATTCAATCAAGTAAAAATGTAGTAGCAGATTTTGAATCTCGTCAAACCAATGTAGATACAGAATGGGAGTTAGCCTATTATGCTTTTAATCGAATTATATCATCACTTGATGCGCCAGAATTTGATTTATTTGCGAGTGTTCAAAATCATAAATGTCATAGATATGCATCTTGGAAGTTAGACCCCAACTCTGAAATAGTTGACGCATTTACTTTTAATTGGAAAAACTTGAAGTTTTATGCCTTCCCTCCCTTTAGTTTAATAACTAAAGTTTTACAAAAAATTAAAGCTGACAAGGCCGAAGGGATTTTAGTTGTTCCATATTGGCCCACACAACCGTGGTACCCACTATGGTCAATGTTGCTTATCTCAAAAGTCCTCTACTTTCCACCTGACGCAAATCTATTATTTTCTCCTTTCAGGGACAAACATCCCCTCCACGCGGATCTCAGCCTGATGGCAGGGAAATTATCAGGCAAGCAATGTTAAGGCGTGGTATCCCAGCAACTTCATTAGGCATAGTAATGTCCTCTTTTTCGGTAAACACATTAAATCAATACAATTCGTCGTTAAAATCATGGTGGCAATATTGTTATGAAAATAAGGTTGATTTCTATGATCCAAACATAAGTCAATTATTAGAATATTTAACAATAAAATTTAATTCAGGAGCTGGCTACAGTACACTTAACACTCATCGGTCGTCATTATCCATACTATTACGCTATGACGTAAACGAAAACGACTGTATTAAACGTTTCTTTAAAGGTGTATATCGTCTTAACCCACTTGCTCCAAAATATAATACCACTTGGGATCCAAATGTAGTTTTACGCTACCTAGAAAGTTATTTTCCCAATGACTCAATTTCCTTAAAAGAACTCACCGTTAAGACTATTACTCTTCTCGCTCTAGCATCAGCTCACAGAATGCAAACTATGAGCCTAATTAAAATAAAAAATATTAACTTTGATTTAAACAAATTAACCATAAAAATCGATGAATTAATTAAAACGTCTAGACCAGGCACTTGTCAACCTTTGATTGTTCTGCCATTTATTAAGGAAAATTTGAAGATCTGTCCAGCCTTAGCTCTTAAATCCTACATAGAGAGAACTAGTAGTCTACGTAATCAGGATTACCTTTTTATCAGTTATCAAAAACCACACAAAAAGGTAGTATCCCAGACATTATCTCACTGGGTTAAGTTTGTTTTGGAAAAAAGTGGTTTAGACACCAGTGTATACAGCGCCCACAGCACTCGACATGCGTCAACATCTGCAGCTCACAGGGCCGGAGTCAATCTAGAAGTTATTAGAAAAGCTGCAGGCTGGACAGAGTCCTCAAAACTTCAGGGGATAGTGATTTTGTAAATGCTCTATTTCAATAGATAGGTACTAAGGATTATTTATTCTTCATATAACTGTATCAGAGATGATAACATATTGATTAAAAATAAACATGTTTATAGTTAATTATCGCTTCTTTTATTAAATTTTTTTGATGCTCTGAACATCTGCATGTAAATGGTAATCATCTTCGGGAGAGATATGAAGTATAATTAAGAATCAAACGAACTTACCTTGTGAAGTTTGATATCTAATTATACGAATGTCTTGACCGAAGATGATTACACTCCCACCCATCCCCTGTAAACGTACCCTAATACCTATCAAAAAAATATGCCTATGCTCTAAAAAATGACGGACAGCGGCCGCCGCCGGTTAAAATGGCGGGCTGCACACTGGTGGGAAATAATCAAAACAACATCTTTTTATTAAAAAATATTTTTTTTAAACAACTTTAAAAGTATGGTGAGGATGGCATCATCTCGTGTGCTGCTGCATGTAAATGGTAATCATCTTCGGTCAAGACATTCGTATAATTAGATATCAAACTTCACAAGGTAAGTTCGTTTGATTCTTAATTATACTAGTGAGGTAAGGTAGCGTTGGTAGCTAGACGGGAAATGCTTGGATTGAATCCGAGTGATCGTGGTTCAATTCTATAGCTACATTAGACAACTGACGTGAACACGTTTTGGGGGTTAAAGTTACTCGCGTCCGTAGGTTTACCCTTGAGACCCTACACGAGACCCCTGGGTGGTGCTAAATGAGTGACACTGTCTGAGTGGTAGAGCTACGCTGCGTTGCAGCACGAAATGGGCCGGCTCGCCCGGTGTAATACCTCCCTCTTACGAATATCGGCGTGAAACAATAGCACTCGTTGCTGTTGTGTTTCGTCCGGTGAGTGAATTTGAAGCCATTGGTTTGGAGCTTAATTTTAGCAAATGCGAACTTTTTATAAATAACTGCGACTTAATTTTAAATGAAGTAAAACAAAAATTTAATATTTTGGCTCCAAATATTAAAATAGTTAACAGTAATTCCCTTTACCTTTTAGGTTCTCCAATTTATGATGAATCTTTTTCTGAATATTTTAATAATTCAATTACTAAATTTCAAAATTCTGCTGACCGTCTCATTGAAATTAGTCCACATTATGCACTTTGCATCTTAAAATTCTGTCTTTTTGTCCCAAAATTTACGTATGTGCTCCGTTGCTGCTCCTTTTGGAATCACCCAGATCTTTTGACACAAGTAGACAAATTAATCAAAATTAGCTTAGAATCGATTCTTAATATGCAGCTGAACGAGCAATCTTGGACCCAAGCATCCCTACCCATCCGTTATGGTGGTTTAGGGATTCGCAAAATTTCCAGTGTCGCTTTACCAGCCTTCCTATCTTCTGTCCATAGTTCAGCAAATCTCATAAGTAAAATTTTAAGGGCATCCTCTTCAAACTTTGAAATTGCTGGCTTGGAAGAAGCTAGAAACGCTTTCTTAATTGCATGCCCAGGTCAAAATTTTCCAGTTTCTCCAAATTCACAGAGGAGCTGGGACGACATAAACTGTAAATTGTCTTATGACAATCTTTTGAGCTGTAGTACAGGTTCGGCGCGTGCTAGGCTTTTGGCCGTGGGTACGCATGAGGCCGGTTACTGGCTTCACGCGTACCCTTCGTCAAATACAGGAACATTTCTTGAGCCTGACACGCTCCGAATCGCAACCTGTCTACGGCTTGGGGTTCCGGTCTGCGCTCCTCATAAATGTCCCTGTGGCAGTGATGTCGACAAGCTAGGACATCACGGACTGTCATGCCAAAAAAGTGCAGGCCGCTTCTCAAGACATGCCGCACTTAACGATATCATACGTTGGTCCCTTGCCACCGTCAACGTGCCAAGTCTACTTGAGCCGACTGGTATTGCAAGAGATGATGGCAAGAGACCGGACGGTATGAGTTTGTTTCCATGGAAGATGGGCCGGGTGCTGGTATGGGATGCAACCTGTTCAGACACGCTGGCCCCTTTCCATCTACATGGAACCAACAACAGAGCTGGTGCGGCTTGTGAAGCGGCTGAAAAAGCTAAAGTATGCAATTACAGGGGTCTAGGCTCCGAATATGATTTTGTCCCATTCGGTGTCGAGACCCTTGGTCCGTGGGGTCCTAGCGCTATAAGGCTTTTTAAGGAAATAGCAAAAAGGTTAGTCGACATCACAGGAGACCGAAGAGCTGGCAGCTACCTCGGACAAAGAATAAGCCTTGCTATTCAAAGGGGGAACGCTGCCAGTATCTTCGGAACCTTGCCTAAAGGGACTCCTTTTAATAATTTATTTTAGTTATTTTATTATATTTTTTAACGATTTAGTTTAAGGTTCATTGTTCTTTTAATTTTGTAACTGAAAATGTTGTTAATAAATCCCTTAAATTGACAGAACAAAATAATGGCGTCATAATTTACAATTCCCATACAATTTCTAATAAAACTAAATAAATTTGACAGTTGCTATAAAGTTTCTGTGATTTCTATGAAAAAAACGTTTGAACGTTGTTAAAAAGGTTCTTTAGTGACTAACCAGTCATCAATCTAATAAAAAAAATACTTCTTATGTAAATCGAAAGAAAAAGTTCTTCCTCTGTCTATACGTTTTCTTTTGAAAACAACTTGCTCTTTGTTGTCTATGGCCTGAGCGTAACCGTTATGGTCGGCACGTGACCTAAAACTGTGGAGGGTTTTTAGTGGTTCGCATTGGGTAACGAGAGCGAAAGACGAAGTGGTACTCTTAGATAAAGCAATGAGCTGAAAACATATTAAAGGGTAGCATTTTATCCGCAACTTCGTCCGCGTAGCTAGGAAATTAAAACAAAAACCTTTTTTATCAAAATAAAATATAGCCTTTGTTACCCGCAAGGAATGTTGCATTCTATCAGTGAATGAATTTTGGGAATCGGACCAGTAGTTCCAGAGATTACCCTCCGCAAACAAACAAACAAACAAAGTCACAAACTTTACCTCTTTAATAATAGTACCTATAGATTCTGATACGGAACAAATTTGATGGGAAAATGTGCTATGAACCAATACCGACACGATTGATGTAGGTATTATTATTGTGTGCTCTTGTGCAAAGGGGTATTAATATCTGACCCAGCAGTTTTTATAGCTTTTGAAATTCTTAAAGCTACATTTTTCTGTAATAAATGTTGTATTTAATGAATAGTATTCGTGTATATTTCGGAAAACCTCCAAAAGTTGGCTCGAAAAAATATCACTTTTAGAGATAAAATCACTCTTTGTTCGTCTTTTATTCTATGTTTCTTTGTCAAAAGTTATTCTATTAATATAAAACACATTTATCTTATATTATTTTATCTGTAATCTTTATTTTGTACATGCAACCTACGTGCTTTGTTATTCAAACAAAAGCTTTTAAAACTAATACGATACTTTTATCTTGTATATTTTTAGACAGACACGCGATCGCAGATATTGCTACGTCGTAGCTACGAGCTACGACTGCATTTGCGGCATATCTTTTTTTTGCTTAGCTATCGGTATAATGTTAAATCATGGTCTTATTACTTTAATCTAATACAGTAAGTTTCACATTAATCGATGTAACATAATTATGTGGGCTTACATATCTTCGCTTTAAAGAAAGAAATAAAGTTTTAAATAAATATTTACAGATGATTTAAATATATACCTACTACACACATACACATAATAAATATAAACTAACGGTTCCATGTGTCTATTGATAAAATCAAACACAAGTTGTATTAAACACACTTTCATTATTGTCATTTTATTAATATATTAGGTCCTTACCTATGAAATTGACGTTTCGTATGAAGATTTTTTATAAAAATATTTTTTCATACTAGCGTTTTTTTTTTAATTTTCTTAACATCTATTTATGTTAACACTATAAAAATTTAAGCGTAGTGTGTTGGTTTCACTAGCTAAATATAGCAGACACTAAAAAGAAAAAAATCAAGTCTCTTCAAAGCTACAATGAAACAAAAAGTCAATTCCGCGAAACAAAAAAGAAGTTAATTAAAAAAAAAAATTGGGCCATGAAAACACAAAATGTTATTACTGAAGCCTATGTAACATAGTCCTAATTAAAGATGTATAATAATATTAACAACCGGTATTGACTTTTAGAAGTAATACACTTATTAAGTGAGAAAAAAACGCCAATTTCAAAGGTAAGGACACAATATATTGGATGCATGTTTTTACTAATTCAGTAAATATTATTGATACAAACAAAATAAATTACAGTACGTTCTAAAACTAACTTTACTTGAATGTTAAGACCTTTATGACTATCCTAAAATAATATACTTCGATCATGGTAATATATATTTTTACGCAAACTTTGCGCCGTTCAAAACTGATAATGCTTATAAAGGACAAACCAAACTCCCCGTACTAAAAACACAACAAACCATTATTAAAACTATCTACCAACAAAGAAAATCTGCACTTTCTCCTCTACGTATACCGTCGAAAATTTCCCCAAAAACAAAGTGATTATATTCCCCAACGTATTCGCAGACCGCCATTGTAGATAGGGTAAATAGAAAAAACTCGAAATCCCCTTGGAAAACCTCCAAGACATACATTCGAAGGGTTCCGGGGCACACGACGCCCGGGCGCGACGTGAATGTTTAAATAGATCTGGTTCACCTTACTACCTTGGCAGTGAGTAAATGAAGCGTGGCAACGCTTGGAATTTACGTACGCCACAGATTTAAATCATACATTCACGATAAAAAAGTTACTAGAAAAAACTAAAATAATAAAAATATCATACATTCACCCTATAGCTGAAATATGAAATGAAACATAAAGTGAAGTAAATAGCCTTAACTGTCCCACTGCTGGGCAAAGGCCTCCATGATAAAAATCAAGTTATCGCTTCAATTGATGGGTAATGGCTTAATCACCACGCTTGCCAAATGCGGGTTGGTGATAATAACCCGGGCCATGCATCGAAAAATCCAAAACACACTTTGCCCGATCTGGGAATTGAACCCAGGACCTTAGAGTACTGGGCTGAGCCCTTTGCCACTCGGCTATCGAGGCTAAGAGGAAAAGAAACATAGCTGAAAAAATGTTGACGGTTTCCAAAACAAATAACAGTTGACTAGTTAAATTTTTATCGTCCTTGTGATAACATACTGATTTTCGTAACGTCAGAATAAAATTAACAAAAAAGAGAAAATTTTGGAAAAAAAAAACAAATTTGAGTATAATTTGCAAGGTGATAGCAGGCCGTTAGCAGATGACTATGTCCGGTAATAGACTGACACGGCCTGATTATGATAATTTTCTATCTTGCTCTATGAAAGCATAATTAATACTTTCTGTTCAAAGCCCAGTCTTCAAATTGTAGTGCATTGTTGTGTTTGTTCATTTATTTATTTATTTATTTAATCGGACACCAACACAGTGATCACCAACACAATTTACATAACAAAAATGCACATATAATAACACAATCCAAATGTCACTGCATTTACAGGTGAGGACTACATGCAATAAAAATGAGCAAGTAAACTAAGTAGGTATAACACAAATATCAGACGAAATTACTTAATTAAATTGATACTTGAATGACTGTTTACAAAATAAAATCAAATAACTAATAAAAATAAGAATAAATTAAATTAAATTATTGAGTTTACAAAATAAAATTAAAATCGTAATTTTCAATTGGATCCAGATTTAATAGATTTTATAGATTTTATAGATTTTCCATATAATTTATTCCGACATTCAGAGATAAAATAGCCAGTTCCTTAGTTGCTTAGTAACTTACTTACTTAGATGAGATGAAATCCAAAAAGCAGCTTTATAAAAAATAAAATTTTAATTGGGATTAGTATTCGTTGTTTGTTTGTTTAGGAGCAATATCGACAAATACTAACAATTCACGAAGAAATCCAGAACCAATAAAAAGTAATTCATTTAATAAACATCCAGGTGGATTACGGCAGGCAGGATAAAGTCGGGAGCAGGTGCGGTAGCCCCGGGGCAGGTTGATGCGGAAACAAAAGTCCCAATTTTCTGTACCGAAATTTAGGTACGTTGGGCCAGGCTCCGAAGTTTGGCTACGAACCAGAACATTCTTAGTTGGAGTTCCTAAGCATTAAAGCAAACCTGGAAATACAAATCAGGGAAATCGAGAGATACCTTAAAATTTTATAGGCACGTATCTATGTATTTCATATAATTTCTAATAATAATAATCATATATTTGCTTCTTGTAGTCATCATCTGATGACATTGCTGATGTGATGATGATGGGAGACACAACTCCTCAACGATTAGGAGTTAGGGGATTATTCTTTAAATATTATAGGGACGTATAGAAGGCTAGTTGTGTACTATCAGTCTAGTTATTCAGGTAAGCTAATAATGGAAGGTACAATTCCTGACGGTTACTATGGAACTATTATAAAAGTTTATGAAACAAAATTGTACCCCAGCCGACCACCAACCACCCGATTTCAATAGACATTCTTTAAAACTGATATGCGTATCTAGGTAATTAATAATATGATTTCAATATTATTTCTTGCTATTTAGAGCTGTTTTTTGTAGATTAACTAAATCAAAAAACCGAATTATTTTGTGCTAAGTAAATTTGTTTTTTATTTTTTTAATTTTTTAATAAGTCTTTGATTATACTCTTGGGAATATATGTACAACATTTCATGATGATCGGTTGAATAGTATACGCGTGAAAGCTTAACAAATAACAAACAAACAAACAAACAATTTCACTTTCGCATATTAAGTTAGGTCACTGTTAGTTAGGATTGTTAGGGTATAAACTCTGATATAGACACACATCTGCTTATATCGTACACCACTATTGTAACCATGTAAAGGCCATCCCAATCCTATCCAAACTACTCGGAGAATCTAGTAGAGTGCGGGAGCACGCTTGCGTGATGCCATTCCCTCTAGAAACTTTCTGACGTTGTTTTGATCGTGATCAAGCAGTATCGCTTGAGGAACACTTTAAGTTTCTCGCCGCCCCCAAAAAAGTCCGGTGACGCTGTGAAGGCCGTTTACAGATAACAGCAAACTCTCTCCTAACTAATAATCTTTTTTTTATATTTAAATTCAACCTTTTTTGAATAAAATCTGATTAAGTTTTCAAACACGTGTCAAAATAAAATGTAATTTAAATCAAAAGCAATAAGGACGCCAAAATAACTTTCTACCCCTTTTTCCCCCGTTAGGGGATGAATTTCAAAAAAATACAAAACACGTCTTCCATCAATTCTGTTAAAAAAGGTTTATGCAAAATTTTAAGTAGATTGAACCGAGGAATCACATTGTTCCATACAAACTTTGCCCCACCTTTTCACCCCCTTAGGGGTAGAATTTCAGAAAATTATTTCTTATCGGACGCCTACATCATACAAAGAACACACCCTCCAAGTTTCAGGTCTCTACGATCAGCGGTTTAGGCTGTGCGTTGATCCGTCAGTCAGTCATTCAGGACAAAGAATATGTATAAATGGCAAGGAATAATAAAAAATCTCATCATCATCAGCCTCACAGTAGCGATAAATATCTACAGTAGCGTTATTGCAAACACAATATCAATCATAACTAAGTAACAAGAATTGCGATTCATAAAAATTTGGTTGTGAGGTTATTAAATCTTATTTTTATTTTAGTTCATTATTAAAAGAGATCGTTATGGATTTTTAAAGTAAAATCCGAATTTAAAATTAACTTTGCCCAATAATCTCAATTTAATTAAAACCCTACTCACTGCTTTTAACATTTAATTTTGTTTGATATATATTGCTCATTTAAATCTTCGCCACCACTAAATATAGAAGCAATAAATCCTGTTTGTACTTGAGAAATAAAATGACTGACAAATTATAGCAAATTTATGCAATATAATTAGTATATGGTAAATTCAACCTATATTTTGCCATATAAAAGTTCTTAATATAGGTACTTGGTAACAATATACTTGGCATACATTACTTCCATATAACTCTGTCCTTCTTCAATCTTCCTGAAAAAACGTACATACACATGACAAATTCTCCCAAATAAGAATAAATTATAATTATTTATAGATTCTGTAGTTATATTAACGCATTTTAAGACTCGCAATTTGCATCTCGCACCTCGTCTAATGGAACTAATTTTATAAAATAATTAATACAATTTCAGTGAATTCTAACTGTATTCTGACTTTATGAGACAAAAATTCTTTATAAACGGACGCAAATTGATAGTAGCTGTTATTTAGTGATTGAAGGCCATTGAGAAATTCCAACATTAAGTTCAAGAAACGTAAACACGACTTCATATTCGTGAAATGGTATTATGATTTGATTATTATGTTTCTTTGATGGCGTTTCATTGATATTGTTCGAAGTTATAGCGGACTCAGATTTCTAAAGGCCCATTGTTACACAACGTTTTAGTTTAACCTTAACCATTTAAAAATGGGAGAAATGTTCCTTTCTTTCCTTATATAACATAATAGAATACTAAGACAAACTTTTTGAAAATGTATCCCCTAAGGGGATGAACTAAGAAAGGAAAATGGTGGTTCGTCCATTTCTTTTTAAAAATAGGGATAGTGGTGTTTTGACTTCTGGATTGATATTAAAATTAAACTTCAAAATTTATGATGATGCTTTAAGCAGAAAAACTGATGGATCATAATTTACAAACATTACTTATGGCAATGAATAGCCTAGTTTAAACATGAACGTTCTAAGTGCTCTACTTGTTAGATCTAGTTGAGAAATCTGATCAAAGCCGATCATGAGATATATCCAAAATTAAACTAGCTCGGGATTTTGACTATGGTACTGTCTCTCAGCCCAAATTACACACTACTGGGTAAAGGCAAAATAAGTACTATTGAGAGACTACAATTAAAGAAGCAGAGTACAGATGCGAAGACAGCTCATAGAGCAGGATTTTGCGTCACTAGCCGTCCTCACCTTGCCGATACACAAGTACATAAAAATGTAATTGTAAAAAATATCGCCTGATTCCATTAATTATTCACAAGTAGTTTTTTCACACATATTTGAAAGGACCTCATGGTGTAGGAAGGATAGGTGTGCTTAAATGTATTCAAAGTGGCTTCTCTTATTTAAATGAATCCTACCAAATAAACATTTTGCTATTCACACAATTCCCAAAAGCATGAAGAGCGCCAGTCGTCGCAAAAAATTCAAGTAACCAAAAAAGAGATCGATTTTCCGCAGTCCTAAATATAAGTATGTGGCTAAAGAGCGCTCAAGCGCGAATTATAGCTCAGACATATTCCGTTTTTTTCCGAACGGTTAACCCTACTTATTCGGTAAAGTAGCTTCTATCGGATGTGTGGCGTCATAAAGCAACCTTTTTAACACATGTTTTTTTCAACTTCTGAGCGATTGTGACCTCTTTGTTGATGACAATAAAGTTCTTATCAGTAATAACGATTAACAACCGGACATTTATGTATTGTGCGCTTCTCGAAATACGGGCAAGCAGTTTTTATTCTTAGCTTCTGACATATTTTTCTTTTACTTACTTACTTTATACTATAAGTACCTCCATAATTTGTAAAGTTTAAGAAAGATAATTCAATAATATTTATATAAAACATGTATTATGGTAAATTTTTTTTGTTATTTTTATGTTTTGTTTTTTTAATGTTTTAATACTTAGTTTTTCTATTTCATAAAAGCACTTCTCACTTAATTAAAAAAAGGTATACCGTATGTATTTTATTCAGCCGAATACTTAAAAACCGAATTATATTTGTAACTAAGATTTGAAAATGATTCGGTGATGGGATTATAAGTAGCTGAGATTATCCGTTTTAAGATATTATTTGAACATTTTCATAATTAGTCTTCTTAAACGACACCCATGGGTAAAGGACGAGGTAGAAGTATTCGTAGTACCCAACTGAAAACCAAGTCTAAGCGTTTAAACTATTATGAATTTAATGTTCTGTGATTAAAGGATTCAAACTTCATTATAAAGACGTAATTCGACAATAATGGTGATGGTAGTAATCAAAACGATGTCAGTTCAAAGGAAGCGTATATCGGAATCAAAGCAAAAAGCACGCAAAGCACAGCAATTTAATAATACTAGTGGTCGCCCCGTGGTCGAAATTCGACCGTAATTTTATTAAGGCTGCACGGATTGTATACTATGCAATGAAAAATTAAAAAGATAGAATGTGAGTTTGGATTGGCATTGACAGATTTCGGCCGCTCCTCTTCCATTTTTGAATTTTTTGAAAAGAGTATATTATGCGTGTGTGTCAAATACATGGTAGTGTGTAATGTTTGTTTTATAGATTTAATGTATTTTTTATGCATAATTTAAAAAAAATATTAACATTTTGCAATCCTTCTCCACAAATCCACACAAGTCCATGGTTTACCAGACCGTTTCAGAAGCCGGACAGCTACTCTTCTGATTTAACTATCAAGTCACTAATGTTTTCTGTGTCAAATACAGTCCCAGAGCATATCATTATCATTGCAAAAACAATGACTTAAAATAATTATCTTCTATCCTTAACTGATTTTCAGAAAAAGTAAAGACTGTCGACCAACATCCATCTACTGAGTGTATAACTGAAGCGGTCGCTAATCAAATTACTTACCGAGTTTGCTTATACAAAGAACAGTATGTCGGTAGTAGATTTATGCGGCCTGGTGCAGAGAAGACGTTTTACAAGACCACGATAAGGGTCTGCTCTCCCGCGGGCCTATCGATCGGGCGATACTCGAGGCTTTAATGTGTGGGCTAAGTCAGGAGATAGGACACGTTGACAGTGATTGAAAAACAACATTTTTGATTAATATTGTGTTTAGTGCTGAGGTATAGCAACTTTCGCTAAGGCCGGTCATCGGATGGGTGACCAAAAATGTATCATCTCGAGCTCCTCCGTGCTTCGGAAGGCACGTAAAGCCGTTGGTCCCAGCTGCATTAGCAGTCGTTAACAACCACCAATCCGCACTGGGCCCGCGTGGTGGTTTATGGCCCGTTCTCCCTATCCATCCATAGGGAAGGCTCGTGCCCCAGCAGTAGGGACATAAAATGAGCTGATGATGAAAATGATGAATGATTGTGTTTAGTAGCATCTATGGAGCGCGCCATTATAGGCATCCGTTTAATATTCAAGCGGGCCGTCATGAATAGGTGCGCTTGTTACCGTGCCTGTTCTACGGTGAGGAGCGCTCTTATTATTTTGGACTGCATCGGCTGCTTACCATAGGCAGGATGTGGTCACTATGACGAGCCATAATAAAAAAAAATATATATTCCGAGTCCGAAATACCGTGATTCGGTATGAAATGTATGAAAGTTACGGACGTCAGTCAACGGATCACACGGCTCAAGTGGGGGTGGGTAGGACATGTGGCTAGACGGGAAAATGGCAGATGGACCCGGTCGCAGATAGAGTGGTGGTCAAAAAATGCTCGGCGATGGTAGGCAGACTTCCAGTCTTGATCAGACCTAGTCCGGGTGGCGAGGAGGGGATGGATGAGGATGGCGCAGGACCGTGCAGAGTGGCGTGCGAGGGAAGAAGCCTATGCCCTGCAGTGAGCGGAAGTGGGCTGATGATGATGATGATGATCATTAGTGCCATTGCACTGTATTGCATCACTTACGGGAGTTTGGCGGGCGGCTTCAAAGCAAACAGTTTTTTTTTAAATTTGATTAATGCTGTCGTGTGTTGTGGCGGCTTAAATATATCTTAAATTATCTGCGGTTGAAAGTTGAAGTGGTATGAAAAAAGGGTGGCATAGTGCTTCCTATGTTTTGTTGAGAGTTTGCCAATTGCCTCAGACAGCATTTTTAGCTACACCGGGCGTTTGGGGGTTTCGAGAAACTTAAAGAATTCCTCAAGCCGTGTGAAACGAAGCACCGTCAGAGGATTTCTAGAGGGAACGGCATCACGCACTAGTGCGTGTCTCCGGGCCCTACTAGATATTCTGAGCCACTACTCGAACCCTTCTTTAACAATGTCAACGTATGTGTTCATGTATTTGCTCGATGACTGTTTGTATTCCAAAGCCACGAAGCTAGTTTAATGGAATGGTGTCAGGGCCGTGCCTCAGCCACGGAGCAAGAGCCAGATGAAGAGTCTCAGTCAACGCAGGCAGGCAAAATTTTGTAAAATACTACAGATGCACAATAAATAATGAGCTTTTTTATATTGACACGTCATAGTGACCACACATCCAGCCTGATGGTAAGCAGCCGATGCAGTCCAAAACAATGAGAGCGCTCCTCACCGCAGAACAAGCACGGCTACAAGCACACCCATTCATGACGGCCTGCATAAATGCCGTTTCACGCCCCGCTTAAAAGATCCGGGACTATAGGAGCTGGAAAACACATGCGCCGGTAAAGAATTCCAAAGCCGAATGGTCTTACAGAGGAACGACTTGCCAAATTTTTTGGTACGAGTACTGATTGTCTGTACAGTATGATGGTGGTTCCTAAGACCAGCACGTGTAGTCCGGGAGAGGAAAGGAGAAGGCGGGATAAAAGCTAAATCACACACCTCCATGAATACGCAATAAATATTTATGATTTATGATTTTGATAGTGATATTGTTTTATAACACAACTTTCGCTTAGCCTTAACTCACTTACACTTTGATAAGTGTCGATAACACACTTTGCAACTAGTTGCTAGCCAGTCTTTAACCAAGCCCTTCACCATTATGTTTTGAAACCTCCACAGCTTGTCACTCGGTCGGCATCAGAAGCCCAATAAGCCCTTTATAATGAGCCACAAGGGAGCCGCAGCGAGAGTCATTTTGAAAATAACGCTTATTGCTCTTGTGAAAATAATACACTTGTTTGCGGAGACACCGGTATCTTTAAAAGCCTATATCTTACTTCATTCACTCTCGCGGTTCGGCTTTTGTTGGTCTCTTTTACTAGATAGAGTTACACTAAAGATTTGTCAAAGCTTATGTACATTTTGTAATGTTTTGATTGACTGATGCTGGAGATTTTGTAGCTTGTGAAAATGTGTTGCAATAAGATTATTCACTAATGAAGTATTGTCTTTTTATTTAAAACATTTTAAGCCTCAACTCATCGGTATTTATTATTGCAAACCGATTACGAATTTTCCTCTAAAGATGAATACATTTCTTAATTAACATAATAAATATAAATGCCTGTTAAATGCTGTTGGTTGTCAAAGTCAAAATGTATTCATTCAAATTAACTTAGTAAATATTGATAAGATAAGATAAGATAAATTTTTATTACCACAAAATTGTGTAAGATACATAGCAGGTGTTGAGTATAATAATGGAATTTCGAATCGTCCAAATAAAAATATTATTCCTACAACTCCTTCATACTGTCATTGTTATTATAAAAAAAAACACTTTACTCACAAATAAAATTACTACTTAATAACGTCTTAATAAAATGTTGCCTTAATTGCAAAGCCAGAATAGCGTTAACTTTAAACGATCTATTATACCTAATATCAACAGCTGCCTGATGCGTTAAAATATAACGTCACATAGGCCGCGCGCCGGATCGATGACCAAGACTTACATACAATATTATCGGATAATCTGTGCTTAGCCCGGATTTATAACACTTGGTGGCAGTCGAGGGCAATCCACTTCACCCGGCCCGCGCTATCGGATGGCGCCAAGGTCAGAGGAAACGCAAACTGGCGTTTCTTAAAACAGTTTAAAATATTTCTTGTGGAAATTTGTACTACAACTTACGATTAAGTCTTGGCTTGTCTTGAAATCGTTTTAGGAATTAAAACTAATTTTTTGAAATGTCACAGATCCGTTGATACATCAGTAGTGTTTATTATATTATAGAGAGTTACCTTTTGCTTAAATTAACTGTTATTTTTCTTCATTTTATGTAAGTTTATTTATTTTCAATTTTACGCTTTTGTTGCGACCAAATTACAACTTTTAAAAAGTGCTAAAAAAATCCACAAGCGGCATTCGAACCCGCACCCCATCACCTGCCTGGTCAGGTGCACTGCCTATTATGTTATCAAATTAATCAACACTATATATGATTATTTACATATTATTTTACGCAAATATTGTTGCGAACAAATTACAAATTGAAAAAAAAAGAGTTGAAAAAATTCCACGAGCGGGATTCAATACACTATAATAGGTACTCTTACTTTGTTAGCTAAAGGAGTCTTATTCAATGCCGATAAATACGTCATCAATATTTTAATATTTTTACAGATATATAGGATCAGTAACGAATTAGGCAAACTATGTCTATGAAGAATTATGCGATCGATTACACAAACGCGATTCTTCCTATTCGTGATTCCCATACAATATGGATTCCACACAACTGCAGTTTACTACATTCGTGATTCTACACAGCCGTTATTTAATATTAACAATAAGGTTAGTAAATAATGAAAAAAAAATTGTTGTATTTTATTTTCTTACGAATTATAGACTGAGATAGTATACATTAATTGATTACGATGAAAAATAATAACTGAGTGAAATTACAAATGTAGTTAACTGCAGTTGCGATGAACCCATAATGTGTAGAATCACGAATAGGAAGAATCCCGATTGCGTTAAAATAACGGCTGTGTAGAATCACGAATGTAGTAAACTGCAGTTGTGTGGAATCCATATTGTATGGTAATCACGAATAGGAAGAATCGCGTTTGTGTAATTGATCGCATAATCCTTTATGAAATTTAATTTTACGCAAATTTTGTTGCGAACAAAAAACAATTTAAAAAAGAGCAGTTTTTTTTGTTGTCGACATTAAATAAGGCTTTTTTGACTTACAAACTAAGAGTACATACCTATTAGTTACGTAAGTCCTTTCTGTACTCGTATTACTGTATTCTACAAAACAAACATACCATAAGCTTTCATTAGACTAAGAAAAACTGTTGATTAATTCAATAATTTTATTTATAAAGAAAAAAAACCAAGCCAAGCAAAGCCGAGCTTATAAACGAAACCTTTTCTTCACTTATATTATAAAATTTCTAGGAATCTCCCTGTGACCACGAATTCTGCAAAGGGTTCTAAACTTCAGGATAAAATAATATTCAAAATAAACAACAAAAGATTTCGTATAGCATTTCATTTAAATGTTTAGTGTTTGCGTATACTTTAGAAAACAAAATAAGTATACTTGTTGTACTCTACGCAGTAAGATGTTAAGTTTTTATGATATGTATTTTAGGAAATCTGTTTGCTAGCTTTTTTTATCAGTATATTGGTTAGTAGTTAGTTTTTTGGTTAGTATCCACCAATCCGCACTGAGCCCGCGTGGTGGGTTATGGCCCGTTATCCCTATCCATCCATAGGGAAGCCTCGTGCCTCGTGGCTTACTAAATAACTTATAAACTCAATATTATTAAAAAAAAAAAAGTTCAGGTTCAAATCCTGCTCGTGGAAAGTTTTTGTAAATTGTTCGCAACAAAAATTTGCGTTAAAAATTATTTGAACATTTATCAATATTATTAGTTTATTTTATTTTAAAAATACGTATCTTATAGGTTTTTTTGACTTCGTAAGCGCAAAGAAACAAATGGGTATTTTATCTTATTGAAAAAAAAACGATAAAGCGTATTTAAAAAAACTTGAAATATTTCCACTAAAATGCAGTACTATAAAGTGATTCCATCACCCGACCACAGATTACGTTTATCGGCACATAATTTATGAGATGATGACTATTTCGAGGGTCTTAGCACTGGCCCTTAAGGGCAGGGCACTTGAAAAACGGTTGACGCAGTCAACATCTTAGGGATAAATTATGGGTTTCACGAGGCCCGCTGACTGTGTAATGTCTGTCAGTTTACCCTATCTACTCATGTTGAATTATTCTGAGTTGTAGTTTGAGGATTTGAAACTATTTATAGTGTTATTGTTGGCGAGCTATAGCGCTCCAACCTTTTCGGTTCTATTTTTACGACCAATACTAATTAATACAGTCATAATATCTTTATTTATTTTTTTAAAACAAAAGTTAACTAATAAAGTAATTGTAATTAAAAAAAAATGAAACTTATTGTTTTATTTATTTATTTTTACCACTCTATACAGTCTGTTTTTAAGACTAAATATAAGGAAACCAGTTTCTTAAGATTCCCAATTCCTACTATCCTCAAGATCCAACTCCTTCCTCAAGGCCGGCAACGCATCTGCGATTACTTTGGTTTTGCGGATGTCCATAAGCGGCGGTGATTACTACCCATCAAGTAACCCGCCTGCTCGTTTGACATAAAAATAAATTAATAAAATTTACTTATTTTAAGGTTAGCTTTAAACTTAATGTATCAGTAAAGTAAGGATGGGGGATTTAGCTTCTAATGATCTTTACCGAGTAAAAAATCTTATGAAAAAGCTCTGATCTCTTTGATACAACGATTCTCAGATCTAGAAGTCTGGGGTCCGATTTCCAGGTTGCGTACATGTTGATTTTCGATAGTAAGCCGACACGATAGCCATTTCCTCAGTAGGTAGTTGTTAGTTGAGGATTCCAGGTGAAGTGCGCCTCCATCTTAGGCCTTATTATCTTTTAACATCAGATGAGACTTGCAAAACGTAAAAAAAAAACTTACTTTAACTTTATAATTACAAATCTCATTGGTGATTCAAAAAGTAAAACATCAGCTTGTTCATATCTACAGGGACAGTTTAAGACCCCTTAAAGTTCCGAATTATAATACTTTCGATTGTTCTAGTGCCCTCTGGTCTACTGGAGGGCTTCAGTTACGATCTTTGGTGACGTCATCGAGGTTGTTGAGGACTGATCAAACGGTCTCCTTACATAAGTTTAACATAGCAATAGTGTGAAAAACGGTAACGATAAATATTCAGTGAACTTGCGATAGTGATAGTAAGTATCATACAAATTTTAAGATACAAAACCATATAATTTTTAAGTACAGACGCCTACATACTAGTGTTGGGATACATCAAGTGAAGTACAATTGATATTCAATAACCAATCGATTAAATTAAATTTCATTTTTTTCATCTTAGCTGTATTCATTAATTCGTAAAGTTAGTCTTTATTTATTTTTCTTTAGTATATGATTTTACAGAACTTCTAAAAATTAGAAAAGAAAATCAATTGGTACATTAGATAGAACATCATCCTATCCAAAACTGTCAAATTTCTTCAATACATTTTCAACCATCTGTCATGTACATAAAGTTTAAAGTCTATTGAAGAAAGACAGTTTGTTATTATTCTGATGTGCACGCATGTGCACCTTTATTTTTTCTCACAGGGTTGTGTGTTTCGGCTTTTTTGATGCATAACCACCAACCAGCCCGCATTTGGCATGCGTGATGATTAGTCATAGCGATGATTTGATTTCATCATAAATCAATCATCATCATTATTAATCTATCTATAGATACTAATATTATAAAGATGAAGAGTTTGTTTGTTTGTTTGTTTGGTTGAACGCGCTAATCTCAAGAACTACTGGCTCGAATTGAAAAAATATTTTTGTGTTGAATAGTCCATTTATTGAGGAAGGATATAGGTTATATTACATCACGCTGTGACTAATAGGAGTGGAGCAGCAATGAAAAATGTTGCAAAAACGGGAAAATTAGATTGTTCGCTAAATAACGCGGGTGAAACCGCGGGACACACCTGATGTTAAGTAGAAGTGAAGTCCAGACACGAAGACAACTGGTGCAGCGTGAAAACAAAGCTGCATCAATCACCTTCCCTCTGTCATATATGTAATTAAAATTATATCACAAAAAGGGATATTATTTTAATTAATTATTAATGAGAATAGAAATATCTTAAACCTAATTGTCATCGGAACTTCAATACACAATAAAGTTTAAACGAGAGTCGCAAATAGATCAACAGATCTACTAACGCTTCGATAAACTACAAAACGTGATATTAAACTTTGTAACATTAAACCCCGGATTAAGTGGAGTTGTTTAAACCATTGTTTTTCATCTAAGTAAGTACGAACTCAATAATTTGTATAGAAAATATAAATAAAGTTGCCTACTCTCGCTAAACAAAGGCTTCACAAATAAATTAAAATTTATAATAATTGTGATCATACGCTTTTTAATATCCCATTGTTAGGCTCAGACCTGCCTAAATTAATAATTAAACAAATGTAAAGTCATATTTTCAATGCTCGGGATTCATATACATATACCTATGTGTAAACCTATATACTCGTCTGTACACAAACATGTTTAAAAAACTTTTTAAAAGTGGTTAACGCGCCCGGTCTGCGAGTGCTGAGGTTAAGCAACTTTCGCAAAGGCCGGTCATCGGATGGGTAAACAAAAGTGTATCACCTCGAGCTCCTCCGTGCTTCGGAAGGCACGTAAAGCCGTTGGTCCCGGCTGCATTAGCAGTCGTTAATAACCACCAACCCGCACTGGGCCCGCGTGGTGGTTTATGGCCCGTTCTCCCTATCCATCTTTAGGAAAGGCTTGTGCCCCAGCAGTGGGGACATAAAATGAGCTGATGATGATAATGAGGAATGGATTTACGTCAGTGGTCTAAAGGAACTAGAAAAAAAAGGAAAGAAAAAAAAAGTTGTGGAATCGCGATTTTTCTACCTCATGCATGCACCTGTGCATTTAACCGATCCCGGTACAAAGATAATAAGTAAGTAATCAATTTAAAGTTAGTGACTATTGTTTTCTAAAGTTTACGCGAACACTACACATTTAAATGAAACAACTTTTACGGATCTACTCGCGTTTATTTTACTTTACACATTATTTAATGTTTATCCTGACGTTTCGAATCCTTTGCAGGGTCCGTGGTCACAGTGAGACTGAGGTGTTGGTCATCTCATAATTAGTTAGTAGCTTGTATACCCTCATTTAAATTTAATCGGGTGCGTTCCGTTTTACGCAGAAAGAGCTTACAGTATCTTTTGGTCTGGCAGTATGGTGTTGGGGCTGGGATTTAATATTTTGTATGATGTGGTCCCAGGCTGGTGGTAGACTCTCTATTAAAATTAGGATGTTTTTTAATTTCAATAGCCTCGCGTATCATCCTAGGGATGAATCGTTGTTCTCTAGCGAGTACTTGCGGTTTATCAAATCTGATGTAATGGTTGGGCCCCTCTAGGGAATGTTCGCATACTGCAGACTTATTAGTGACTATTGATAGTACTTGGTATTTATTTACAAAATTATTTTTCTAATCTATACTTACTAATATTATAAAGAGAAAACCTTTGTATTTTTATATGTAAGTATGTATGTTTGCAACGAATAAACTCAAAAACTACTGGACCGATTTAAAAAATTCTTTCACCATTAAAATGCTACATTAGCGCTGAGTAATATAGGCTATATTAAATAAAATACTATAAAACGATAATGTAACTTTTCAATACAAAATTATTTGTTTGTTTTGTTGTCATGGAAACCATTGATATATATTTAACTCAATGATGGAAACTGTCAGAGCGGTACGAAGTCCACCGGGTCAGCTAGTAAATAATATAGAAAAAAGACATAAGCAGTGGTGGCCAACAGCAAATTAAATATCAAGAAAAACCTTCTAAAATTATTTGGATTACAGGTGAAAATTGTTTTCGCCAAGAGCTGGGGTAACATCGAGAACCGTTTCGTCTCAAACCGTGACAGTGATTAAGTGACTTCGTGTTATGTAATAGTTGTCATATCCTCACTCGAAGTGACTCGCCATTGACGAAGTTGAGATGGTAAATTAATTAAATTAGAGAGACGGGGTGCTCAAAGTCCTGTTTTATAAGACACTTCAACCCAATCGAATTTTATAATTACTTTTATTTTATAACTAGCTAACTAACTAGTTGCCCGTGACTTCGACTTGTGACACTAGCTCACTTGAAACTGTTACGATGTCCTAGTCCGGGTCATGGTCTGTCTATGTGCAAATTTCCATTAAAATCCGTTCATCCAATCTCAAGTGATGCTTTTATAATAATAATATAATAAATCGTTATTAACTAATAATTTTACAATAAAATAATTAAATATTAAACATACTAATAGACAAAAATAACACGATGATGTGCCTGAATTAGGATGTTCAGGCAAAAAAAGAAATATAAAGTTCTAGCAAAACTATCTTATCTTATCACATTTGCCAACGAACAGCGTTTCATTTTTATTTAGGTACCTATTTATAGATTTAATTGTGAGCTTAATTATTTGCAGCTGTTCAAACAAATAAGAAAGCCGGTATAAAAGGTGTTGACTGTATCATCATCATCATCATCAGCTCTTTGACTATATAAACGTTTTAAATCATACAAAAGTCGGACACAATGTATAATAGAATAGAGTTTTTGTTTATTAAACTGACCACGCCTTATTAAGTTAGAATAAACTTGTTCTAATGCAATATAAATGCCACCAACCTTTATTCCCTTCTGGATTCTCTACGGCGGAAGATTTCGAGCTGATGATGTTGCTGCGTTCCCGATGACGTCACTGACAGAAATACAGTTGAAACCACACGAAAGTGAAGCTCCTTAGTAAATTAGTCACAACAAATTGATAAACACTAGTACGAATGTAAAGCTACGACCGCAATGTTGTAAATCGAAGATATGAGAAACTAATCGTGTAACGACGCGCGTTAAATCGTATTTGCATGACATCTTGGCATGGCGGCGAATGGTTTACGATACACCTGAAAAAAGCTGGTGGAATTGATATGCGATTCGCTGTGGTCTTTCTATTTGAAAAAACAATCAATTAAACGTCACTTAGCCGAAAATACAATTTATACAGATCGCACATGAATATCAAGACTATGGTTTAAAAATAAATAGAACTTAGAACTTAGAGTTATTGATATTTCCACATACCGGCGATTCAGGGTGCCAGGTGCGAGTTTCATTCGCCATTCGATCACGTTAACGAAAACGAGAATTTGTATGGCAAAGTGTTAACTCCTCTCGTGTGTCGCTAGGAGGCGCTGCTTTAACGCCATACTAATTTTCGTTTTTTAGCTGCTGGAACGCAACAATCCTACAAACATTGAGGTTATAGCGACATATTTAGATAAGATGGTGGTAGCTAGCCAGGCGGACCAACAAGCCCTACCACCAACCAAACTAAGTACACAAACATGTACACCCCGCTGGGAATCGAACCCGAGACCTAGACCACAGAGGCGGTTAAAAATATAAACAATGATTGATGACAAGGTTGTACCATCTGTCTCGAATCTATCTATGCTTTAGAATAAATATTATTAACGGGATTATTACCATGTTTTTTGTTGTTTTTGAGTATCGAGCGCAAAAAACGACTAAGGAAGAGGGTAGATCGTTTTGTCTGCTCATAATCACCCACCCGCAATAACTTCAGTACATCCGTGATCATGGCGCATGCAACTGTGCCGAAATATCGGATACTCAAAAACAACAAAAAACATGGTAATAATCCCGTTAATAATATTTATTCTAATGTAAGTGACCATGATAGTTTAAAAAGGTACTATCTATGCTTGTTTTCTGGCCGATAAACCTATGCCATCAAAAACATTTGTAAAAAAACCAAGTCTCGCAACTCAGTTCTTCTATCGTAAAAAGTTGTGAGATCCATGTAATACCAAGTCGGTTAATTTATTCAGTCCCTACTTAAGGGACCTTCTTTCATAAGTTATTACGTAATTTATAACCTAACAACATCTTATAGTGACCATATCAATATTAAAAATCTTTTGTGTTTTAAATAAATATATTGACTTAGTTTTGATGATCGGTCAGTCAGTGAGTGAGAAAATTAAGAAATTTTTACTAGTTATAATTCTTAAACTACTGGTTCAAATTGAATGAAATTTAAAATATATCGTGTTTGTACAATGCCTGCTTGGTTACTGAAAGTTCAGGCTTCTAGTTTTATTCACAACGAAGTTATAGGAGGTCGAAAATAGCCTGAACTGTTTCGAGAAAAGGATTGTACGGCCGCCCGGCCGTGCCGCTCTTTTGCTTGACTTGGCGGGGGCACTGCCGTGCCCCCAGATTATTATTGTGGGAGACAAACAGCTCCTGACAGTAACGGCGACGCATCACCGACGCAACACGACAACGCCACACGTCTCGGCAGCAAATATTAATTGGTAATCGTGTTGCGGATTACTGCGACATTGCAATCCTGGTATAGAATCAAGTCATATACGAGTATTATATTGTGCGAAACATCATCAATGTGATATATTGATAATATGAATGTCTGATTAATCAGAGATTTATTATGCGAACCTAGTTGTATTGTCTAGTCAATATTATCGTGTGCAAGAAAGGAGATTGCACCGTCAGGATTTGTCAATATTGATTTTAATTGACTTATTCTAAATAGTCAAAAGATATCTTCCTATTTAAATGCTTGTCACAATGTGGCGTGGACATTAAGTCTATATTTAATTGAATAAGTTAATAACTTATTTTAATCGTGTAAAAATAGATCCGCACTGGGCCTGCGGGTTGGTTTGTGGCTCGTTCTTCCTATCCATCCATAGGGAAGGCTCGTGCCCCAGCGATGGGGACTTAAAAATGAGCTAATGATGATGAATAGTAGGGTTAGCTTTCATAAATGTCAAGATATATTTGACATTTTATGTTGCTTTGATCGATTTAATTCTGTCTATATCAATTGAAAATAAACGTCATTTTTTTATAAGCAAACTGTCTAATCATTTGGCCACCAACCTGCTTGTTGGTGAGCGGAATGTGGCCTAAGGTACATGCTTAGACAGGAAATGCCTATTCACTCTTGCTTTGAAGAGACCCAGGTCGTAGTGAACAGCGCATTCCGCTCTTTGGCGGTTCGCAGAAGAAAAGAGTTAGCAAACCGCTTGGTACGGACAGGTGGTATGTCTACAACGTACGGATGGTAGGCTAACCTGCGTCTAGTACCCCGATGGTGGAAGGGGGCTGGGGGAACGAGATCGTGTAGTTCACTTGCACACTCTCCAAAGTGTATTCTATAAAACACCGATAGACCAGCAACTGCGACGGTGACTGAGGCTCTGAAGTTCAGCTGTAGCCAATGTTGAGTCACCTATGAGCCTCCTGACCCGGTTTTCAATCGAGTCCAAAGTTGCCAGCTGATACCTAGCAGAACCATCCCAAAAGTGACTGCATTTTGTTAGTATCAACTTCCTCAGAACAATATTAGTTATTTCAAACAGTTGACGGAGTGTATTAAGCGTGTCATACTCGCTTAGTAATTCTAGGTTTACAACGGAACACTAAAAGGGATCAATAAAATTTACGAGCATAAAAAAGTGCTTGGTAAATTAGACCTTGTAGGCAACTTTCGCAATTTAGGGCCAAGGCTTAAATTACCTGTAATTGAATTAAAGCGTAAGGATCAAAAGCATCACGTTTAGGTAGCAAGTGTGAAATGATAATACAAACATGAAGATAAATTAAGCAAGAAATAACTTAGGTACTAATGACACGAAGCAAAAAGTTTCTCCCAAACTCATTAACTACGGCACACATCATTTACTCCAGATAAAGAAATCCAGCTAACAGATTCCTCATTTGTAGACAATAAGTACTTTTTTTTACTAACACAAATTTTAATTAATACGCCGTACCTTTTGTTCGGTCTATGGTAAAAGAGCATTTCACCCGGAGTCATCAACTCAACGAGGAACTGACATCAGTCCAATCTCTCTAAATCTAAAGATGGCGACTGACCGGAGCGTTACATTGAAACGTACCATTCGCGGCGAGCTTAAGTCATTGCTGACTGTCCGATAATGGGGCGGAGCAAGCGGCGAGCGGCTTGGCTCACTGTACTGACCATGAGTATGCTCCTCAGAACAATAACTAATTATTATTCTGAGGAATGTTCGCATAGAGCATACGGCGATAAGCTCGGGCAGTCTCTCTCTCTACCTTAACTGTCTTAACAAAACAATGCTACAGATATTAGATTTTTTTTTTGAGAAAGTTAGCTGATTGTTCTGACGGCGTTTTCAGCTTCACCTGTCTTTTTTGGGGGCGGCGAGCCGTGAAACGAATCACCGTCAGAGGTTTTCTAGAGGGAAGGACATCACGCAGTAGTGTGTGTCCCCGTGCCCTACTAGATTCTCCGAGGGGTCGGACCAGATCGGGGAGCGGAACAACCCGGGTTGACCGGGTCGTGGGGGTGGGGAGAAGTGCCCAGGTACAATATCTGTACCTGGTATAGAACGCGTGTGAACCGGCTCGTCGTACCCTTGTTCTACGAGTACGGTGTCTTGGACCTAAACTAGTGTGCATGTTTAGTGTATTCTGTAAATGTGTAATGGCATTTAGAGGATCGGGCGGGCGGATATTGTTGCTATGGCGACAGACATAGAAAAGATAGTGTTAGCTAGTTTTTGTTCTGAGAGTAGCAAGACAGACATAGAGAAAGTCCTTAAAAGAGTACAACAAGTTTCCCCTGCTGAGCTGGTCAAGGTCAAGATTGTAAGGGCTAGACTGGCGTAGAAAAAACATGGTCTGTTTTGTTTGTTGTGTTGTTGTTGGAAATAATAAAGATATGCAAAGGATGCGTTGAAAAATTAATATAAAAGCCCACTAGCCACATAATGGCATTATTCTCGTACAAAAAATGCAACTATGAAAAATTAAAATAAATTTTGTAATTTGAAATCTTAATTGTTTTAAGACTTAAATTAAAATTGCTTTTTTCTTAGTTTCTGTGTAATGGAAAGTATCTATCTATTCTGACGCTAAAATAGAGAGGTAGATAAAGAAAACGCTTTTGCTCTTTCTTACCGGTTTTTCTCAGTACAAGTTCTCCTGCCAGACTTATGAACGGATGGCGTAGTGATTTTCATAGACTCATATTTGGAATAAGAATTTGTTGCATAAAAGGTGACTGTAGCATATTTAGTGTTTCACCATTGGGATCCTCGTGCTTCGCTGAGCTAAGTACCTAGCACAGCTCTAGTAGAATGCCAACCTTATGGTTGGGTTCTTTATGCTTGTGACAATTCACAATATATTCTTGTCACTTATTGTAACCGTATTTATTTACAAAAACACAAATATTGAAAAACTTCCACGAGCAGGATTTGAACCTGCACCCTTCTAACATACCGGGTCAGGTGCTCTTCCAATTGAGCTATCGTAGTTCTAACCAGCCCGCCGAAATTATTCAGCACTTTTTACTTTGAAAGCCATAGGCGCCCATTCAATGTCAACAACTACCGTCACTAACATCCGATCCTGCTCGTAGAATTTTTTTCAACATTTGTGTTTTTGTAATTTGTTCGCAACAAAATTTGCGTTAAAAATTATTTGAACATTTCGTATCTATTTATTTATTTTATTTTTATTTATTTATTCATCACAACACTTATCATTACAGGCAGGTACCTAATGCGATAGCAAATATATTTACGAGCAAGTATTATTATGAGTATATTTACTTATTATTTATTGCGTCTTTTATTGTTTGTATTATAAGCAAGAAAAACAAATCACCATAAGAGCTCGATGGCGATGGCGCTGTTGCTGAGGTTAAGCAACTTTTGCAAAACCGGTCATCGGATGGGTGACCAAAAATTTATCATCGCGTTCTCCACCGTGTTTCGAAGGGCACGTGAAACCATTGGTCCCGGGTGCATAAGCGTTAATAACCACTAATCCGCTATGGTCCCGCGTGGTGGTTTGTAGCCCGTTCTCCCTATCCATAGAGAAGGCTTGTACCCCAGCAGTGGGGACCTAAAATGAGCTGATGATGAAGGTGATAGGAGTATCATTGAAACTAAAGCTTATTACAGGTTATATAAACAGTTGAAACAAAATGCACATTAATGATTATTCACATATAATTTTACGCAAATATTGTTGCGAACAAATCACAATCTGAAAAAAGACAAAGTTTTGAAAAAAAATCCACGAGCGGGATTCGAACCCGCACCCCATGACGTGCCGGGTCAGGTGCACTACCAACTATGCTATCGTGGCTCAATCCAACTAGCCGAAATTAATCAACACTATATACTTTTACTCTGTAAGCCAATGGAGCCCTATTCACATTAATGTTAATCAAAGCTAATTTGATAAACATTTCGTTTCACCCGCTGTAGTTGTTTGACATCAATTTATGAAGTTTAATTACAAATGTATTTTAAATTATTGTCAAATTAACTTGTTAATTGAACAATCATACAAATGAACGTTTTCATTGCAAGAGACGTATTTTGCGTTATTAATGTAATGATAAAATTTCCTATAAACCTCAATATAATAAACGATTTTAACTTGAAATGGAATTTCGTAATATGTCATTATTTTAACAAAATCATCATAAGATCATCATCATCATCATCATCATCATCATCAGCTCATTTTTCACGAGCCTTCCCTATGGATGGATAGGGAGAACGGGCCATAAATCACCACGTGGGCCCAGTGCGGGTTGGTAGTTGTTAACGACTGCTGATGCAGCCGGGACCAAAGGCTTTACGTGCCTTCCGAAGCACGGAGGAGCTCGAGATGATTTATTTTTGGTCACCCATCCGATGACCGGCCTTTGCGAAAGTTGCTTAACCTCAGCACTCGCAGACCGGGCGCGTTAACCACTGCGCCATCGAGCTCCTCATCATAAGATACTTACCAATTAATATTTGTAAGCCATTAAGGATTTCCATTTTTTACAATACAACATTATTGTTAACTGTTAATGTAGCTTTTAATACTTGAAAATGGACTCATGCTCCCATAAGATGAATGTTAATTAATATAATATATTATATTTCGGCGTAAATGCCGAAATTGACTATTTCATAAGCAATGCCTTGCATCTGCTTTAAAATATGTCTGTCATTGATTTGCATAGCCGCCAGGCTCCTGTTTGTAATAAGTGGATTTTTGTGTACATGTGTATTTTTTTTGTGCAATTTCATATACTGTCCGCGTCTTTTATAATTAAGTAATATTCACCGATGATTTTTATTGTTATTGGTTATGGCAGAATAACAGAGGCTGCGGGTCCGATTTTGCCTTTACCAAATGTCTTAATGTCAAGTTATGTTGGTCTAGGTGCGTTGTAATTTTTTTAATTGTATGTTTGAGACAAATAAACAATTTTTTATTTATTTATTCATTTTAATAATAAGAAGGCATAATACAAGTCAAGGTTCCCTTTAAATTAATACTATAGGGTCCGTAAATCTCCCATTTGGCGTCGTCATCAATCAATCCTTTATACAGATTAATTGCAGTTATGATAAGGCTAAGGAATTTGTGGACGTTGGCATTTCACCAATCTTGAGGATTGATGAGGATCAGAAACAATAAACCTTCTTCTTGCTGCTGTAAATGAAATATTTGATAGCCGCTAGATATTAGCATTGAACTTAAGAATTTTTTCTAATTTAAAAGCGAAGTAGCGCCTCCATGTCATCAAACCAAATGATAACGTCCGCGATCGTGCGAGACCGCGTAACGACAGTTTGCATCTGCTTTTGCACTATTCACGAAAAAGTGAATGTGTTGGCAATATAAATATATTTATCCGACTGAAATTGGTAGCTACTTCTTTGAGGCAAACAAGTACAACAAAAATACATTTAAATGTCTCGAACACCCACCGACGATATGGTGAATTCAAGGTCGAAGGCAACCACTACGCAAATGGTTACCTAGTCTAGATTTGTCACAACAAGCGGACTTAAATCATCCCCACCACAAACCAAAACGTATAAACTGTTGATTGTAGCAAGCAGAGTTTGCTGATCCAACCTTTAGAATAAATAGGCATAGAAACCTTCATATAAGACTTCATATAAGGTACAAAAACATAGATCGAAAACAAAAGAACATCGGGACAACGATTAAAAACAAAACACAATCTAAATCACGACACGAATTTATCTTCACCATCAGTTTGGAGAGCGCAAATTTATTTCGGCACAGAGCAAATTAATGAGCTATCAAAAACAAAAAGAAGAACAAATTACACAACTTTTCTTTGCGAAACTCTCGTGTCTTTTTAAAATCGTGGAAATTAATTGAAAGTTCACGTTACAGACAGAAAAGGTCTTTTTTCAAGTTGAAATAAATCAACGCCAGTAAAAAGGCGAGATTTGACGAAGGAGTGCGGAAACGGCACGCTGATTATTTAATTTTGAAAATGAAAAGTGATAATGAAATGAAAAATGAAAAATGTTTATTTACCAAAATTAATAGTAAGCCGTGTTACAGGAATGTACAATGACTCGCACACTAGGCTGGGCCTGGCTCGTGGGGGTTATTTCTCTAGGGTTAGCAGGGTAACAATGTGGCTATTCGTCACAAATAATAACTACACAGTATGATTCTGACAATAACAAATAATAAATAAATAAATTGTTGAAGTTGACAATGGTTTATATCACACACTTTGACCAGATTATTGTAAATGTGAGAAATAAGAAATGCTCTAAAACGTTGTGCAAAGGTGGTCTATACTCTAATATTGGGGACCTTGAAAGTTCTCATATTAAGTAGCTCATTATACTTTGGTAAACTTACAACTTCTTTATGCATAAGCATTGAGGCTCTCATCAAAAACAATCTGCGGACACTCTAGCCTTGGGCTTCTCTATAAACTATAATCCGATGTGGGGTATCGCCTTGGTCTACGCAGAGCCACCTTCAGAACCGCTCTTTTTGCTCTTTCTAGTACTATCAAAACGAAAGGTGCAATGCCACTCCATGCAAGTATAGAATAATAAATCACGGACAGGCACAAGGCCAGATACACTAACTTGAGAACATTTCCATCATTGACCTCCCCTTAACTGTTTCATAATGTGGATTAGTTTGCGTACCCTGGCTGAAGTAGCTGAAATATGTTTTTTAAAGTTAAGGTTCTCACCAAGATATTTTAAGAAAGGGACTCTCTCTATCTGACTGCAATTACAATTGGGATTTACGGAATCACACAATATAATATAAAAACCAGCCCGTTTAGCCACTTTTATTTTTTAAATTAATATGAAATGATGCCAAGAATCAACCCTTAAAGTATCCGAGGTTGGAGACGGGACATATCGTATAGTGTTGGAAAAAGGAATAAATCACGACTCCAACTGAGTTCTTGGAAAAGCTGTCACCCGAATTCAAATCAAAGCAGTTTGGATTAACAAAAAGTTTAGTCTTACTTAAGTCTAACTCAAATGTCTAACAATGTCTAAATCCTTAGTTTATAAATATCATATTAAAACTTCCTCAGCTTGACACTGTTTCTACTAATTTCTTAATTCCTTAACTACGAGAACAATGAAGGAATATTAAGTGTTCTTACTGTTTTAAATATAAACCTCTATCACCAGAGTAAAATTATGTAAGTATAAAAAAAACTTTTGTAATCTTTGTTGTTTTGTATATTTATGCAGGGATCAATCTTCAAGATAAGATAAAGGCGTGATGTGCATAATACAATTACAAAGCAGGGGAGGGCGAAATTTTTAATTACAAAACTTGTGAAACGTGAGAGTCACGGGGTCAGTCGCTATCTTTAGCCTACCGGCCAAGCGCGCGGTGCAATTCATCAGCGTTAGCGATTATAAAATAAGTTTAGTTTTTGTTAACCAACTAACTAGAATGGCGCAGCGACCCAAAGTGAGTCTTGGCCTCCGATAATAAGAGTCGCCATCTGGATCTGTAATGCACCACTTGGTGCCAGTCGTCCGCGTTGAGCTCGCGCAAGTCCTTACAGACCTCGTCCTCCCAGCGGTACATGGGTCGTCCAACTGGTCGTCGGCCACTAGTACGTCCCGTGTACGCTCGTTTTACAGCACGATCGTCTCCCATCCTCTCGAGGTGGCTGAGCCAGCGAAGTGTGTGAGCCTTTATCTCTCCGATGATATTAGGCTCGTCCACCTGATCTTCCTGCTCTAAATTTTTCCTCCTCCTCCATATTCCGTCCTGTGTGCGTACTGGCCCCAGAATCTTCCTCCAGATCTTTCTTTCCGCCACCGAGAGTTTGGTCTCTTCTTTAAGAGTTAGTGTCCAGGCCTCACAGCCATACATTAGGACTGGGCGTATAACTGTCTCATAAATACGGATTTTTGTGCGATTGCTGAGAAGCCTGGACACCAACACCTTGTGTAAAGCTGCGGAGGGAGTTTTGTATTCTTGTATCTATTTCCTCTTCCCTGGTGTTAGTGTCCGTTATAGTATAGCCCAGATATTTAAATCTGTCCTCTCCTTTGTAAGTGGCATTCCCAATTTTAAGGTTTGACCTCGGTACTTAGTTTTTGTTAAAATAAAAAAATATGCTGAAAGGGAATCACTGTTCAAAGAATTTCAATTAACTACTAAAGATGTAGAATTCATTCAAAATATTTTATCAAAACCAAAATCTGATGTAATCTGAATCTGATCTGGCTAAAAAAATTGTATATTAGGAAAGTTGACTGAACTGTGATTCCTTTTCATTCCTTTATTTAACTAGGATAACTTTTATTTTTATACGCTTAGCTGAAGATTGTAATTGGGAAAATACAATGGGTCTGGCATATCCATGTGGACACAAGCCCCAAATTAAATAAAGAGGAAAAAAATATGAGGTTTATTTTTAGTACACGGCCTGTGCGACTTAGTCTAAAAAATTTATATAATATGTATAGTATATAAATGTATAAAAAAACTTAAATAAAATAATTTGCGTTAAGACTGGCAATATGTATAATATAAAATTTTATAGAAGAGTAGAGTAAAGTAAAAAGTTACTTATTTAGTTATTTCCATTCTCAAACGCATAATACCTAGAAACAAAACAAAGGTAATATATATAAGCATAATGTATGACAACAATAATTACGAAATAAAGCATGTGATTTGAAATCGGCCTTTCACAGGCATTAGGTACTTCTGTACGGTTCTGTACGGTGCGTTTACAAATAACTCAGATAATATCGAAGATCTTTGTGTTTTCTCCATTAACTATTTCTTTGCGATCGTTCCAGAATTTTCATCGAACTGTTTTTATTTTGAAGCTAATTCGGAGAACTTGCCAAACTCAGTTGTCGCTTCTGCTTACGACTTAGGCGCAATGTTAATTTGCAAAACAAAATATTAATTGCCAGGACAAAGTTTAAAAGCAATTACTTCTATAAACACTGGAAACACACAAATCTACATAAACGTGACATTTTTCATCCAAGTCTGCTGCAAATGAAAAGTAAATAAATGACGTTGAACTCAAATAGCATCCGTTGTGTTTTTAACATTATATTTTTATTGTGTTTCTGTTAACGATTGTGATGAATATAAATAGTTTGTTGAAACGGAGGTGACTGAACCGTAATATTAAAATAAATATCTGCCGTTGCTACGTTGTAGCGCTACGCCTCTATTTACTTTAGTACCTGCAATAAATAATCTATTATGTTCTAATGTGATGCCGAGGATGAGAGTGCGAATCACCCTAAATCCTCAACTCCAGGAACTGACTATCTTATCTTTAACTATTGGGACACATAACCGCTACAATAGTAGCAATAACTGATGTTATGGCTTCAAACAAGCCATACCACAAACCAAACCGAGTAACTTCATACAAACATGATTATTCTGATGTTCAAAAATCAGATGAGGTGAAGGCTGAGGGAAGTCCCATGGAGGATTTAAAAAAATAACTTATCTTCAAGCCCTTTTTAATGGTTTACCCAAATTTCAATTTATCACTGTATTTTGTCTTATAAATTTTTTATTCATAATCTAACGTGTCATAATGTGTATTTCTGTTATTATAAACCATCATTCAGACTTAACAATATTATTATAAACCACCATTCGGACTAACATACATTATACAATATACCACTTAGGACATGTGACTTTAAAGCAAGAAAAAATAGGATATTTAATTATTATGACACAAAACCATTAGAATTAAAGACGATTAGGTAAAATAAAATTTCGTATACGCAAACATTATGGATAGTAATGATTATAGCAAACGCGATAGGGATTTTGATATTCGGACGATCGATATTCGGAGAAGAAAGGTACTACCTGATAAAACACAAAGGCATACCAAAGAATTCTACACAGTGATAAATTATTTAAACATAATAAAGTCGTGTTGCCAGAAAGGTCTTTATAATTCCAAACTTACCAGTGAGACGCCATTTAATTAGTGCACAACTTGCTAAGAACACACGTTTGCAGGCTGCCGGTCTAAGTTTCTTTCCCGGCATCACAAAGCGAATGTGAGCCATTCTGTCAATTCACAAAATTAGTATAATAAGCCGTCGGTACACTCACCGAATTAAGTATTAAAAGTTTTCGTTCAAGGGTTGTTGAAGTTTCTGCTGCTTCTCATGTAAAGAGCATTAACGAATTTGGATATTATTTAAGTTTACAGCGGTAACACTACTATTTTACTTAGAAAAAATATTATTAAAAATCAGTTTTTATTTTTACAGAACATAGTTGCCTTTATCGGCGTTTTTGTTATCATTTTTCTGTGGACAACTTTTTAGCGGAATATGTTTAGTCTTAGTAAGATTGTCAAATTATAAGTTAAGTATGGCTGTTGTTGTCTCAATGAATAAATAAATAAGTGTTACCTCTTTTTATTTTTGAGGCAAATGAACGAATAGGTAAGTAATGTTTAGTTACATTTTAAATGTTTGTTTCTCTTTCTTACCAAAAATATTTTTTTTGTAACATTTATTGTTTCTTGTATGGCATATGGCAATAAATAAAAATATTTTTTGCAGCCCGCTGACGCTTCTTGCCGCTAAGCTTAAAGATGAGGCGGAAAACACATAACATTCAAATAGCTAAAACCACAAAGATATTAAACTGAACGACTCATATCATTGTATTGCGAACGTGGGACTAGGAAGTCAGTAAAAGTAAAATAATAGTATTGTTTGGTTTTTGTTTGTCCAAAATCCCAGGAAAAGTTATAAAATGTTTTATTGGTTCTGCAAAACATGTTGGGATTTTAATAAAATTTTAATGAAAACTTTTTAAATGGCGACGAGGCGGCGGCCTCGTTGGTTTGGCCTTATTAACGTTGACACGAAATGTGATATCGACGTTATTTATGTCCCTATATATTTATAATTTGAGAAGCAATTATTTGTAGCTAGAAGTGATCGGTAGATAACTGAGTGTAGCTGAAAACCAGCGCTGCCTGGGATCTTATTCATATTGCAAACATAAAAACAATAATTTAAATCATAACAATACAGAAATACATAAAAATAAAAATAAACACATTTTATATATAAAAAAAAACACAAATTATTATTAATTATTCCTAAGTCGGTACATGCTGAGCTTTTTGCAACTGCTTTATGTTCCAAATATTATATTTTTATTTATGTAACTTTGTTAAAGAGAAGCAATAAATGTTTTACGTACTCACTCACACACTTACTTACTTCATACAACTTGGTCTGCGGTGTCACATTTTACCGTGATCACAGTTCCGTTGCGAACAAAATATGGTAAATTTTTGACGAAATTAAAAAAAGGTTAAATAATCTCTCAGTACACTTATCCCCTCTTTCCTATATAACATGTAGTACTTTAAAGGAGGTTTAAAGTAGTAACTTGCGGGTCAGCAAGGTGAGATCGGCTAGTGAGGCAAAATACTACCCTACCAGCGGTCTTCGCAAACTCAGCTTCTGCTTAACATCAGGTGGAGTGGAGACATTTATCAGTCACATTGCCAAAGGCTTTATATAAAAAACAAACCCATAATTAAACATAAAAGTCATCTGTAGAGTTAAACGAAAAAAAGATTACTTAACCACCATGAATTTTTGTAGTTTTTATTTCAATTTTCAATTGGCATTTCAAATTATTCAAAATTAGATTTAAAATTATCTTCAGGGTATGAGAACCGTGACTGAAACACAAAGGATCATTCATTAAAATCATCTATCATCAACAACAAATATAAAAAAAAAAACAAAATACAACACTTTTGTTCAACAATTTTGTTCGCAACAAAATTTACGTTAAAAATTATTCGAACATTTATTAACAACAAATATTTTCATTAAAAACTATGTGCTCTAACTGTCCATGTGCAAAAAACACCCGCCGCACGTTAAAAAAACTTTCTTTCCAATAAGGCTTTATTCATTTCGCATCCAGCTGAGCCGGTCTCAGACAGTTCTCCTTTCTCAAAACCACATCGCTTTCATCGTCGGAGGAAATAAAAAGAGCGCGGTGCGCAACTATCGTTCGAATGGAAAACTTTACCGCACTTAAGTGCCAATAGCTTACGATGGCTATGATACACTTTAAACTTTAAGTTTTAGTTGGCAAGACGGAAAATTGAATTGGCGCTGCGCTATCTCTATACAGGTATTTATCTTTTGCTTCTATTTGCGTTGTGACAACATGAGCTAAACGACTTCAGACCAAAAAGTTGCGACGTCAATTATTGTAATTAGGTGTTCATAAATTATCGATGATTCATTTATAATTGATACTTTAATTTTTACGTTTTAAATTTAAATTTAAATACGTTTTTTTTAAATTTTATTTTATTAGCTAGAAACATTACTTACCTAGAAAAGTAAAAAAAATTTTTGCTTTCTTGTTTACTTTAAATGAAAACTAAAAATAGTGCTGCTTCAAGTGGGACTCGAGTCTACGTCTTTTCGAAATCAGTGATCGCTTGTTTAACTGAGCTAACAAGGTATTAGTCGGTTGTCATGCCTTGAAGATCTGAAAAAAATATTCTAATTTACATTATTTAAGTATAAGGTATGGAAAAAGAAAAGCAAAAGAATTTAATTAACTTGTTTATTGAGATATTAAACATCATTTCATACTGACGGCATTACACATCTTACGTACGGCACAATACAATGTCGTTGTCAAACTAATCCCTGAACCTTGCAACCTGAAAGCCTTTAAAACGATATCAAACAAGTATCTTGTAAGAGAGCTCTATCCGTCGACTCATACACTTTTATCATACCAAGCTAACAACGATTTATATTTAAGCCTCTTAAACACTTGATTCCAAAGTTTATAACTAGTTGCGCTGTTTCGAACTCATACATCATCATCATCATCATACATCATCATCATACATCATCATCATACATCATCATCATCATCATCATCGTCATCATCATTATAACTCTTTAACGTCGCGGGCACGGGTCTCTCTCCAAGGGTGGAAATTAACTTAATAACACCACGTTGTACTACGAGTATTTCGAGTTATACAACCTAGTGTTGTTGCGATATCGATAGGCTATCGATGGTATCGTGATACTATCGCGGCCTTAAAAATCAGTCATACTATCGATAGTCATATCGAAACTATCGGCCATGACAATACAATCGATTGTATCGATGGATGAAGATAAAAATTTCTATTGCTAACGATCCATATTATCGATACTATCGATGGTGCCTGATACTATCGAGACTATCGATTGCTTATGTCCAATACTATCGATAGTATCAATACTATTGAAGAAGGACGAAATTTTCGATAGGACTGTTCGATAGTGTGACTGTTTTTCAAGGTCAACAACTATCGATAGCGAAACTATCACTATCGCAACAACACTAACAACCATTAGATTGGTGTACGAGTATAGCGCTTTGTTTCTCAAGTCGCCTCTTACAACGTCGTATATCCTGATTCCCCTAATTTTGTATCTTCCTTCAATCGAGCCGATCTTAAAGTCGTTCCCATGAAGTTCCAATCAACCGTATTCAGATCTACCGTATTCGGTTAGTTGGAACTACCGAACTAGGGGGGGGGGCAGGTCATAAAAGTGACATATTTATATTTTTATCCCTTAACATGAAAAACCTGACCTACTATAAATTACCTTACAAATTTGTAGTGTGCCTGAACCGGTATGTCATAAATTGCGGATACTTGAACATCTCAAAACAGAAGCAGACTCAACAATTAGTTTCACAACGACGGTGATCTCAATTACACCCTACGTTACTTATTATTGCAACTTATGTAAGGACTCGAAGCAATATTACCCTTATTTATATACAGAAAAAATTTACAATACAACTTAATACCTTATTGCTAGAGTCAACAAGTTTTATTTACATCTTTAGTCATAAACTGCAACTAATTGTAGATACATCTACATAATATATTTATTTTTTAATTAAATACAATTAAACAATGGCAACAGTTTCAAACTTTTCTTTGGTATATGGAACGTAATTCTATTGAAATCAAATATTTTTACAATATTGTATTATCCTGACGTTTCCAATCTATTGCAAGGTCCGGGAGAGACCGAAGTATTCTCAAAACGATTTCTCAAATGAATCCGTCTCCCTGTGGCCATAGACCTTGTAGAGGGGTCGATACGTCAGGATAAAATAAAATTCTAAAGATATAAAGTGCTTCACTATGAGGTGTAGTGATATCGAAAACTAAAACAATTTATTATTACACAAATTATTTTTTTTTCCGGTTTCAAAATAAATAATAGAAAACTGTGTTGATATATTATATTTTTTAAAGAATTATTGCAAATAGTAATTTCAATTCAAAACGTTTAAAGATTTAGAGGCAGTTCCACCCCTTATTATTATGTTTCATATCCTATAAAGGTATTGCTTCTGTCTTGTTAGATCTAAGCTGATGGCAATCTGCCTATTAAACACGGTGTATGTAGTTATTAACTTGCTTAAAGTACTTTGTATAGTTATGATTAGGTTAATCTTTGGAGTATAATTATAATAACAGAATTACGCTGGAGACTAGTTCGTTGGAAGTTGTTATTTAGAAGAGAAAACGACATTTTAATACAATCAAATAATCATCCAGCAAACCACGTTCGTACGTTATCTCTGAAAAGAACTGTCTATAACTGGAACTACTATGGTGCCAATAAAATATCAGTTACGGTACTCCATCTAATGTTTGGATATTAATGTTTTGAGAAAGAAATGAGCAGAAATTTTATTCCTGTACAATATACGTTTTCTGTTGTTTTCCAAATAGTCTATATTTTGGTGTTTAAACAAAATCTCTTTAAAATTTAAATGGAGTAACTTGATTTTTCTATAAAGAAATAAATAACTACTTCTATTTCATGTAAAAAGTCATTTGCAAAACGTTACATTTAAAGAATACGATAAGGTGTCTCGCTAACAATTTTCAGAAAAAGTGTCATAGATTTGTGCAGTTACTGTAATTGTTGATGATAAATAAAACAATCTTAGTAACAATAAGAAACTATACACATTAAACAAAATCAAATTGAAATGAGTTTATTACTTGATATTTATTACACTATTTCGAGTGAATATTAAACACAATTTTTATTGAGGACAAGCACCTTCTTAATAATAATTTAATTAACATTTCGTCACTCAAAGTAACATACATATATTTTATTTTCACATTATATTCAGTACATAATTTATTATTTTCAATTCCCAACACTCATGACACAAAATCAACCGATGCTTAGCGTATTTACACACAATTTTATGTTTATTATACATTATTAAATATAGACGATTAGTTATTTACAAAAATATAATCACTAGTTTGTCTTTCATTATGGCTGGATAGTTTATATTTAGTAAAATATTTACACACGGAGACAAGTCTCGCATAACCCGCTGAGCTAACGTATATACACTTTGGCATTATCCTAGCATTAAATTTAATATGTGCACTACAACGATAGAACGAACGGTAAAAGAACACTATGGTTTCGACATAGAAACTTTTCGAAGAGTTCGGGGGCGGTTTATGTTTTATTTCGTAAATAAAATCGTTACACAAAAAGCTTCAAAGGTGACCAAATGGAAAAGTAAAAGTTTTTTGGATCCTAGTCAGTGAGGAGGAACATTTATTAAAATACTTTTTGGGTAGCCTGAGGCCTGCTTGTGCTGCCACTCTTTTCTTTACTGACAAGGTTAGAACTTGATATATTTTTTTATCCCATACTACGTGTATCACAGCTCTTGCTCTTCATAATCAAAATAAGGTTGGTGGCTGGTAACACACTTCACCCCAAATTCTCGATCACTGAGAAAATATCTGGGGGCGCGGCAGTGCCCCCGCCAAGTCGAGCAAAAAAGCGGCACAGCCGTACCATCCTTTTCCCGAAACAGTTCAGGCCATTTTCGATCTCCTATAACTTAGTTGTGGATAAAATTAGAAGCCTGAATTTTCAGTAACCAAGCAGGCATTTTATAAACACGGTATATTTCAAATTTCATTCAATTTGAACCAGTAGTTTAAGAATTATAACTAGTCAAAGTTTCTTAATTTTGTCACTCACTGACCGAAGTCCCTACTTAGGGGACCTTCTTTCTTAAGTTATTACGTATTTAGCTAACCTAACAACATCTTATAGTGACCATATCAATAATAAAAAATTTGTATGTTTTAAATAAATAGATTGACTTGGCAATCGCACTAAACAATCTAATTTAATCTATACTAATATTATAAAGCTGAAGAGTTTGTTTGTATGGTTGAACGCGCTAATCTCAGGAACTACTAATTCGAATTTTAAAAATATTTTTGTGTTGAATAGTCCATTTATTGAGGAAGGCTATAGGCTATATTACATCACGCTATAACTAATAGGAGTGAAGCAGCAATGAAAAATGTTGCAATAACGGGAAAATTAGATTGTCCGCTAATTAACGCGGGTGAAACCGCGGGGCATAGCTAGTATAATATATGTATTACTTGTGAGATACATTGTGTTTTCATGCGATGGCCAAGTCAATCTATTTATTTAAAACATAAAAGATTTTTAATATTGATAATTATGGTCATTATAAGATGTTGTTAGGTTAGCTAATTACGTAATAACTTAAGACAGAAGGTCCTCTAAGTAGGGACTGAATAAATTAACCGACTTGGTATTACATGGATCTCTCAACTTTTTACGGTAGAAGAACTGAGTTGCATGACTTGGTTTTTTTTACAAGTATGTTTTTGATGGCATCTTTATTACCGCTAACTGTTGTGGTACAACTCTATATTTCGACAGTTTAGATAAGATGACTAAGCAGGTGGTTTTTCTTTGACATTTGGTTCGTTGACATAGTTATTTTGCAGATAATTTTGTACAATATGAACTATAATGGAGGCCAAATTGAAATCTACTCCGTGGGTCCGTGGCATTACTTATATATCCCTTATCGTTTTTTTAACCAACTAAAAATAATTTTGGTTTGCGCAATCGAAGCGTCACTTCTTTTTTGATTCAGAGCAGACTTTGAATTTCCCCCATTTTGTGGTGGTATTTGACGAACACTATCAATTGGAAGATCCTCGTTTTATTCAGAGCTCTTAAAACAAAAAACATTATTTAAAAATGAGAAAGAATGAAGAATGATGAAGATCGTTCCCGTGTCTTAAATACGCCGCCATTTGCAAAAGGGTCTCGATTCGAATGCTTTCGTGAAAACATTGTTGTTTGATTTGGAACGTTCCTTTTTTTTTCTATTAAATGGAAGGATCCTGACGCGGCAGAGTTATTTAACGTTGTTATCCCAAAGAATTATCGGGCATTATCTGTTTTCAATTAAGTTGGAGCACTGCCATCGATCGCGTGGAAAAATAAGAAAATGACAGAGCGTTCAATTGAAATAAAGGGGGAGCCATTCTCACAGCCATTGTCGAACAATGATGAACCTCTTCATTTCTTTTAATGTAGAGAGAAATGATTTATCTGTGTCGCTATTAAGAATCTTTTTTTAGTGCTGGTATTATTATATTATTACATAAAATATTACGTATTTAAAAACAACTTGATATTTGTCAAAGGTTGTTTTAAAGAAAGTTTCAACATTTATCTCACATCACTGGGAAACGTTTGGCCTACTACAGTCTCACAAGAAAGGATTGCTGTTGTAGACTAAGACAAAGTGGTAGTCTACCTACCGCATGCTGTACCTGACCACACTGAGTACAATGTCTGCCTCCGCTTGTGATCAAACCTGGAAATTCCAAGTCTAAGTCATAATATACAGAGGTGAAAGAACATAGCACGTTTTGTAGAGAGAGATATTGAAATAATATACTTACAACAGGAGGCATTTAAACATTAACTTTGTAATTCTCAATTGTGAATGATATAAAAATGTGTTTAAAAAATGGCACATCAGTTTTAAACCAGCCTTAACCTAAATTGGAATGAGAGTCTCTCGGCAAACTTCATGTTTCGGCTGTCATCGGATTTCTATCAGTTATAGAGTTTATACTCGTAAGGCCAATAAGGTGGACCGACGATTTGGTAAAAGTCGCGCGAAGCCGCTGAATGCAATGCAAGCAGCAATAAATAATTTTTATTTTTTTTATTTTTTTATTTTAATAAACCGGTCGTTGTGGAGTTCCTTGGGGAGGCTTTTGTCCAGCAGTGGACGTCTTTCGGCTGAGATGATGATAGAGTTTATAAAGTTGCTTGCTTCTACTAGTTTTAATTTATTTTAGAATGAGGGGAATAGTATTGTGTCAATCGTAATTGATTAACGATTTATAGTTTTACAGCTCTACATAGTTCACACGAAAAATTAAAACAAAACAACAATAGGCTCGATCGCGCGAATACCAGACACAATAGAATTTTAATTGTTATCGGTCACCTGGTGGTCGATCGACGCTCAAGGTGATAAAGTAGCAATGCAATGCAAGCAAGCAATGTACCATGGACTATACGAGTACCTATATTATTAGTCCATGAATGTACTAAATTTAAACTATTAATCCTTTTAAAATTATGTTAGTCCTTTATTAACACCGTAAACAAAAGCTAGGAATGGTATAATAATGTCCGTACACACGAAGCAGCTATATTAACGTGTCATAATAGTTGACGACCCCGAATCCGGTTAAACGGCGCAATTGTGTAATCCAGTTTTTATTAAGTCCTACGGGAACAGACACAGAGAGAGCTAGTGATGGAGGAGACCCAAACCGTTAAGACTTATTCGCTTATAAATTATGATAAGATTCGACTTTTTTGATGGACTACTCTAGTTTTTTAATACTAGTCTTTGAGACTTTATCCTAAGGTTCATTTTTGTATTCGTCGTAGGCTCTGAAAACTGTTAAATTATATTTTTAAGCCAAGTTTAGTGTAATGAATGATATAAGATAAGTCTGTTTAGAATTTGTTTTGTAGAATTTGTTGTGTTTGGGATGAATTTTATATTATGTTAGTACTTCTCAACTACTGTATATTCATTCAATGCTTAGACAATTTGAATAATTTTAAATGGTGATTCAATTTAAATTTATAAGAAGGACTGAAGTCGTATACAAATAACTTACAGTTGTCGATACAATTGTAATATATATTATTCTTTTTATTTACTTACTCATGAACACTAAATCTTCATAATACAAAAAGACCTTTTTAGCCTGCATTTTAGATTAGAGTCTAGACAAGTAGAGGCGAGTCTATTAAACGATTAAAGGACTCAAGTCACTTCCAACACTAGTGGGAACACTCCGCGAAACGGCCTCTTTAATGAGTCCAGGCGGGAGGATTTATATGTCATGTCATAACAATAACTTAGACTCGGGCTAAGTGAAAATAATTCTTTGCTGTAAAATTTTTTATAACGACATTCGAGAGTGTTCCGTAAAACTAGCTTGAGAGCCAGCAGTTTCATATCTTTTAGCGTCGCGGTATTATTTCAGGGAGGTGCAGAAAGTTACTTAAAACCTGAAATGGTGTCATTGTTCCTTTTATATTGCTTCACTTACTCTTTGATATTGTTTCTTTCGGTTATTTGGGATAGTAGAATGCACGTTGTATGGCTTTCGCACGTGCTCGTTCGCATTCGCACCTTTGCCGTGAGTTCATTTTGTAGTAGAATTTTTCAATAGGTACGTGTTCACGTAGTACTGCAAATATTACATTTTCTCAAGGCGCCTTGTTTTTCGAAATCGAGCTTGTTTCACACTATGTTTAAGGTTGGAAATTGAGTAGCGGCTCGTTAGGTGGCCATTTGTACTTCGTCCCTTGTTGATTTTAAAATATGTCGTGAACACAGTGTAAGCAGCGGGCCGTTCATGAATCAGGTTCTCTCCAGACTCGCCCTAGATTGCGGGTGGACGTTCGAAGGTGTTAAGAAATGTGAAAAATGGTAACGAAAATGCATGCAGCATTATTATTATATTTTTTATATCATAAGCACTTGACCTCTATCTCACCTGATGTTAAGTGATGATAAGTTCGAAGGTGGAAGCGCACTTTACCCGGAATCCTCAACTACGGAGGCCCTGGCTATCTTATCTCTAGCTGCCGGAACACAACAATGCTACAAACATGGATGTTATGGCGACATATTAAGATGGTTGTAGGTAGCCATGCGGACCAACCAACCGAGTCCACAAACATGTACCCCGCGCTGGGAATTGTACCCAGGACCTCTGGGTCTGAAATCGGTAGTCTTAACCACTGCACCACAGAGATGGTTGAAATTGTATTGTGGTAAATAAACTGTTCTTTCGAAAGAACAAATACAATAGGCGGTAAAAGAAAGGTGCTTGAATAATGTAGCGTTTTCTTTTGTAACTCGATTTGGTGCTTGAAGAGTTACTTAAAACACAACAGTCTGCAAAGTTTAGTGTCTCAGAATATTTAAATCACATATTGATTGTGGAATGGAGGGGTTGTACGATTCGCGTCTTTGTATAAAAGGCCACAATGGTGGTTTTGTATTATTCGTTTTTTTTTAACTTGTTTAGTAAATAAATGTAAGAGCCTGTTTATAGTTGTAAAGTAATAAGTGTATTATCCAAAGACTACGATTTTAGTGACGTTACCTAAAAATGTCTTGACTTAACTGATTTAAAGTAACTTACAAAATTTTCTTACTCCAATAAAATGTAAGCTTTCAAAATGAGTTAAGCTGATAGCCGTTCGACGCTGAAAGCCGTGAATCATGAAGCATTTTATAGCGTTTTTATACGTCAATCATATTTTAAAGATCTCCGTCACTATACCACTTGGGAGCCGTTGCTGGTGGTAAACGAAGCAAGGCAACAATCCTAACCATAAAAACACAAATGTTGAAAAATTTGTTTGCAACAAAATTTGCGTTAAAAATTGTTTGAACAATCCTAACCATTTTACTGCGCGCTAACTTGATGTTCGAATAAGATAAAAAAATAAACGAAAACAAAATACAAAACGCTGTTTTCAAAGTAAAGCTTGAATATCTTTTTTTAGATTAAGGCTCCAAGACAGACCACTTTTGATCTCCGTGTTGCGGCAACAGGCAAATCGCAAGTACTACTTGCTACTTGCGAATTAGTTCTTTAGAACTGCGCAGACATACCAACTCAAGTTGAGACTTTCGATGATCAACAATTGTTTTCAGTTGCTGCAACTAGCAGCTTTTTTATTTTATTTTACAAGTAAGAACTTAGCCTTCTTCTCACCGATGATGTTAAGTGATGATAAGGCCAATGGTTTCTGCATTTTATTGTAAGTTGACACAAGATGCTTACATTTTGTTATGAAGTTACTTTGGCAAGGTACAATATTTGCAAACGGTCAAAGCGTAATAATATAATCAATTAGAGCATCACCTCTAACCAACAGTTAAGAATGTTACTCACAGACCACTCGAGATCGTTTATCCATTCATCGCTAAAATAGATGGGTATTGGCCTAATGCGAGTTGGTAATCACAAACCCGGGCTATGCATCGATAAAATCCGAATCACACGTTGCCTGATCTGGAAATTGAACCCAGGAACCTATAGATATTGGACTGATCGCTTTGTGCTCGGCCACCAAAGGAATATAAAATTTTAAACACACTTTAAAGTGGCAACGCTTCTGGCGTAACGTAAGCGTTTTTAATAAACTCCCCAACGACCGCGAAACAAATTTCTGCTTGTAAAAAGTCCAACCATCAAATTTATTAATACGACCGATCGTTTTACAAATTTTTAATAAAATTTTATAGCGAACTTTAAGACTTTAGCCACAGTTTTTCGTGAGATTATTGAACTTTCGTAACACACAGCGAGCTAAGTAAATGTCATGGACGTTTTGTGAGAGGCGAGAAAAGGGTTCCTCAGGCCATGTGATCGAAACATCCTCCGAGAGTTTCTAAACGGCAAGCATCACGCAAGCGTGTCCGCATCACCTACTAGATTCTATGAAGAGTTCGGATCGTAGAGCGGAACAACCCGAGGGCGCCTCTAAAGGCTCGGGATGACAGAATACGTAAAAACAAGCATCTCGAGTACAACACGAAAATATCGAGAAAAACACAACTTCATAAAAGCGACAAACTCAAGTGAAACTCGAACCAGCGACAATCGTCACGAGCACTTCTCCGAGTGAGCCACCGATACACTGTTACCCTGACAATTTTTTCGAGTGTTCTCAAAAAAATATCGTACGAAATGCCAGCGGTGTTCCAACAATGTTTAGGTCGTTCGAACAAAACATTTTGTACACATTTTACGATCGGACAATAGAAATATGTATTTTTATTAAAGAAATAAAACATTAAACACGGGGATCTACTCGCGTGTTTTTTACATTATTTATTCCTGATGTTTAGAAATTTAGACTCACCGTTTTGCACAGTTAATTGTGAAATGTATGTGTGTATCTTCATTATTGATAGAAATAATAGCATTGTGTGTGCAAACTAAAACTATTTAAAACATCATAGTAATTTTAAAAAGGAATGTACGAGTACAATTGATATGCATGTTGGTAACTATGAATCGTAAATTTAAAACTCTATATACTTATATTTAACTCCTATGAATCACAGTAAAGACTAGCAATAACATAATAGTTTACATTACGCTATATTGGAGAAATGGAAAACTGTTATGAGTGATAGTTTTGCATCGGTACAATACTACAACTTAGTTCTAATATTTTACATTTGGCAGTGATTTGAAAAATCCAACGCTTTAAAATAATGTATTCTTTACAAATTATATTCTTTACAATCATGAAGCACAATAATCAAGTGTTTTTTTATAGCTAGCTAGTTTCTAAATCATTATAATAAACTACTTTAGGAACTGATAGAATATTTTACATTTTTATTTTATTATCTATTTTAGAACCTTTATTATAAAATGTCAATGGAAGACAGACAGTCAAGCGATGAGTGTTATAAATGAAAAAGTTGGAAGTGCATGTGCGTTTCAATCTTTTCATGGTTATCTGATGAACTTTGATTATGTAATATAATTAAAGCATATTATTAAAGATTCTAGATACAGTCTCTTCAAAAGTAAAAAATAAATAACATGAACTTACCTTTATCGTTCAAGGAATTTGTAGTGATTGAAATCATCTTCTTTTATAATATCAAATTGCCTAAGTCGACAATGAATATGCAAAATATACCACTCGCGGGGGAAAGGGACGAAATTACGAAATCTAAGCGATCGTAAGTACAGTCTTCAAATATATATGTACAATTTTAAACAGTAACCTCTTCGGTGAATCGGCTTTTATCATCTAAATTAATAACTATGGCGTGAGTCCTTGCGTGCCCTGACCGTACACCGCGCACTGTCTCCGCACTGCCTGGACTAGACTTCAGCTCACTAGGCTTCTCACCTTTGCCATTGAACCCGTTTCTACCACCACTGGCTACATCAGGCGGCCTAATATCACTACAGTTAGGTTCACCCGATATTTTGAAAACACCATTTTGTTTATCGTCTTTTGTTTCTTCCACAACTTTCGTCTTCGGAGAGTCGGTGGTGACGTCAGTTTGACTCGGCTCTGTGTTGCTGGCTTCAACGCTTTTTGTAGGACTGAACGTTTTGTGCCTGTACGCTGGGGGCGCTTCGAAGGGTAAGTCACGACCACTACTGCTGGACTCCTCGGCTGGCGTCACAGTACACATGAGTCTGTCGGCGACCGCACTGAACACAGTGTTGAGCTTCAGCGGGGCGGAGTGGTCGGACGCCGCGGGTTTTCTGTCGTGTAATGCGGCGGCGTCCTGCATGGCCGCGATCCGCTTGGACACAACCGCACCGGTGCCGCACCGCTCCCGCAGCTTGTCTAACTGGTTGCATATTTTTCTGAACTCGTCCTTTATAAACAGAAAAAATGACATTGAAAATACTTTACTAAATAAATGTATGTACTAGCTGTGTCTGCGACATTTTGCAAATCATAATTTTTAAGACGCAGCCTACGTTTAATTTACTCAAAAAAATAAGAAAGAATTTTCTTCTTTCTAAACAAAAAAACTATTGTAAATGTTGCTTTTATTTTGTCGTGTTTAATAAAGGTAAATGATGTTAAATAAGTAAGAAGGTTTATACACAGAAAATTAAAATATCACAAACTCTTTTACAAGTCCATCCTTAAATGACGGTTTTGATACATTATAGTTTTATGAGAAAAATATTTAATAGTTTTTAGTTCAACTAAACTTTGTTACTTTAACATTAGCCGTAGTTTAACAGTAGCCTAGTACAATACAATCTTGACACAGAATCTATAACGCTGCATCTGAATAGGTATGTTGTTACGAAACTAAGTAAAAATTCAAACCAAGATTGCCATAAAAATAATGAATAACCCACAGTTGCGCCACAGGCATCTCTTTGGTACATTATGCTTATTTGAGAGGAAATACAAGAACAAAATCAATAAACAGTTTTATTTATGCTCTATCCCCACTTATATAAAAGTTTAAAAAAAAATCTCTTCATGGCTTTGGCATTAGTCCACTGCTGGGCATAGGCCTTTCCTTGTGCACACCACTGACCACGTTCCGCGCCTACTCTCATCCAGCTCTTGGCAGCCACCTTTCTAACATCGTTGCTCCATCCAGTCAGAAGACGTGCTACACCGTAGTGTAATTTTAAAATATTGCTAATTACGTCTGTTTATGACGTATCATAAACAAAACGTAATTAACAATAATTTGAAATAAGCTTACCTCCAGCTCCCTCTCCGTCATGTTGTCGCAAAACTTCGTGCTCCTATTGGTGGTCATGGTGTACGTGGAATCAGCAGCTCGCGACCTGAACTTGCCGGTCTTCTCGCGCTCTTCCTTACCGTGGCCTTTGTACACCATGTAGGCCTGGATGAAGAAAATAAGGTGTAAGAAGTTTAGGTGTGTGGGCTAGTGGTTCAACTACTGGTCCCAGATCCAGAAGCAACAGTACAAATTAATGTTCTTGGTTTGGTAGGTGGTAAGGCGAATTTTGGAAATTGCACAACCGGCGATCCTAGTCGCCCTGATGGCAAGTGAGAAGATGTGCTGGGTTTAAGTGGGTATGCCCCCTTACCCCGAATGGCACGAGAGCTCCGCATAATATACAGCGGTAATGAGTTTTCCCTAGCATTTAAGTTCACCTGACAAGGTAGGTACCATTATCTTATCAACAATTAACTTACAACATTCGCAGTAACGTTGTGTTCGGACAGCTAGATATAAAATTGTCAGTTTCTGAATCGTTGTATATTGCTTGAAATGCTCTTACAAGTATATCTTCGACTTAATCGTCACTTACCGTAAGGTAAGATGAATGTCAATTGATTCCCCATTTCTGTGTAAAAAATCATTATTTTTCTTTTTGTAACTTTATATTACTGTAACTGTTTATGTGATGTTGTTGTTGAACAATAAATTATTATTATTATTATTATTATTATTAATATGTATCCCTCACTAAGAATTCAAACTGGTACTACTGGATATGATACAGTGTTAACTACTAAACAATAGAGCGAGTTAAAGAAATTGTATCTTCAATGGTGTATTGAGGTTAATGTTATTCCACATGTAACATAAGTAGCTCATGGTGTTTCTTAACGCAATCACGATCTCCGGTAGATATGCAAAAAGACTGAATCGATTTAAATGTTTAGTACAAACCGAGTCAGATTAAAGTCAGGACAAGCACATTCAGAAGTCACCGAGCTGATCGGATTAAAGTAAACCAAGCCAAGAGCTCGTTGCTGCATTATTTCCATTAGATTATGTTTCTTTGCTGCACAAAATGCTTAATGTTTCACATAAAATAAAAGAGGAAAATATTCCAGCAAAGCTATGTCATAAAGCGAATCATTCTCTAGTACTGCACTTGAACTCGTCTGAGGTTATATGTCTGCTCCATTTTCTACCTGAAAGCTGCGAGCTCTTGAGTCGTTTACTCCACCTGGCAGTTAAGCTGGATATTATATGATAGCTGAATATAGCATTGTGTACTATGTTTAACAAAAAGATAATGCAAAAACACAAATGTTGAAAAAATTTCTACGAGCAGGATTTGAACCTGCACCCTGCACCCTTCTGACATACCGGGTCAGGTGCTCTTCCAATTGAGCTATCGTGGTTCTAACCAGCCCGTTGAAATTATTCAACACTTTTACTTTGAAAGCCAAAGGCGCCCATTCAATGTTAACAACTACCGTCACTAACATCCGTTGTTTCACAGCTAGGAACACTTTGCATTGGAAAATTAAATTGTCGTTTTTAGTATTTTCCGTTACTCATTATTTATGTATATATCACCGTTTGAACCTTCCCTGAACTTCCACAAATATTTCCAAATCAAAATTAGCCAAATCGGTCCAGCCATTTTCGAGTTTTAGGGAGACAAACGAACAGCAATTGTTTTTTATATATATAGATAGATATATATAGATAGGCCACAGGAAGAGCACAGGCTCCCATGTGATCACATACCATGTGCATTATGCATACTGTGCGTTTTATTTAAACGTGTAGTGTTCGCGTAAACTTTATAAAACGATGCTTTCTTAAACATTTATTTTTCATTCAATGCCATCTCCTTAATTTTGATTGTACAGAGCGCAGTAAGTAATGTATGCGTAGGCTCCAAGCAGTACATTTCTGTAAACATTTGATATATTACACCAAAGTGTTTATTTAAGTATACCAAATTGCCGAGGAAACGCGTTTTATCGCAATTTAAATACGAATGTATGAAGTAAACCACTGTCTGCGTTATCTTATTCTAGAAAAAAATTACGGGCCCGCTTGCTTGGTGAATTTACATTATGTTGGTAGGCATAACAGAATGGATCCTGCACCTGTCTCTTATTATTTATAATGAAACCGTGTAGCATAACTTAAAGAAATTTAGGAAAGCTTATCCTAGTGGGCTTTTTACTTTAGGGAATAAGAAGTAGAGGTAGAGCGCCTGAATTGTGAACAGATGCTATTCTGGAAGCCTTGAAATGCAACACGTAGGCGGCTATCCGTCTAGCCCAGGATAGAACCTCTTGGAGAGCTCTGGTCCACGATGCTAGTTTTAGTGGTCACGACCCTCAGTCATGAGGATTCGACAAAGAAGAAAAATAACATCGATAATTGTTACCGTAACATAAAGTATTTTGCTAAAGTTGTAAGCTTAAGAATACGCTTAAGAATACGCTATTTATTGTGTTCGAATTCCAAAACGTGGTCCTCATCTCACCTAATGATAAAATGATGAAGTGTCGATAATACCGAAGAGAGAAGGGCACCTCAAATCAAACTATGGTACTACTAACATTGTTGTTATCGCGAAATGCATAAATAAGATGGTGGTAACTAACCAGGCAGCAAAACATGCTCACGTATCAACCAAACCGAGAACAGTTCAAAAGCCAGCTGTGAATTGAATTCTGGACTTCTAAGTCCGAGACCGGTGGTTGAACCACTAAACCAAATAAGCTATTTAGAGAACAATGCAGCCCGGTCTCCCCAAGAACCCATTGAGAACAGGTCCCTACAACTCCCTTACCGTGCCTACCTTACTCCCGAAGATGAAACACAGTAGCAACGTCACGGTGAGCTGCGTGTGGCAGAAGAATATTATGTACAGGAGGTCAGGATTCGCTGGCGACTGCAGGAACAACCTGTTGAACAAAACATGAGGTATACTTGGGCACTGTATAAGAAATTAGTCTATAAATTGATGTAATGCAGGCAATGGCTTCCATTGAAATGAAATCATCTCTACAGAATGATGGGTATTGGCTTTTAATCATCACGATTGGCAAATGCGCGAAGGTTAAAACAAAAAAAAAATTACAGTCAGAATTGAATTGAAGTTTTAATGTAGATAAACATTGCCCCCTTTCGAGAACAACTGACTCACGAGTTTAGATGGTTTATAGAAGATAGATAGAGAAGAAGATATTTAAAGGTCAATAACATAATTCATAATTCATATTCATATTCATTTATTTATTTTAAGCACCATGACTCGTTTGGGTTAGTTACAATAAATACCATAAACTACACTTGACGTCAAAGAAATCGCACCTTTAAAAAAACGTTCTTCTAGCGTCTCTAAACCTTATTTAAAATCAACGTGGAGGGTAATGTTGGGTATCATTTGAAAGGTACCGAAAAGGGGTACACAAAAACAATTCAGTATTCTTTTATTTTTATTAAAAACGCACAAAAAGAAAACAAAGTATAGAAAAGAATAAAAATCCCTAATTAAAAGATTTTATTTAAAACAGAACAATTACAAAAAATATATATAAAACTTTGCTTAAAACTAATCTAAAACCTAGTGTTACCCCCCCTCGCCCTGATCACGGCTTCCATACGCTCTCTCATGGATCTTACCAATTTCAGGAGCTCTTCTTGAGGGATACTGGCCCATTCCTCAATAACGGCCTTGTTGCGTTCTTGGAGAGTCGTGGGAGCGGGATCACGAGACCGAACCTTGCGTTTCAAATGGTCCCAGAGGTGCTATATCGGGTTCAGGTTTAAACTTCTCGCTGGCCATTGCATAACAGAGATCCCAATCTCTTGAAGATAGTTGCGCACAATTACTGCAGAGTAAGCGCGAGCGTAATCGTGCATTAATATGAACCTCTCGCCAACAAAACCGGCATATGGGACCACATGCTCTTTCAGGATCTCTGTGATGTACCGGTGAGCAGTCAGCGACCCTTGCCCGCAAGCACCTTGAGCCCGGGAAACGCAAACAAGGTTGGTTTTACCATCAGCCGACATGCCGCACCAGAACATAAAGAACTGCTCCCGTATTCTACCGTCTCCTGGATGCAGGCTTGGGTGAAACGTTCACTCTGTTTTCTGTACACTTTTTTGCGTCTATCGTTGTAGAAAAGGCAGACTCTCGTCTCGTCTGAGAAGAGAACATCTCTCTATATTCTCTATATAAATTAATTACATTTTAAATCAAAATTACATTTAAATCATAAAAACAAATCAAATTAACAAAAACAAACACATAGCAATAAAGTTTACAAATACATTATAAATTAAATAAATTAAATTTTGAATCAAAATTACACTTTAAATTAATTATGAGAAAAGGATTGTCCTAAAAAGAGTAAGTAGCGTAAAATCTAATAGGGGCAACCACACGCTTGCGTGATGCCACCCCTTTTAGAAACCCTTCTGGATATGTTCAATCAATACAGCTTGCGGAATTTTTAATTTCCGCCACTCCTAAAAGTCCGATAAAGGCCATCAGCGGTCAACTGTAATCTATTTCCAAAAAAAAACGACAAATAAAACGTATTTCTAGGAAATTAATTAAAAGTTGGGTACACAAAAATAACGTTGGCCGCTAAGTACCCGGACAGGAGACATGTTGATAGGCCTGGCAACGAAGGCTGGCAACGAGCGCAACTTATAATTCATGAAAGAGACCAATATAGAATTTTCGGTTGGCCGTGTGGGCGATGCGATGTTGTAATATTTTGACTGACTGCGCAATAATTTGTCGGCGACCCCGCGTGAACGGCGGAATTTTTTAGTAGGTACACCACGAATATTTAACATTTTATCGAAATTGCATTGTTCATTGTTACAAAATATGGATAAAAATTATATTTCACAACATTTTTTAAATAATTCTTTTAATATTAAAACTACCCATCCTCACCTTGCCTACCCGCAAGTAGCTTCTTTAGCATTCGTTTAGCATTTTAAATCCAGCGTAGGATATGCCTGCTGTTTGTATTTTTGGTGGTCTTAAGTATTTATTTCTAAGTTAAGCCTTCGCAAATATGAAATTCTACTTGAGAGTACAATGCCCCCCTTCTTGGCTCATAAACTATGTACGAACTGCTATGACTAAGTGCTCCAATTTAGATAGTTCTAACAGGGCCTTTCTAAGTTGTCCCCAAGTTCGCTGAATTCTTGTCACGAATTATGTGGGCAGGTAGAGTAGCGACGCAATAAAAAGTCCCAGGCAAACGTTACAACTTTAAGTATTTCGCGAATTTAATAACGCTACACAAAGGTTAAAGTTTTGAAGCTTACATGTTGTTTTGTGTGGGCCTTATCATTATCAAGATACGTCCAAATAGTGGCAAGTTAAATGGGAGATAGGGCATTCGCCAAACTGTGTGGAACTATATCATTATCAAGCTACGTCGAATAGGTGATAGAGAGATTGGGTCAACTATACTTAACCAGAATCAAAGACCGTCTACTTTCTAGAACAACCAAGAAGAGAAAGACAAACAAAGATAGTTACATAAGATACATACAACATATAGTTTCAAATTATATGTAAAAGTTGAAAATGTTAATAAAATAAACTAAAGCTGAATTAGTAGCCAAGTCATGACTTTGATACAAAGGTGGTGCTGGTAGCCATTAACTCCCGCTAACATGCATCTGACAAGTGTTTTTTTTTTTATGCCTTATAAGACAGCTCTTGACCTCGATCTCGCCTGATGGTGAGCGTAGATGAGGTCTAAGATGGAGCGAGCTGCCCTAGAAGATGCCTATTAACGTGCTAAAAATTATTAGTGTGCTCTATTCCCTTTCCCTTGTGATATTACCCATGAGGGAAGGTCTACTCAGCAATAGGGTATTTGATCAATAATACAAATGAACAGATAACAGTGGTCGTGTTTAACTAAATATAAAAGCAGCTATAAACGTGTTTGCACAGTACTGCACAACTAAAACAGTGAATTTGAATCCGCATCTAATAAAGCTAAACATAACAGCTCCTAATATGTAAACAATTGTTGCAATTACGCAAAATGAGACTAAGCAACTAACCGTAGCCAAATGTTAACTGTGTGTTATTGCTGCAGCGGCACGTTGCACGTTTGCCCTAATTTGCAGGGATGGTAAGGGGTTGAACAGACGACAGACGGAAATCATGAAAATCGGAGTCATGGCAGCAAGGAGGAGCTCGAATTAGGGTGAGGAATTGCAAAAGTTTTTGTTAAAGCAAAATCAGCCACTGAGCTTCTGCAGCTCACATGAGTCAAAATTTCTATTTGATTACCACCAGCATCCTTACTGCTAGGGCATGACCCTTCCTTTGGATGGATAGGAAGAATGGGCCATAAACCACCACGCGGGTCCAGTGCAGATTAGTGGTTGTTATCGGCTGCTAATACAGCCGGGACCAACGGCTTTACGTGCCTTCCGAAGCATGGAGGTACTCGATACGATACATGGTCACCCATCGACGATCCGCTTTTGTGAGTTACTTAACCTTAGCAATCGCAGAGCGGGCGTTAACGCGCCATCAAGCTCCCCAATTTCTATTTCTTTATTCTATTTTATTCCAAAGTTCTTAAACATGCAAAATAGCATCCCGAACGGACAAGCCACTGCGACATCGCTTACCTTTAATATCCCCAACTTTGGTCGGCCCACATTAAATCGGTCGTGTGCACTCTGCGCAATGCACAATATGTACTACTATTGTTTTGGTGTGGAGCGGCAGTAAATCACAAAGTCGGTCGAGTTAGTGGCTTTGTTGATTTATGTTAGCCGCGCGATGAAATATGGCACAATTATTAAAATATGAAGTTGAAATCCGTAAAAGTGCACCAAAGTTAAAGACATTTTGGAGAGACAGAAGATATAGTAAATCAAGAAATCGCGACTTTGTTGACCTGAAATGTTTTCGCAACATAGAAAATGTTGGTAGTAAATAAGTAGTAGAACTAAATATGACATGGACTTTAGTTGGATTAAAATAATACATAAAGAATTTTATCGTAAAACCGTATCTGCATAGTTTTGATTAATTGTATTGTGCCTGCGTCAGTATTGTAGACGTAAAATAATAATTTAAGCTATGTTATTACAGGATAAGACCATAGTAACTAATAAATGTCACCTTCGGGATTTTGAGAATTTTGAATATATTATTACATTTTTTTAAAATTATGATTACACAAATTTTCACAGCTAAGTTTTAAAACTAATTTAGATATGCAGATATAGATAGGTAGTTTTAAAGATTTTGCTTTAAACACTTTATAATACTTGGTACTCTTTGATTAACTAAGGTAAATACTTTATACCTACTCGTATTAGTAATACTGTTTACTGTTGCTTGTTCAAGTATAAAATAAATGAGTGAAATGAAGCTCCAGCTTCAGACGGATCATAATCGATTTAGCATTTACCCGCCGAACCCACGACCTTTAGGATAAACCAAGAAATCCCAACCCGTTTTATGTTTTGATTCTAAATTAGAAAGACACTTTATCTCCCCAGTGTTTGGTCTCGGGCATAATCCTATTTTGTTTGTGACGTCAAAACAAAGTCCTGGTATAATTATATCAATTTCTCGACAATCCGTAAGCCAGGGTTATCCTATTAAGCAAATTGAAATTGGACTCGTGACTGTTTTAAAGTTGTACCCTTCCTGAACGAACTGCTTCTTCTGCCGGTTTGATTAGGAAAGTAAGGCTGGATGCTTAATTGATTTTAAATCCGGTAAGGTATTCTTGTGAAGACTAGACCAGGTAGACCCAGATGGAGGCTCTTATTATCGGAGGTCAAGACTCTCTTTGGGTCGCTGAGCTTACTTAGTTAGTAAGTAAAGTCTGGTTGTCCATGTTCATCATGCAAGTTTTCATACGGTTTTACGATGGTTTCTTTTGTAATTTCGATTGTAATGCCTAAAAGGTAGTCCAAATATAAAACTATACTGAGCAAAATATTACAAAGGAAAATAAATGAAAGGATAGTTACTGTCTTGCTTCTTACAACTAAACACTACAGATTGTATTATTATGCGTACATTTATATGAGATTTTTGCATCGTCAGCCTGACTGACCCGCCATCGACTAAAATAAATGCTAATGAAATTGGTATTTTATGCCAAGTGACAACTCGACTACACTGTTGTATTTGTAGTGTTCCTTTTGCTTAGGTACCAGAGCATGACTTTTATCTTGCAAATATGATCTAAATCTGCTCAGAATAAAGTTCTCCATTTCTTTTTCACACATTTCGTAGCGCTTCTGAGCATATCTGATTTATCCAAAACAAGATAAGTGGAGATTATTTAGATTTTTATCAGTCGTTAATTCCACCACACGTTAATATGGTTTTCTAGTCTTATTTTTCCCGATTCGATTAATTTTATAAGGTTTACAAATAATTTACAAATAGACTTGCATGCGATCAGCGGCGCTTAGCATTGGGTAAGAGCAGTTGGGAACGGGCTTAAAATGATGGTGATGATTCTGATGATGTTCATGATGATAATAATATAATATTAGTGACCGAAACCTTTATAAGATCCCATGCTGGTCTCGGACATAAAAATAATGTAACTGCTGCCTAACTTCCCGTTCATGTCGTAAAAGCCGGCTAAAGGACAAGGCTTCCAAGATGCTCGCACATCAGCGATCGCCTAGCAACCTATCAATAATGTTATCTATTCCACCTCGGAGCCTTACTTTGATTATGCTAAATGAGGTGTCGAGGTCGCGAGTTTACTCAAAATTGGTGTTTTTGATCCTCTATATGTCTCTTATTGGGAGAAAGACGTGAGAGTATGCATGTATGTATGTACCTTATAATAATTACTGACTCACATAGATATATTTAGGAAGACAGAGAGTAGGAACTCGTTGTAGATGGCCATGGAGATGAACCGGCTCTCGTTGAACTCTGATGGCGCTTTCCTGACCATGATGCACAGCCTGATTCCCCACATCAGGAAGATCACCTCCACTGTTGAGAAAAATGTGTATTTTAGCTTGATTGCTGCCAATTGTTGTAAGTGCACTTATATTTATGTTACTTGTGTTTTGTCTCTTTTACTTTAATGAAAAATAAATGAAGTTAATATGATGGTAACAAAACATGGAATATT
>OY720023.1:946861-979098 GCA_963082485.1 Eudonia mercurella | reverse complement strand
AGCAACCGAATTTCAATCGTTACTCGTTAAAAGACTTTTTTGATCTACATACACTATACCATACCATACATTATATTATTTGTACCTGCATAAATGAAACAAAACCGAATCCAACCATCCGGCTGGCTGGATATTTGATTGTATGACAGTACATATTATTCTCATTGCCCATGTCTAAAAAGAACTGTGAATTTCTTACGCTGCTTTTTCTAACAACATGTTAAATAAAAACACAAATATTGAAAAAAATTTTCGATACAAAATTTGCGTTAAAAATTATTTGAACATTTTAACATGTTAAATAATTATTATTAATGTTCTACATTTACTCAGTTCAACTTCATGTATATCAGTTATTGCTATTCACGAGCGCGCATTGACTATTTACATTTTTATTTCAATGTGGTTAAAGTAGCTGAGTTATTAAAGTAATTTACTTCAATTAAAGCGCTTGTGAATTGTTAAATGTACCCTAATTTCTACTATAAATGATTACATTACAACTAGTAAAGGCGTTGCCATGTTATGGAGCGACCGGCGGCGGGAAGGGCGAACTCCTAATACATAGCGTGAGATGCCAATTAATCGCTGTGCTGAGCGTTTCGACCGCGCAATGAAGAGCTTTCGCTCGCCGCGTCGCCCCATCCATAGGCTAGGCACAATGGCATTTTGACAACAAATTTGACATACCCAGAAATGAGCATGGCTTAACAAGCGCATTCTTATATCCACTTGCAATATTTTCCAACCCTTTAAATTAAAGAAATATATCATCCGAGAGAGTGTTTCTGTGCACATTATTAATATTGTTTAATTTGACTCAGTTAGACATGGTAGAAATAACATAAAAATAGTTTTAAAGCGTTTGAATAGTCAAACACCCAAAGAGGTCAAGGAGTGAGGCTATAACTTTAGACCGAGTTATTCTGCCCATATTATTATAGTCAAACAATAGCGCTATACAATGTATTATAACCGTGCTTCAGATCGCAAGTAAAGCCCTTGGCTCCGGTTGTAGTAGACACAGATATATATTCTCTTCATCGGTTTCGATGACGGCGACCCTACTAATGCTAGTTTAAAACACTGCTAAGAATTCTGATATGGCTTGCTAGAAGCCGTTAAAACGTTTTAGTCGTTATGACCCGTCGTTTAGGGGGGCGATATTTTAATCTCACCAGTGATCCCGAAATAAGAATGAACGAAATAAACTATGAAATATAACCCATCAAAAACAATACTTGTCAAAAAAAACCAAGTCTCGCAACTCAGTTGTTCTGCGGTAAAAAGTTGTGAGATCCATGTAATACCAAGTCGGTTATTAATTTATTCAGTCTCTACTTAAGCGACTTTCTGTCTTAATACGTCCAGTCTCTAAGACCACGATCGTGGTCCATAACATTCTTTAATGTTTTATATAAATATATTGAGACTTGGCCATCGCACTAAATAATTGAATTTACATGTGTTTTCAGGCGATTGAATTTACACGTGTTTTCAGGCGATGGCCAAGTCTCAATATATTTATATAAAACATTAAAGAATGTTATGGACCACGATCGTGGTCTTAGAGACTGGACGTATTAAGACAGAAAGTCGCTTAAGTAGAGACTGAATAAATTAATAACCGACTTGGTATTACATGGATCTCACAACTTTTTACCGCAGAACAACTGAGTTGCGAGACTTGGTTTTTTTTGACAAGTATTGTTTTTGATGGGATCTCATTTCTTTTTGTATTTTGTAGAGACAGTTCTACTTTTTTCCTTTCGATTTGGCAGAGGCACTACCATGCGCCTATATTTATATGGGACTAGCTTAAACCCGCGGCTTCGCACGCAATAATAATAATTGCCGTAAAATAAATAAAATAAAACATCGTTACGAATAAAGCCAATATTGAAAAATTTAACTGAACCTATTATTCCATTATATTATACATGAATCAGTGTATTCATTAACTGCACATGTAACTTTGTAATCCTATACATTTATATGGGATTACAAAGCTATTTATGCAGTTGGTGTATCTAGAAAACTGGACCGAAATTGCAAAATATTTTAGTTTTTCCTTGATTCATACACCAAACACTACTTATATTCCAAATTTGAAGCTTCTAGGTCTGCTAGAAGTGCCTTAGAATTTTGATGATCGGTGAGTCAGTCAGTGAGTGACAAAATTAAGAAATTTGACCCGTTATAATTCTTAAAATACTGGTTCAAATTGAATAAAATTTGAAATATACGTGTCTTTACAATGCCTGCATGGTTACTGAAAATTTCAGTCTTCTAGTTTTATCCACAACGAAGTTACAGGGGGTCGAAAATGGTCTGAATTGCTTCGAGAAAAGGATGGTACGGCCGTGACGCTTTTTTGCTCGACTTGGTGGGGGCACGGCCGTGCCCCCAGATAAATTGGGCATTATTTGCAATTTGATTATTTAGATAAATAACGTTCGAGACTATTAGTGTTAAAAATGTAACCAGTGAGTGACTTTGAATGAGAAAAAGTAGCTGTATGATTACACTGTTGAGATGTGGTAGATAGTTATCTGGAGTGCAGGATGAAAAGATCACCATAGATGAGAGTAGAAATGTATTTACGTAAAGGTTACAAGTAAGTTAAAAATAGACGATTCTTTTCTCTAATGTTAAACCGAGTTGGCTGGCGTTGTAAATTGCACTGGTTTTAAAATAAGTAATTTATTCTAATAATTAATATGATACTCTATGTTGCCACGGGTCAATGACGCGTGCGCGTGACGTTTGTGCTGTCAGCAAAAGTATAATAAATATGTACAGTAAACCGTACATCTTGGCAACCCAAGAAAACAAAACAAGTTAACTAAAACGAAAAGAGAAAAGAAAAGCCTTAACAAAGCAAATAATGACACTAATCGAAGTTGAATGCAACATTGCTGGTTGCGGCGTTGAGACTTCGAGGCGGCTTTGGCGGTGGTGCTACCACCTGGATATCTTCGCTTTGTCTGTTGTCTCTTCGATAAAAGGTTTGAAGTTCGATGTCTACCGGGTGTGGTCGTTGGAAAGCAGTGGAGCTTCTCTTGTTTTTCTTTAAACAGTGGGGGCAGTATTTCCTCACAACCAACACAAGCAAAACAGCAACAGCCGACGTCACTAATACGTAACTGATGACGTATTGATGTATGTCATGACTTGATATGGCTGGCAACTTTGTTTCGTGTTCCTTCAGTTTCGTTATGTCTTCTTTTATATGTTCTGTTTCACGAGCTGTAGATCTGAATATAAGTGGCGTGTTGTGATGAGATAAGTTGACTATCTTGTTTACTGATGTTTCCAAAGTTGTAGGTGCGATGTTATAGTTCATCTTCATACGACTGCTGTAGTGGTTATGGGAATAGATAGACAAGTCCTTTGATTGTAGTACACATCCTTGTGGGAGCGTCACTATTCCAGATGACGTCATAGTGTATGAAATGACGTCATTATTGCATATGGTACGTAATGCACACGTATCACAACATATGGCAAGCCACTTGTTAGGTGTATGCAACTCGATCCACGCGTCCTTGCATGACGCGCTCTCAACGTCACAGGGCTGGATGTTTTGATGTGACAGCAGTTTCGCCTCGCACGGAGCACTATTGCTATGCATATCGAACACAGGTTTGTTTGTTTTGCATATGTATTTATTAGTTTTTTGTTGTCGACAGTGGGCAAGGTCATCTTCGTTCAGTGAGATATAAATATTTTTCTCTAAATTCACTGCGATATATTTTGAAGTTGTAGTAGTTATGTTGTAATACATAATTAGCGTCCATTCATCGTGCATCATTTGCATTTTGCCGACTGCGTCATAGTAGATAGGGCGTTCGCGTTCTAAGGTTGTAATTTGAGCGCCCGACGACACGCCGTCAATTAAACCATATGATCCCGATAAGAATGTAAACATTGTTAGCAGAGTTATTAATAGATTTGATATTTTGTTCCCTCCTTTTTTCTTCGTATGTTTTGAGTTTTGGTTTTGATCTTGATTAGTTGCAGGACCTTTTTCGGGCGTTTCGATTTCACTGCTTAAGGGTAGGGGTGATAGTTTAGTTACAGGGCGCTTGATAATACCCGTTTGAGTTTTGATAGTAGTAACTCGAACGTATCCGTCAGAACCCGGATGAGTTTCAAGGACGCGCCCCAACGCCCATTTTGCTGGGGGTAAGTTGTTGTCCTTCACCAGTACTATCTCGCCGACCTTGATGTTGTTTGTGGGCTTGTTCCACTTGCTACGAGTTTGGAGTTGTGTTAGGTACTCGTTCGACCAATTTTTCCAGTATCGCTGGAACATCTGTTCGACTAGTTGCCATCTGCTTCGCATACCAATGTAGATATCACTGTAATCTGATACTGGCAGCGTCATTATTGGAGTCCCAGTGAGAAAGTGGCCAGGGGTCAAACAGTTATAGAATTCTTCGGGGTCCTCGGTAAGTGGACACAGCGGCCTTGAGTTCAGGCAGGCTTCTACGTTCGCCAAGAGAGTAGTCATCTCTTCATAGGTGAGTTTCTGGTCACCTAACACTCGTTGCAGATGGTATTTCATTGACTTGACGGCTGCTTCCCACAAGCCGCCAGCAGTTGGCCAGGCAGGTGCGTTAAAATTCCATTCGATTTCAAGTTTAGTTAGCTGGTCGAAGAACTCAGGTGTGATAATCTTCTTAAATTCTTCGAAGTCTTGATGAAGTACCTTTGCAGCACCAACGAAGTTAGTTCCACAATCGGAAAACATTTGTTTAGGAGTGCCACGCCTTGCACACAACCGTTGTAGGGCTGCTATGAAGGTCTCGGTGCTGAGATCCGAGACAAGTTCTATATGTACGGCTTTAGTGGCCATACATATAAATATTGCGATATATCCCTTCGAAGTTTTAACGCCTCGGCCTTTGTTTAGCTTGAGTTCGATGAAACCAGAATAGTCAACCCCGGTGTAAGTGAATGGTCGACATGGTGTCACTCTCTGTTGTGGAAGGTGACTCATTATTTGATGGTTGTCGTTCTGTCTGAAACGGTGACAGCGCACACATTTCCGTAGTTGAGTTTTGACAGCCCTGTTGCCGCCGACGATCCAATATCTCTGTCTTATATGAGACAAAGTTAGTCGCGCTCCGCCGTGCAATGTTGTTAAATGCGAATGTTCTATTAAAAGTTGCGTAAATCGGCTAGTATGTGGTATAATGATGGGGTTCTTCATTTCCACAGGTAAGTTCGAGTTTTGGAGGCGGCCATCAACACGTATAATCTTGTCGTCGTCTAAATAAGGGCTCAGCTTCATAATAACACTTTTCTTAGTTATTGTTTCTTTGGTTTCCAGTTGTTTATATTCTGCCGTGAAATGATTGCGCTGTATGTGTTTTATAATAACTTTATTTGCTGCGCTTATTTCGCTTGTCATTAGGTACGGAGTTTCCGATTTCCGTTTAGCGCGCATATTTGTTGTGCAACGAAGTATCCATGCTGTTATTCGTAATATTCGTGTCATTGAACTAAAGTTAGTTAACAGTTTGTTTATAAAATTTTCGTTTTCGCTATCCAGTAAAGTTTCTTTCTGACAAAGTTGTATATTTCCAATATTCGTGTAAAATGTATTGCAGCTCAATATTTCTTCTGTTTTGATTTCTTTCAAAAACGTAGGTCCTTGAAACCATAAGTCGAATTTAGCTAGTTTGCTTGGTAACATGCCACGTGACGCGCAGTCTGCAGGGTTTTGCTCAGATTTGACGTAACGCCATTGTGTTGTAGGTATAATGCGTTTGATTTGTGTTACTCTGTTGGCTATATATTTTTCTCGTTTAGATGTTTCGCCTTGGAGCCAAGCTAGAACTACTTGTGAATCACACCAGGCTTGTATTTTTAGTTTGTATTCAGATAAAGCTTGCTGAGTTTTTTCCATAAGTTTAGCCAACAGTAAAGCTCCACACAGCTCAAGTCTTGGTAACGATGTTTTCTGTGCTATCGGGGAAACTCTTGTTCGCGACACAAGTAGTGTAATTATTGGGGTTCCGGTTGTATCGGTGACGCGACTGTAGATAACACAGGCGTAGGCTTTCTCGCTTGCGTCACAAAATCCCAGTAATTCGATGCCTCGTTTTGTTTCACCGATCCATCGCTTTAATGTTATATGTTTAATGTGTGGCAGTTCTATTTTTAGTTTTGTCCACCCCACTTCAATATCATGGGGAACTTTCTCATCCCAGTCGATGTTGCTTGTCCACAGTTTTTGAAATAATAATTTTGCAGTGATCGTCACAGGAGAGAGCCAGCCCAACGGATCATAGAATTTTGATATTTCCGAAAGTAGTAATCGTTTAGTTAGTTGCTTCGAATTTTCTTTTACAGGCCAGTCAAGGTGGAAAGTATCGGTGTCGGTATTCCATCTCAGTCCTAAAGTTCTAGAGGGTTCATCGTTTTTGAAGTCATAGTTGTTAGTTGTAGAAATTTGCTCTTTAGGTAAGTTTTCTAGTAATGCTGGACAGTTGCTGGACCACTTGCGCAGGTTCATCCCCCCGCCCTTCAACAAAGCGATTAGGGACTCTTGCAGCCTTTTAGCTTCTTCAAGTGAGTTGTTCCCGCTGACAAGGTCATCAACAAAAAAACTGTTTTCTAGAATTTTTGCAGCAGCCGGGTGTTTGTGGCCGTCGTCCATGGCAAGCTGCTTTAGGGTGCGCAGGGCTAGCCACGGGGCGGGTTTTGTCCCGTATGTCACAGTACAGAGCTTAAATTCTTGAAGATGTTCGTTTAGAGAGTTTCGCCAAATTATTTTTTGCAGGTTTTGCTGATCTTCGTGAATCCATATACAGCGGTACATCTTTTCGATGTCGGCAGTAAACGCAAATTCGTAAGTTCTCCACTTTAATACTAGTGCTTGAATGTCCTTTTGAAGGTTGGGTCCTTTTTCCAGGAGGCTGTTCAAACTGTAGCCACTCGAATTTTTTTGAGATGCATTAAATACAACTCTCAATTTAGTTGTTGTAGAACTTTCTTTCAAAACGCCGTGGTGTGGTAAGTAGCAATCGGTAGGTGTAATATGAGTCGCTGGCGTCATGTGACCCATATCTGCATATTCTTTCATGAAATCTTTATACATAATTGATAGTTTTTGGTTTCTTGCTAGTCGTTTTTCCAATTGAATAAATTGAGAAATAGCAGTTGACCTTGATGATCCCAATTTTTCTTCATAACCAAGAAGGAGAGGCATCTTCACTATGTATTTTCCTTCAGGATCACGTTGTACAGTTTGTGAAAAAAAATGTTCACACTGGTCATCTTTAGAGATATCTTCAGAGTTCTGGATTTCTTCGCTTTCCCAATATTTAGTTAGTTCTTCTAAGTTAATCAATGTGACATGACAGTTAAAGGTTTTCATTTTCCCGCATAGAATCCAACCTAAATGAGTTTGTTGTGCGACTGGAGATTGGCAGCTTCCTTTCAGAACTCCATCGAGAATAATTTCAGAATATACATCGGCTCCCAGTAACAAGTCGATAGGGCGAGAAATATTGAACTCAGGGTCGGCTAGTTTTAAGTTTTCCAGGTGCGGCCAGTTAGTTTTTTCAAAGGTGATATTAGGTAAGTTGTTCGTTAGTTTTTTCATTATAAGTGCCTGCATTTCGAAACTGTAGTCAGAGTGAATCGATTTACAGTTCAAGTTTAGTTGTCCCTTGCAATCACCAGAGACAGAGCCAACCCCCGAAATGGTGGCGGCCATCTTCCTTCGGGGCAGTCGCAGTAGCTGGGCAGCGTTTTCAGTTATAAGGTTCACCTGCGAACCTTGGTCAAGAAGGGCTCGAAGCGTGACGTAAGTTCCATCTATAGTTTTTATTTTCAGTTGAGTTGTAGTTAATAAAATCTCGGTGTTCTCAGAAGATAAGTGATTAGAAGCTTGTTGTTTAGATGTCGATGGTTGTTGAATATTGTTATTTTTCCCATTTGATGAAGATTTCCAGTTGGAGTTATGCAGCAGCGTATGGTGTTTCATGTTACATTCCTTACAAGTTTTCGACGATTTACATTCCACATTGTTATGACTGAACAGGCAGTTTTTGCAAACTTTTAATTTCGCAACTGTGTAGTTCCGCTGCGCCGTGTCCATGTCAATGAACTTGTCACATTGCATAAGCACGTGGTTTCCGTTGCAATTGGGACAATTTCCATATGCAGTATGATAAGTTTTCTTGAAATCATAACTAGTTTTTTTCATAGTTGGTTTGTTCATTGGTTTCCAAAATGATGAAGATGATGTTTTTTCTGAAGCAGTGTTTCCTTTGGCAGTTTTAGTAGATTTTGCAGTTTCATATGCCATAAACTTGCATTCCAAAAAATACAAAAAGTCTTGTAAATTTTGTAGCTCTCGATGATCTCGTATTTCGTTCATGTAATCATTTAAAGTTGTTGAATCCAGCTTCGGTAACATTAAGTGGACGATCATTGGATCCCAGGTTGAGGTATCCAATCCGATGTTAGCAATTCCGTTCATGCATTCCTTTATGACGTCATGCATTTTCTTGAGGTTATTGGCGTCTGGATGCTGGATAACAGAGAGATTAACCATTGCGTTGAAAAATGATGAAAACTGCAAGCGTCGATTATCATAACGTTGAATTAAAATTTCCCAGCAGGAATTGTAGTTATCAGCGCTGACAGACAGGTGTTGCACTAGGCCTTCGGCTTCCCCTTTCAGTTTGGTTTTCAGATGTTTCATTTTCTGCGCGTTGTTTATTGCTGGATTGTTATGGATGGTTTCAAGAAATAAATCCTTGAAAGAAATCCACTTGCTGTAGTTACCAAAAAAATCGGGAAGTTCCATTTTTGGTACTGACTGTTGATAATGGGCACTTGACCAAATTTTGGAGTGAAGTTGTTTCCGTAAGTCGTCGTATTTGTCTTCAATATCCGAGAACATGTCGTAGTACTGGTTGTTGGACCCCTTCAGTTGAAAGTCGATTTCCCAGTGAAGTTTATCGATCGGCTCCCATTTAGATTTTAAAATATTTAAGTTATCTTCCAGCTCCCATTTTGCAGAGACGAGCGAGACGTTAATTTTGGACATAGCACGGTGTATAGCATTAAAATTACATTCTTGCTTGTTAAGTAAATATTGAATTTTCACAGATTTTTCATCTTCTTGTTCTTGAGAAGTCTCTCCCGAATTTTCAGTTAAGTCAAACTTCACATTGCGTTTATGCTCTTCCAATTGTTCAAGTTTATCTCGAATGTCCGTCTTAGTTGTTAAATACATTTCTTTAGTTTTGCCGTATATGTCATCGGCGAAATAGTTGATAGTTTTATCTTCAAGTTCAAGTACTAAGAGAGCGTGTCTCGCCTCGAAGTCCTTCCACTGCTCCGTCAGCGACGACATACGAATGTTGAGATATTTTTCAGATTTCCGAGACAAAGAGTCCTTGCGATAGTTGACACACAAAGTCTTGATGTTATCGAAACATTTTGATTGAAGTTCCAATTTATCCATGTTGTTTGTTGTACGTAGTTGTTGAAGTTAGTTAGTTGAAGATATAGTTAGTTCACCAATCCTGGCACGTAGTTTACAGCGGCAGGGCAGGCGGCGTTGGTTCACGACACGAAGACCACTTGAAGTTTCGCAATCTTCACAATTTCAAATCTTGAAAATTGGTCGTATCCAGATCCAGGCGTTCATGAACTCTCAAACAGTGTGTGCGCTCCTGTGTCTCAATACCACTGGGGATTCTCGCTGGTGAGAGGCCAGGTGTACCGATTCGCCACTGAGTAAGAGACAAAAAACTCCCGAATCTTAGTTGTCGAAGGACCAAAAAGAATGTATGATTACACCGTTGAGATGTAGTAGTTAGTTATCTGGAGTGCAGGATGAAAAGATCACCATAGATGAGAGTAGAAATGTATTTACGTAAAGGTTACAAGTAAGTTAAAAATAGACGATTCTTTTCTCTAATGTTAAACCGAGTTGGCTGGCGTTGTAAATTGCACTGGTTTTAAAATAAGTAATTTATTCTAATAATTAATATGATACTCTATGTTGCCACGGGTCAATGACGCGTGCGCGTGACGTTTGTGCTGTCAGCAAAAGTATAATAAATATGTACAGTAAACCGTACAGTAGCACTCAAGACTCGTTATTGATATCATAGCGTGAGAATCAGTCACCGGTTCAAAAATCGCCCCTCAAGAGACGATCGCCAGGAGTTCACTCCTCCCGCGCTTTTGATCATGTGGGGAGACCTGATCAAAGTTGTTTAAAGGCTGAAATGAGTGATCAGAATGAAGGCTAATTTAGCAAAAGTTGCCGACCACCACCAAATATTTTTTATCTAATCCCGGATACTGGAAATAGAGTTTTACATAGTTTTAGTCTGTACTTACATGAAATTACTCGTATTGCTGTATTTCATAGAAATTCCAACGCCATATATACATAAAATATGATTAAATATGAACTAACTAAGACTACTACTGAATACTATTCCCAGGGTCCGGGATTCCTTAAAAAAAAAAGTGGTTTTAACAACTTTTAGTCTTGTCTTGTCGGGAATTTTAGGTAAACTAACCTCTTCCTTCCGATCATTGCTGATAATTATATATTTCAGATAGTGGTGAAAATATTACTAAAAAAACTACACACAAGTAAGCCAAGGTTTATGACCCGTTCTCCCTATCCATTCAAAGGAAGGATTATGCCCCAGCAGCTGATGATTATAATGAAGTGAACAAAGTGTGACTCGCCCTCGTGGTCGCGGTGATGGTGATGCCGACATCGCGCGGCGCGTCCCACGGCTGTTGACGATGAGGTGAACCGAGTGAGACTCACCCTCGTGGTCGCGGTGGTCCTGCAGGAAGTGCGGCTCGACGGTGATGCCGATGTCCCTGGGCGCGTCCCCCGGCCGGGGCCGCAGCAGGATGCCCTTGGCGGTGCCGGTGCCGCACTGGATGTTGAACGTCACGTCGCGCTCCGGCTCGTTGGCGTACAGCGTTAGGTGCTCGAACGCCTGGCGGGTGACAGTTGCATGCTAGTATTTTAACCTTTGTTATGATGCGCGAGCGCTGATCAGCGACGCCAAACGATTCAAATTCTATTGTCTGTTTCACGGCAGACGACGTGTGAGGAGCGTTCGGCGAGTGAAACCACCTGTAACTAATTAGGTACATTTATTGTGCTCAACCTTGTTGCAGCCGTCAGAAAAGAGGACGAGTGGCGGGCGTGCAGGCCCTCATATAATGGCAGACTGGCGCTGTCTGCGGGAAATATAGGAACTACTCATAAGTGATACATTTGTGTAGATTGATTGTAACATATTTAGTTTCCCTTATCGGTGCCAGATGGCGCTAGATATACAACACGACGGATTAAATGTCATATTTTACTATGTATTAGGATCTTTATGTGTAGTTTACTTATATAAATTTAAAGAGTGCATGTTAAAATACCTTATTGTACAAACGTTCGTATGTTTACGAAGAAATATATAGATATAGCTTTACAAGCACAAAATTATTGTTATGATAGTGATGTATTTAAATAAACTTGTATTGTAACACAGAACCAGAGCAAAAAAATTGCTCATCTTGCTTAGTTTTTTGCGGCTTCTTTTTTTTATCAAAACAGATAATAAAATGTTCAAAAAATTTTACCTTCTCAATGTTGACAAGCCCGCTGCCCTGCGCCCATGGTTCCACGTGGTTCAAGAACGTAGCAGAGTTTTCTAACGCCCGTTTTATAGAGTACGGTGAGTAGGGCAGATTCTTTGCTTTCAAACCAGACACTAGGGCGGCTGTAAAAGATATTTTAAATTACGATTCTTGGTCTCATGTTAATGTTGTGTGGAAAGGTAATTCTTGTACAAACTTACCTACTACACCAGCAACATGTGGGGCCGCCATAGAAGTGCCATTCATGAGTTGAGAATTTCTTAACGTGAACCTGCACGACAATTACAATATATAAGTAATTGATACACATTATTATGTGGTTTCTTTTGTTTATAAGCAAATATAATCGAATATATACATATCGAAAACGATACGATGCCATTTGACAGCTCTGCGCGGGAAATAAAATTTAATTAGTAACCAATCTTAGCTGAAAAAAACTAAAAAACGCTGAACAATCATAACACGGGGCTCCATTCCGCGAGGGTATGTGGAGTTGGCCGAATAGTAGGGCCGACCCACTAAAAACGCAGGGTACTGTCTACAGCTTGGCCGGGATCCCGAGAACTAAAAGTCGTACACGTCTCGCTGCGGTGCGGTGATCCCTTCGGACGCTGCTCTTACGAGTAGTCTAGCCTCCGGGTGCAGCGGAAACACACCGGGCGCGCTGTTATATACTTAACAGAGAGCGCCATATATCAAATTATAATGTAACTTAACTGTAGTAAAAAGGTAAGCAGTAAAAGCATACAATTAAATAAGTGCATACAATACATAGCAATAATTTCCATAAGTTAGCAGGAGATGTCACTTCGTACGGTCTATAAAAGGGGCGAGACGAGCCCGCAATCACTCTCTTTTCGGTTACGCAAATATACTGTAATGTAAACACAAATGAAAGTTGTAAGTCCACAGGTGGTATCTTCTTATTCGTCCAGCCCTGCTTCAGCCCGCGCACGCGCACACAGTACCTGGCTACGGAGGTGACGGCGCCGCCGGGCGCGCACACGCTGACGCCGCGCGCGCCGTCCAGCGCGGGCCCGCGCGAGCTCCAGCTGAACGCGCCGCCGCCGAGCTTCGTGCGCATCGAGTACGCCGCCGACATCATCTCGGGCGACACGTACGCGCCCACACCTGTGCCGATACAATCGTTAACTCACAAGTCTCACAAACGTCGAAAATAAAAAAGAAATAGAGTATGCTTAAAGACTATTTCCTTGTTGTTGAAAACAGCTAAGTGGGCATTTACATTCATGCTTTTCTCCAGGTGAAATAAGGCATAGCAATAAAAGTCTGTCAATAAAGTTAGACTGAACAAATTGTATTTTTTACCTTTAATCATTTAATTTTATAGTGTTGGCTACCTTTGACTGAAATAACATTTTGCAATCTGTTGCGACCGGTGCTACATTGTATATGCTACGTAGAGAGTACACAGAATGCTTTTTTATAAATTAATTTATTAAATAAATAATTAAAATAGGCAGAGTAGTTTATGACTGACCAATGAGCGTGGGCTGCGCGATGTCTGGCGGCGCGCCCACGGTGCAGAGCGCGGGCCCGTGGTTGCCCGCCGACACCACCCACGCGCAGCGGTACCGGTTCACCACCGAGCAGATGATGTCGCCCACGCGCCTGCACCCGACACAAATCACAACTCATTACTAACGAGTTACCTACCATCATCAGCTCATTTTATGTCCTCACTGCTGAGGCACAGGCACAGGGAAAACGGGCCATAGACCACCACGCGGGCCCAGTGCGGTGCGGTGGTTGTTAACGACAGCTAATGCAGCTGGGACCAACGACGGCTTGACGTGCCTTCCGAAGCACGGAGGAGCTTGAGATGATACATTTTTCGTCACCTATCCGATGACCAAACTTTGCGAAAGCTGCCTAATTTCAGCAATCGCAGATCGAGCGCCTTAAGGGGGTGCCGCGCGGAATTTCGAAAATTTACGCGTTTCTAAGTCACTGGTGCTATGCGCTGAATAGGTCATATACATTAAAAGGACTAGTGTAGGTTAGCTTGATCCTTTCACAAGGCCATGGTTGTCTTAGAATTTGAAACAAATACCCAGAAACTGCATGAACAATACGTACAACTAATGATATGTAAAAACTTATTTCTTCTGAAACTTTGTAAATATAGCACATGAAACAATAAACCGACATCAAAATGTTTGTATTGATATTCCGCAGGCCACTGTAGTCAAATTTTTCATTTAAAAAATATGAATATGAAAATATTAAGACTTTTATTATTTTTTACCTAAACACCTATGATTTTACATAAGTAAACATTGCTCCAATTAAATCACCAGCCTACTCTGTACAGATATTAGTGTGCGTGCGTATTCGTAGTCGTGCGCCGTTGTCACACCACTGCCACGCACCGCTCGCTCGCTATCCTAAAGAAACTTGAAACTCGCAGTTTTGCGTCCGCGCGGCCCCCTCTTAAGCACTGCGCGATCGAGCTCCCCTAGTAAACATAAACTTTTTTTTTAATCATCATCTCAGCCAAACCACGTCTACTGCTGGAGAAAGTGGAGTTGTGGAGATCCTTAGGGGGAGGCAAAGATGTCCGCAATGACCGGTTATGTGCTGTTCACGTCGACCGTTACCAGATCGTCAGTTCAGATTGTTGGAGGCCGAAATATAAATAGAAAATCATTTATAAAATGCCATTGACCAAATAGTTAAAATAATACTCAATCACTCTTATATTTCTTAAATAAATGTCAATAAAATTCTTCACTTGAGTCTTTAAACACAATTTTTTTTAAATGTATTACTTTTTAAACTTTTTTTATGAATAAAAATAACCATACATATTGCCGAGAAAATCGAGACTTACAACTTTAGTTACTATCATATTATGCAACAAAGGACATTAAAAATATCAATCATCATGATCATAGCAGCCAAAAGTAACTACTGCTAGACAAAGGCCTCCCCCCAAGGATCTCAACAATGACCGGTTTTGTGCAGCTTGCATCCATCCATCGCATCAGCTTTAATATCAATCGCTAAATTTAATTAACAAGCGATCTTACTCACCCAGCATTAGACCAATGAGCATGTTCCCCATAACTCATATTTATGACATCAATTTTGATCTTCTTCGAGAGCTCCATGACTTTGATGCAGGCTCGTACAAGTGCGGTGCCAGTCTCCATAGATCCGAGACGGGAGTCTCCTATGGTCAAGGAGACGACCTTTGCCCCGGGGGCTACACCGTTCAGCTCAGGAGTCTCGGGGAAGTAGCCGGTGGCGATCGCAGCTACATGCGTGCCGTGTGTTGCTAAAAAAGAAGAAGCTTTTATTTGAGACTGTCTTTAAGAGTTTGTATAAGAAACTGCAATGTGGCACCAATGTTCGGCACTATAAACCCAGTGTTAAACACTATTTTTCATTGCTTAAAAATACTATAGAATCATTAGAATAAATGTTACTGTATAACAGCAAGAAAGCAGGTAGTCTCTATCCTATGTTACTAACATTTAACCCTTATTTCTAGTGATTAAAAGAAAAAATAGGTGTCGATCACTAGCTCTTGTCGAATACTAGTGCCACTACACTAGGTTCAAAAACAAAAAATTTAAGATTATTGTAGATACATTCAATAGATAAACAAGGGATATGATGTTTAAAAAAGGTACCTTTTCTTAATCCATCACATCATCATCATTCTATCAATTTACTTTTTGAAAAGTAACCCTGAGTTATAGCTGGTAACTCAAATAAAATGGCACTTTGTATAAACAAAAACAAAGAGGGTACTTACAACACATGCCAACAACTTCTAGAGTCTGGCCTTCATCATGAACATTAATACTGACAGTCATTTCATCCAGTGGGGTTAAGTGGGTGTGATTGTGTGTGACACTATACTCTCCAAGGAATGGCCCTGATTCCAAGTCACCAGATTCCGATGTGTCGATACACGCCCTGGCAAAGAATATTGTACAATTTAACACACTTGCATTGTCTCATTTACAAACACAGAAGCTTATTTAAAAAATCTCACCTCCACACAGTTCCATCATGAAACAGCACACAGTCATAAGTAGGCCCAACATCGTTGTATTTTTTTTCTGCATTCTGTAGAATTTCTACCCTTGCTTCCAATTCTTCCTTTTGAAATTTTTCCGAGAGATTAAGGTTAGAGCTTTTAGAAGCTAAAACAAAATAATAAGTATATTATATACATGATAATATATCATATTTAATAATAACAATATTGTCCTTGTCCTTGCAGTCATTTGCATTGGAACCCGGTTGATTTGTAGTAACCTTTTAAAATTTATTAAATTATCGAATATGGTAATGTTAATAGTTTGAAGCAAAATAATATTTATAAAAAAAAACGTAATCCATATTGCATGCCATATGGCAGCCTCTAATTGAGACACCTTCAAGTCAACAATATGTACTACCTAGGTATTGCTTGTATTTGTGTTTTTCTTATTGGTTGTCCTTTAAATAAATAAATAAATGTTGAGCACAATTATATTGGAGTTGATTACCATAGCAAAACTACACAGACAGATTCTGTGAAACCTCACAACAAGCATAAACTTTATTTTATGCACTTACATATGTCATTTTCAAATTCCTGTAAGTTCTTGTTAGCTTCAGCAAATGCTAGCTTGTGTCCAACATCCCAGAGGTGTTGTTTTCGGTGTTCCTGTATCCGCTCTTTGAGCTTTGTTGGATACAAACTAAATGGATAAAGGACTCCCACACGCCAAGCACCAGATGGGTTTTGCCATGATTCAGGGATCTGAAAAAAATATAGAAAACATAAATTACATTTTAGGGATATGAATAACTAAGTCAAAAAACATAAGGCATAAAAAGCTCCTTGAATAAAACATTTACCTACCTTGCTAATAATTACAGTAAAACTTAATTAAGTCCTCTAATCTTGCTAAAGCAAGTCTTTTTTTGCTAGGGTTTATTATACAGAAAACTTGTGGCGATTTGTCCTGAAGTTGTAATTTAAGTGTTGCCTTGATTTTAGTTGTGCAATAACAAAGTTGAATCTTTACATCAGAATAAATCAGGACTTGAGTTTTGATGTGATACAGGTGTTTATGAAACAGGTATCCATTATCAATATACTTTAGTTACCTTTTAATTTGAACCGAAGCTATTCCTTGGTCATTAATGTTTATGTAAAACCCCTAACACTAACAGCAAATGTTTAGGACTATTGATTAAATACCTTTAACTTTCGGCCGGTAAGGCCGGTGATACAACCTCCTACTATTTCTTTTATAACCGTGCTGGTATCAACGTCTCCACAACCACTGCAGTCAAAGCGCTCAATAACCTTTGTGTCACCACTAGGGGTCACCTAAAAACAAAGAAACGTATTCAAAAACAATGAAAATCTCCAAAATTGCAAGTAAACTTACCGTGACAAGACACTTTCATACCTGCAAACCAGTTGCTGCTGGGTCCACACCAGAGTCAAAAATGGCAATAACGGTGTCCCTTCCATCGTAATTCGGATTCTTGTTCAAAAATGAGACCACTCCAGTCTCTTTTTTTGGTAATAATCCCCAAATAGGAAAGTCACAGTCTGTCGGGACGTCTGCCATTTTTGATGATTTGATATCTGGTGTTGCTACAAAAAAAAAGAAACGGGGTTTGCCAGATGCGTTGAATGGCACATAGAAAAATTACGGCCCGGCCCACATTTTGTTTTTTTTTCTTTATGCCTATAAAGAAAAAAAAAACGAAGTCAAATATATATAACCGCGATCTCGCCTGATGGTAGCGATGATGCGCCGCTCCCTAGGATGTAGCACACTTGCCTAGATAATGCCAGTTCACCCTTGCCTTGAAAATGTCCAGGTTGTACGTTTCAAGAAACAGATCCGCAGGAAAGGAGTTCCACTCCTTAGCTGTCCGCATCAAAAATGATGCCGCAAGGCGCTTTGTGCGTATAGGCGATGTTGAAAGCATAAGGGTGTGATCTCAGTCCGCGTCTAGTTCCCCGAAGATGAAAAGGAGATGGTGGTATCAGTTCGTGTAATTCCAGCGCACACTACCCTAAGTGTATCCGATAAAATGCCGAAAGGTTGGCAACCTTGCGTCGATGTTCAAGACTCTACAGCTTGGATTTGACGAGTTTAGAGTCACCATTACCCTCTTAGCGTGCTTCTCAATAGAGTCTAAGGCGGCTAGCGGATACTTGGCAGATCCATCCCAGAGGTGGCAGCAGTATTCCATACAGGATCGAATTTGTGCTTAGCAAAGCTGAAGCAATTGCCCCGGTGTGAAATACCACCTTACCTTAGAAAGGATGCCAAGTTTTTTTGGTGCGGTTTTTGCCATGGACTCTATTTAATGTCCGAAGTTAAGGTTTGCAGAGATAGTCATACCTAGCAGGCTAAGATGGTTAGATATGTGCAGAGATACACCACGGAAAGTCGGAGTCAGTTGGAAGGGACACCGTTTGGCAGAGAATAATCACGCCTGTGTTTTGGTGGCGTTGAAGTCGACCAGGTTAGCATCACTCCAGTCGGAGATAGCTTCTAGGGCCGTGTCCAAACGCTCAACCATGGTTTCTCGACAAAACCGAACCTCGTCCCCCTTGGCCTTTGCATTACAGAAATATCTGTCCACAACACTGCTATCGTCTGCGTACCCCAGGATTCTGGGTAACAACAGATCGTTTATGTGGAGCAAGAATAGGGTTGCGAACAGAAAAGACCAAGACCCCTGAGGAACTCCGGCATCAATAGCCTGTAGATCAGACGTGCAGCCGTCTAAGACTAAACGTATCGATCAGATTCAGAATGTCCGAAATCCAATAGCAGAGGTCAAGCGGGACCCCATAAGACGGAAGCTTGTTTATAAGGCTAGCGTGCCAAACCCTGTCAAAGGCCTTAGAGATGTCAAGAGACACAGCAAGAGCCTCACCAATAGCCTTTCTCCATAGATGCGTGGCATACACAAGAAGATCTCCCGTAGACCACCCTCGGCGAAACCCAAATTGGCGGTCACTTAAGAGATCATTGTCTTCAAGGTATGCCCGGAGTCGGTTGTTAAGTACACGCTCCATAGTCTTACAAAGTATGGAGTGACTGATATTGTTCTGTAGTTGGCGTAGGGTCGGCTTTACTACCTTTTTTTGGAACAGGTTGCACGTTCGCAAACTTCCAAAATTTGGAAACGAGTCCAGTTTCCAATGAGAAAAAACAGGCGAGTAAATATTGGAGACAACTCAGGCGCGCAGTTGCGGACTATCGCTGGAATACCATCAGGCCCACTCGCGTTGTTCACGTCCAAGGTTCACAGGAGTTTTAGTACCTCTTTTTGGCGTATGTAGCAGTTGCATTGGCAGCTATCCGCCATGGAGTAGCCTACATGAGGTATGTTAGGTGGTGATTTTGTTGCGACATCTAGACGCGAATTTTGCGCAAATAGAGAAACGAACGTGGTGTGTGTCAGCAGTATGTTAAGTCGACAAAGGCCTTGTATTTTTTATGATTTATTTTACTATAATTAACAAACCATCCACCATCACCATGAATGAAGTCATCCACTCACTAACCTCACAATTCTTGAGTGTCGATAACTTTGTTTTAAAGATAATTTAAAGTTAAAATATTATTTATAAAACGCAGTGTATTTTTTTGGCAAAAGAAAGTTTCCGTAAATACCCTTGACGGAAACTTTATTTTGCATAATTTTTATCTTTTGAAAAAAGTTTCTAATTTATATAAACCTTGACATAAATTAACAGACACTTTATAAACAAAATTAAACTGACTTATCAATGACTGTTGTTGCAATAAAGATCAACAAAAACTGAAAACGTTTTATGTACTAATTATTCGTTTTATACTAGGTACCGCCTAGGTATATATTGTTAGATATATTTGCAAAATGTGGTTTGAAATTCTACCAGCTGTGTTTATAATAACAGCTGGTGTTGGTGTTCCTGGATATGCGTTATGGTGGATACATTATCTAGTATTGGGTAACGTAAGTAATTATTTTACTTTCTGCGTTTTCCAATCTCCATGACGATAATACCTATACGATAATATTAAAAAAGTTTTATGAGATGACCTTTGAGCTCTACTAAATACTTAACCTGGCTGCAATCAGTTGCTTGCCATAGTAAAGATAATAACACGATCTTACATTATTACCTACTAGAGATTCTTGCTGCTATCATCATCATCATCATCATCATCATCATCATCATCACAGCCAAAAGACATCCACTGCTGGACAAAAGCCGGCCCCAAGTGGAGATCCCACAACGACCGGTTTAGTCATCCAGCGCAGCGGCTTCCGCTATTCTTGCTATGTCGATTTTTTATTACCGTAGAGCGTTCACGTATCGCATAAAGTTAATTAAAACTATGATTTACAATACAGCTATGAAAGTGGCTGAACACCTTTGACAGTTTTTCGTATTATCTTCACCTATATTATATTGACACGCGCCTGTTATAAAACACCTATCTACTAAATCGTACAGCGACTTTTGCTGCTGTCTAGTGCCAAAATTAGAACATATCTGTAGGATTAAAATAAACAAATTATAGGCACACAAACAAACAATTTGTAGGTGCTTGCAAATTGGAACAATAGTGGAAAGCATTCACTAGTTTTTATAGGGCCGTATTGTCGTCTTATTTTACGTGAACAATTAATAGTGGACCACAATAACAGGTATTGAATAAGCCTAAACCCATCTATAATTATGAATAAGAATTATTGAAAATACGTAATTTATCACTAGGTAGGTAGGTACTCATTTTAATTATCATTAATTATCATTACTATTATTAAAAAGAAAATATTAATAAAAATTACTTTGACACTATATAGTTCAATGTGCTAACACTGCTAACCGCACGAAGCATAACTAAGGCGAAAAAATGAAGATGCTATATTTTTTCGTACTTTCGTAGTACTTATGTTTTTTTATATTATCATTTTGAGTATTTTTATATTAATAAATTACTTTGTTTTGAAATAGTATCGCTTTTTTTATCTAGTTTGTTCGACATTCTCTGCGATGGCGGTAAATTATTAAACGTTTGCCTATTTCAAGCTATCTTTATGTATTGATTACAATGTCAATTGCTAAGTTACATGGAAAAAAATGAGCTTGCATGCGATTTGTTTGGTCTCTTAATTTTTTACGGGCTACTTACCTTTGAGCTGGTCACTTTGGTTACAGTTGCAGTATACTTTTTCATTGGGTGTAGTTGGCAACACACTATTTCTTACTGTCAGTTTTTGAGTCAAAGTACTTGTTCGATATTTTGTTCTGTTTTCCGAAAGTATGTGGTACGAAATTCTGCCAAGTTTCTTCATTATAACAGCAGGCGTGGGTCTGCCCGGGTGGGCTCTCTATCACATACACAACCTCGCATTAGGGAACGTAAGTAGTAAATTAAATGTAACCCCTACTATTAGGTAACAACTTTGGAGTTCACCGAATCTCTTCTCTGGGAACACATAATACACTGTAGATAAAACAATGTTCATTGTTACTATACAGATAAAAAATGCTATAGTGCCACAGTTACAAACCGAAATAAATGTTCTTGTCACACTTCACTAGATTGAATACTTGACCACCATAAATGTTTTATTATATTGTTTATTAGAGACCTAGTAATGTTCATATCTTAATATTTATAATTTTACAGCATCATAGACGGTCGCTCCTGGACCGATGGGAGCGCTCACAGTACCAGCGGGACTTGAGGCTCACTGGCAACCCCTACAAAGTTAATGTGCGTAAATATTTAAATATCCTACTAATGTGATAGATGTTTGTAAAATCATATTGACAAAGGCTAAAAATAGTTCAAAAAATAAGTACATATTATTAGACATGATTTTTGCTTACCTAGTCTTTTGAAAAAGAATTATTATCAAGTTTACACAAGCACTACACATTGATATAAAAAAACTTATCTCTCTGTAACATTGCAAAGTGTTTAAAATGTTAGGCTAAAATAATATGTAAAAGGAGGATTGGCGTTCTACCCTAGGAACCAATAACAACATGCGATATATATTATTGGGAATGATTTTTTATGGACTTTAATTATTGTTATGGCGGGAAGTATTAAATCATTGTGTGGAAAAAGTTACGGCACAATAAAGCAGAGTTGAACAATAATACTATATTTTTCAGTATTTCATTATAAAATGGTTTAACAAGCATTACATCATTTTATGTAGGTACTAAAACTCAGGTAGACTGTGCAGACGAAAATATCAACTGTTGTCAAAATGCTCAGGCGCATCCAAAATGTACTTACATTATAACTATAACTATGACATTATGTCTCCTAGATTTTACTTATTTTCTCAGAAATAGTGTGGGCTAAAGTAATCTTAGTATGTAGGTAGGTACAGTCACCATCAGATATATTGTAGCAGACAAGGTGACCAAATACTTCGGAACGGTTCAAAATATCAATAAGTTCCATACACTACAAGTTACCATTAATATCTGAACATTCATTACTTCATTGATATCTGAGCAGATGCTAGTCATTAACTACTAAACACACAACTAACCAATAATATCTGAACACTCATCATGTCAAATCTACGCTGATGGTGTGGTCTTAAATATCTGAACAGTTAAGGAAACATTACATGTACAGAACCCTTAGTGAGCGAGTACAACTCGCACTTAACTTTTTTTGTCACAGCAGCTTGGGACTTCCCACCATAACAATAATTAAAGTACATTAAAAAATCTTTCCAATTATATATTGCATGTTGTTATTGGTTCCTAGGCTGGCTTCCATATATTTTTGCCCGTTCTCCTTTAAATTAAAATGCAATAAAAATTTGCATAACACAGTGGTAAGCACATTGGTGTATTGTGTTAGAAGTTTATTTGTTTATTTATATTATATTGCATAAGTGTACCTAACTGTTGGATATTGTTTCAGGGGCTGGACTCTATTCCAGATAAATAAATGAAGAAATTATCAATTTAAAGAAATATGGAAATAGATACACATTTTAATGTAAAATAAATATTTTTTAAGTTATGCTGGTTGGATTTTAATTAATTATACAAATATAAATTTTTATATCAATTTGTTGATTGAGCTAAAATCTTTTCTGCTGTGTTAGTAATTCCATTTAAGTAAATAAGAATAACTGTTAATGCATTAGCTCGCTAAGACCTACAATACCACACTATACCCCAAAGATGGCGCCAGTTGCAAAGTGTTGTAGTAGATTAGCATAAGTTTTAGGTTGAGAATCATACTTTTTTTTTAAATTACTTACTGGGTTTTAAGAACTTGGCCTTGGCATTAAGTGATGATAGAACTGAAGGTGGAAGCACACTTTACCTGGAACCTCTACTACTGAGGCACTGGTTATCTTATCTGTCTAGGTGCAGGAAGACAACAATGCTACAAACAATGATGTTATGGCAACATTATGCTGGCGATAGCTAGCCAGGTGTACAAACATGTACCCCCCCCCTCCCCCCCCCCCAATGGGAATCAATCTCGAAACCTCTGGGTCTGAAACTGGTGGTGGCTACGAGGCCTTGGGGCAGTTTCTTCTGCCCTTGACCATGCAATCAACTATGTAACTATGTAATATATTATTTGTTAGCTCAAGTACTGGCAGCAAAAGTCAACCACTTTTTAAATGTATTTTCTTTCTACTAAGGACAAAGTTCTATATCAACAATTATTCTTAGGATCTACACATTTAACCAAAAACAACTTGCGATTATTTTATTATTACTTACCCATAAGTACCAAGTGCGAGTTTTATTCACAAGAATCACCATCTAAGCAATCATCACAAGTTGGTTACAAAAGTTTTTGTGGCCTTGCTTGTATTTAACATTGCTCGATCGAATAACTCGCACCCAGCACACTGCCCCATTTGGATTGCTCAAAACATATATTTTGATTTGGCTTGGTCATTTTGACGAAAAATACGAGAGAAATCCTAACTCATAGCTGACGCCCCTCCACACACGTACCTACCTACTGCAGACTGTAAACAAAAACCATATTTACTCATCTACTCATTGAAACAAACTCATGACTTGAGTAGACGTCATCGTCAGTGTCAGTGAGGGAGGATCATTATTTTAATATTCCGGCAAAAACATTTATCTCAAAGCCAGAACAAATTATAATTACCTATCAAAGATTAGCCAACAACTTGGCATTGGATTTCTTGGCGGGAAAGTAAAGAGTCATGTCTGCGGTTTTGTTTTATTTTCTAAAATTTGTGTTATGTCGAATATTAATGTGAAATAATGGTGGATTATTAACTGTTAAGTGTTCGTGAGTGTGCATGAGTGTTGGCAAATGAAACAAAACAGTGCAACGTCACTTTTCAAATTCTCTCAAGAAGTCCGCCCGAGGACTTAGTAAAGCCCCACATCTTTACTGAGATACTCGAGGGGTTGGGTGGTATATCATTTCTCATTTCTATTATCATTCATTATCATCAAACAGAAAAGAAATATTGCTAATTTATGTATTACTTGTTAGAAAAATTACTTTGACACTGGCTAAATGTGCTAATTGCACGAAGCCATCAACAAAATGAAAAAAAAAAAGCGAGAATGAAAAGCCGTTTCTCTTTTTTGAAATCTTTCAGCCATACATTACTTTTAGTCCTTAGAATAATTTAGTCAAACATTCAGACAAACTTTTAGTCAAACATATAGAAATATTATACCTATATATATTATTTGCATCCAATAAAAATATCGGTTATATTTAATTTAGGTATATGTTATGTTTTTTGAGGACAGCCTTCTGCTGTTGTTAGCTTACGCTGCGGTAGCGGTGGTGGGCCCTTTGAAGGCAAGCTTCTGCAGTTGTTACCACAGACTATGTATAATACGGTTGTTAGCTGTTACTCTCTTGGTGTTTCTTTTAGGCAGCGCGGATGAAGGGTAGAAGCACAGATTAGTTAGGTAGAAGATTCGAAGTTTCTAGCAATTCCTTACTCCCCGTCGTCGTCGTCGCGTCGCTCGCGCTCGTATATCAAAATCCCCCAGGTATTAGGGGGTGGGTATTCCCCTCTGTCTCGCTTAAAGTCCCTGACAGGCTTCTCCTATTGGGGGTGGGAAAAGGCGGACGAGTAAGTCTCACATGAATTTAGCTTGGCTCCCCATCTGGGTCGGGTTTGGAAAAAGGGGCTTCGATCGCACTATTTGCCAACGTCTCAAACGTTCAAACGTTCACGATAAAGTTTTGGTTCAGCCGTATTTACGTAGCCGATGTGTGAAATGATGTGTGAAAAATGGTGTCGCGCAAAACTTTCCCAACGATTCAATCTATGATAATATGACAAGTTAAAACGTTGCTACGAGTATTAAAAAATAATAGGTGTTACTTTTACGATCGACTCTCGATTATGAATATTGAAAACACCGCCACATTGTTATAACACGCAAAATGATGGTCTTAGGCAAAATTACAAGTAGAAACTATGAAAATACTCGACAGATACATATTGTTAAGAGCTAGAACTTAAAATTTATTTTTATTTTTACATTTCTCTTTACAAAAATAAATTTCTACTTAAGGGGGAAATGTCTATTTTTCATTAATTGTCTATCATTTTTCATGACTAATTATTTAATTACCACTATACAGGGTGTTTTTTTTTAAATAATTTATCCATGACCATGGACCAGTCCTTCAGTCGAAAAGTTAATTTATACATTTATCAAATGATGACGAATGATAATAAATAAATAATAAATAAAATAAATTTTTATTCAGAACTTTTACAGGGTACAATACAATTGGTTTTCAATTGTGTCTGGTTTTACGATACCTGACAGATTAAAGGGCCAATACGGATTTTAAATTTTCATTTTTTATTTTTTTCACCGGAATTTTCATTTTCTACCTTGATTGCCATTTGCTTATTGTTATATATTAGGTCCTTACTTATGAAATTGACGTTTTGTATGAGTTTTGTTTTAATTATATTTTTTATACTTAAGTTTTTTAAATTTTCTTAGCATTTATTGATGTTAACTTTCTAAAAATTAAAGGCCAGCATGTTTATTTCACTAGCTAAATATAGCAAAATATAAGTAGAAAAAACAAGTACCTTCAAAGGTACAATGAAACAAAAGGTCAATTCCGCTAACTACAACCAAAAAATGAGTCAATTTAAGAAACTTACCTATGAAATTGACGATTTTTTTCTCACACATTAACAAGTGTATTACTTCCAAAACTTCACACCATTTGTAAATATTTGTATATACATTTAATTAAGACTTATTATTAAGGCTTTAGTAATAACAATTATTTTTAATCTTGTATCTTTATGGCCTATTTTTTTTTTAAGACCCAATATTTTTTATACCGATTTTGGTTAACCTTTATAAAAGTTAGACGTCGAAATCATAACGGAACATCCCTACTGGCGTACTAGCGACACCTACCGTGTGATAGAAACTTATTCTAATTGATTTTAATACGCTGTTTTGCTTCTCAACGTTAGATGGCGTTACTAGCGCCCCAGCTCAAAGTTTTTGTATGAAAAAGTCTCTAATAGCCGCTCTATTACCTATTGAATCTCTTTGGGCTTTACTAAGTCCTCGGGCAGACTTCTTGAGAGAATTTGAAAAGTGACGTTGCACTATTTTGTTTCATTTGCCAACACTCATGCACACTCACGAACACTTGATGGTTAAGAATCCACCATTATTGCACATTAATATTCGACATAACACAAATTTTAGAAATAAAACAAAATCGCAGACATCATGACTCTTCACTTTCCCGCCAAGAAGTCATACAGAGTGGTTTTTTTTAATTTATTCATGACCATGGATGGATGGATACTAGTCGTGGGAAAAACGTATCCCTAAAAAGATTGGAACATTTGCATGTGCATCAGTACAATGTTCCGAATCAGTGATATGTTTCATTTGGATCAATTGGAACATCGAGTTTTTTGAAACAGTGTAACTTAATATTCACGCAGATTTGTGTCAGATGTGGAACTTGCAACTGAAACCACGTCGATTATACTATTATAATGAATTTTTTTGTTTACTGAATATCTTATAACAAAGAATAAAATAGATTTTCCTTCTTAGGTACTTTTTCAGGCTTAGGACTGAAAGCTAGTTTATCTACTAACATGTTGGTAGCTGGCGTATTTAAAAATCGATTTTATATACATTGATTGTCATATACAAGTATGTACACACTACAATACATATCTACATATAAAATTTTTAAAAAAGTGTTTTTGAGACTTTATCGTCTTTTAAAGTCGTTCGACGGCTATTTAGACTTAGGCCAGCACTCTTATCATTATATCGTTATTTCAGTCACTCTTCCACAACATCACGTACACTGTTGCGCGCGAAGTTCGCTTTCGCTTCTCTCTCATCAGTTCATCACTCGCTCTTGTCGTTCAGTCTGTCGGCTCGTCGCCGCGTCGCGTTCGTCGCCTCGTCGGCCGCAGTGAGCGAGTTCCAAATGAAACATTTTACACTGGGCAACTGTTCCGAATCAATCATATCAGTTTCATGTTTCGGAACACTGAGTCGTTTCCCTAAAGAGCGACACACGTCTAATGGATACTAGTCCTTCAGTCGAAAACTTATTTTTTATAAACAATATTTCTTTCGTGTATGATGATGATGAATGATGATAGAAATGATATACATACCCCCCAACCCCTCGAGTATCTCAGTAAAGATGTGGGGCTTTACTAAGACCTCGGTTAGACGTTACATCTAAAAACGGCCACTTTTAACTAGGTATAACGCCGTATTTATCTAAACCATAACATGTCAGATGTTCATTAGGTGACGTAAAAATGCTAAATTACTTCATTCAAATAGTTTGTTGAGCATATTTGATTTTCTATCTCTAATTACTAGATATGTTTTTTTTTCATTGGCAGCGCTAGTGTACAGGTAATTATCAAGAATCTTTAATTTATTGTTTGCCTGGTACATACTTAATATCTATCATCATTATCACGAAACAAAATAGCAGATTTAGCAGAATGGGATAGACTTCCTCTGCTTTTCCATTTACCATCTGACTGTCAGTCACCTGTCACTGTCAGTGTTAGTTTCGGTCGAACGGTACCTGCCTACAAAGAGAATTTAACACTACGTTTACCTGCCTACTCTTTCTTTGTTTTGTTACAGCTGCTGAAAAATGTTACCGAGCTGAAATATTAGAAACTGAAACCATAATAAGCTAAAACTCGCTGAAACTAGATTGATTTGAAAGCTCAGCTAAAAGAAGCAATACTGGAATACTATAAGAAGCCCACCCCGAGCAGTTTAGAAGTAACTTTTCAATTAAAGTAATAAATTGTATAAGACTAAAAAAAATATCCTAAGTCCTAACTCATACCTTTTACTTAGTTTTATATTGTAAAACGTTACTTTCGTCATGGACACATGTTTTATAGACATCACTGTCGAATTTCTCGCGGTTGCGTTTCATAGTATTTTGTATTATTCCTGTGTCTATCCAGAGAGCGTATTTGAGAAGAGACGGAAGTATAATATCGTAGTTTACAGTTGTATTCACCCTGAAGTAAGCCAGTACATAAATCTCTGTTTGAAGAGTGTTAAAGAGTGTTTAAAGAATGGACAACTCAGCCGTGTTGTATTTGCAGTGACAAATAACAGCTATGAGCCTCTGATAAACTTTGTTTTCAATATTTATAAGAATGATTACTATGAAGAGACTCATGATGCTTATTTAATTCAAGCTGAGCAGAATTTAAGATCATTTTTCCTGCATTTATCATCAAATACAGATAAGTTTAAAAGTTTAACTGAAGACATTAGTTTTAGCATTTTCATTCATACAAATGAATCCACTGCAGTGACATTAGCAACCACTCCTGATTTAGAAGACTTTCCCCTGGTTGAAATCAGTGAAAATATTAAAAATACTGAAAGTATAATTCCATTGAGAAATTTTCCCCTGAGAGGTTATTGTATAGAATGTTATGTTGAATTATAAAAAAATGAATTAAATTAAATATTACATAAAAAACTATAAATTGCATTTTGATTTACATTGAATTTACCATTGATGTGATTTCTATTTGTATGGTCTTTTAAAGTAACAAGCAATTACTTAAAAAAGGGTAAAAATAAAACCTGTGGTTATAAACTATTAATTTAATTTATTCTACAGCATAACACAAGCATAAACCCTGTACTTTACAGCTGTACACAAAATAATAACAATATATTTAATACTTTGAAGTAAGTATAATGCTACTGATTGTTCATCAACAATAGCAAACCTGACTTGATCAACAGTCAGTGAAGTTATCAGATCAAGACTGACAATATCAAGTACACACTCGGAACTGTTGTCTAACAGTAGATAGGTAACCTACACTAAATACACTGTTAGTGTGAAATTATCCTTTTATGATATTATGCAACTATTATTTACTTTAAGTAAATGTATTGTAAGCTTTTATAATCCCAAATATAAAAATAATTATCTTGAAGTTGCTGTCAAGCAGAGTTCAGTTTATAAATCACTAGCTGTGCCTCGCGGTTTCACCTGCGTAAATATTTTCATTGCTGCTCCACCCCGAAGTCTATTAGTCATAGCGTGATGTAATATAGCCTATAGCCTTCCTCAATAAATGGACTATTCAACACAAAAATAATTTTTCAATTCGAACCAGTAGTTCCTGAGATTAGCGCGTTCAACCAAACAAACAAACTCTTCAGCTTTATAATATTAGTAGTATAGATAATAACAACTGATGGTTGTTTAAGACATTGACTGGATGGTTAAAACATAAATGCTATAAACAAATTTGATTTGATTAACATTTGTCTAATTAATGCTGAATTATCTTGTCTGCAATGTTATCTTAATTAGTACTAACATATTTGCAACTTTGTATAGAATAAATACAGTACCTACCTAATCAAATAATTTACATTGTACACTACTAGAACTGATAAGGTACAGGCATAGGTACTGATATGGTATAGACTACCACAAACTGGCAAACTTTAACAAAGGACTTTGAACTTTATGTAAATGGTATATGGTTAAACATTTATTGAAGAAATGTGACAGTTTTGTATAGGTTGATGTGCGGGCGTCTGTACATACTTTGTCTTGTCTTTTTAACAAGTTCAAATAAGTAGTAAGTAAATTAAAAATCTACTTTACTATTAGATGGTAAGATTGTAACCCTCTTAGCATTCCTAAATACCATCAATTTTTTTCAATTTTACTGTGAGACAGCGGAGGCGTGAGTATACTTCATCCCAGTCTATATAAGCCCCAATAAGTTTCCTTACATTTTGGCCGCTATCGCTATAAGCGTTTCGACCATGCAACATTCTTATATTATCAAAGACAAGTATATTACCCTCTTTAGTTTTAAAATTAGCGGCAAACTGTTTACTCAATTTTAGAAACAACCCATGAGCTTCGTACCATGCCACCACTTTTTCTGATGGTTCAGGGAAATAGCTACCTCTTTGGGGTATTGAAAAATTTATTCTGATTATTTCTCCATGTTTGTCTAGGCAAATAACAGGTGCTCTGTACAGCTTGAAGAACTCATTGCCATGTTCAACACCAATATCACTCCATTCTACTTCTACGTCTGTTAGGAGTTTGTATGCGTCAGGATTATTTTCTTTCATATATTCTGCAACGTAGTGGCTATCTGATAGCAAATTGTCACCTCCATTGCTTTCTGTCTGAACTAGGCAATGCAGTAAATTGGTACCGGGGCAGTATTCGTAATAAGGCAAGTCGACGTGCATTTGCAAGTCGCTCGATAAGTAAGCTACGTTACTGGTGTTCGGGACACTCTGCACTATGAATTTAGCTCCATAGTGTGTCCTTTTCGGAAAGCCAACCTTCCTCACGATAGCATCGAGTGCCGTTTCAGATTTAGGTGTGTTCTGAATTAATGCGACTCCGTAAACAGAAAGATTATAAAGCCAGTCATACAGTGTTTTATCCGATTTCAGAACATCATCATAGTCAAATTTTGCCAATACATCGTTGAAATTATCCTTATTCCAAGTTTTCTTTGCGGGCTTGTAAATAGTTTCGTTGTATTTTAGTAGGTTGTGTCGCGTAAAGTTCCTGAACTTTAGCCAGCTCAGCGTGTACAGCGACGTGTGGTCGTCCGACCACGTAACTTCAACAGAATCTTTGCTCTGCACCACTTCTTTGGGTTTGATTTTAAGGTCGAATTTGCTCCAGTCAAAGATCCTGCTCTTAGCTGACGAGTGGAAGCACTGTTCGCACTGGCAGTTGTCCCTCAGCCACACATGCGGGAACTTTAAACTTTCTCCGGATATTTCTAGTTTCAAATAGTCGTGCACTAATCTCGTTTGTGAAACATTTTGGATACTCCTCAATTGACCTTTGAAAACTTGCTTTACTGCATGCATGATTAACGCGCAGGAGACTCAAGTTGTTACTGAGGGAATGAGCGTTATTACATTATGTTTTTATAACTTTATCAATGAAACTGGGCCTAACTAGAGTTCTGATAACTGGTGATAAAAGTTAGTTTGACATTAAAAATTAAGCGACTGTATGATGCTATTTACGTACTCAAATGTAAGTTCTTTTTAAATACCTACCCGGCTTTTAAGTAGGTAGGAATATAATGTTAACAGTTATCTATCATAATATGTCACCTGTACAGACAAAAACTATTTACAAAGTTCACGTTGCCGTCGCGTTGGTAAGACAAACTGTTTAGATAGCAAGGTTAATGGCAAGCTCTTGACCTCTTAACTCAAAACGTGGACTAAAGTTATTTTAATAGGTACGAGTTCGAATCCCTGTCGAAACGAAAATGTTTGTTTTTTACATGTAATATTAATATTTTACGTTGAAGTTTAATTATGTAACGCTCTCGTATTTTATGAATTTTAGTAATAGTAGCATAACCCTATGATACAGGTAAGTGCCTCTGAACCATTTCTTATCAAAAAAATATAAATACAAATATTGAATATTTGTTTTGAGATAATTTTGTTCTGTAATGTGGGTATTGCTTTCATGAAAAACGATAATATGTCATAAATTGAAAGACATTATGATTCCAATACAATAACTTTAATAACATATTAGATAATTATGTAATACATAAACATATTATACTTAAAAACTTTTGAACTATATTAGTAGTTCTAAAATACAGAAATTATATTCGAAAAAGAAATTTACTCTGTTATATATTTTTTATACATTCTTTATTCACAGTATGTTCATGATCATCACATACCTGGTGCAATAACTAAAAATAGTGTACTTAGACTGTTTCTTTTCATTGAACTTGTTTGTGTTCTTTTGCTCTTCATACGGCTACATATAATAAGTAACTAAGTAATGTAAATAGTAAAGTAAGTCCGCATTAACAAGAAATTACATTAATTCATTGTGTTATATTTTACAAACGAATACTCCAATTTTAATAAAAACTTTCTATGCTAGAGGAAAATAAAGAGATCTAATTATTAGTAGACAACATTAAATTTAGAACCTTTATTCAACAGAATT